>PVJN01000456.1:0-34422 GCA_004026805.1 Lasiurus borealis
CAGGATGGGCCAACTCCCCTACCTGGCCTATCAGGATAGGCCAACTCAGTAATTCAAACAGCTCTCCACCCCCCGACCCCCAGTATAAAGCGGTCATGTAACAAAGGCCCAGGGCTCTCAGCCTCTGCTCTGCTTTCAGAGTATGTTGTGAGCCCCAGCATGCTGGTCTGAATAAACCCCTTTGTTTTTACATGAGATCATCTCTTGGTGCTCTGTAAGTGCGGCTTGCGTTCCGGGCTTAACAAAAACACACATCATTAATTATTGTCAAGCACTTATTGTAAATCATTGCAAAGTAAAATGTAAGGAATACAAGGGATTTTAAAAGACATCCTAGTTTTGGAAGTGTCTAAGATTCATTGGAAAAAGAGAATATACATTCATGAAAAACAGCAAACAATAGATGGACTGAGGAGAGATAATAGTCCCATAGAAGCACATGAAGATGGGGAATGGGCACTCTGGTTCCTATTGTCCCTGGTGCAAAGCTTTCAGCGATTTCAGATTATTCTACGCCAGTTTGAAAAATCCCCAAGAAGAAATTTCTAACCTCCTTTCTTCACCATCTTCGATGACAATGCTGAAAATGAATCACATCTATCCAGAGCTTCAAAAAATCCATTGCTAGAGAATTGGCAGTTTTACCTTGAGGCCTATGCTGTGACTGGCTGAGCTCAGGGATCAGGGCTAAAGCTGTCCTCACCGCCCCACATCTGCCTCAATTACAGCTGAGGATGTGGCCAAAGCCTCTGATTGCCTCCTGACAGGCAAACTCTTATCTTTGGATGATTCAAATCAAAAGAAAGAAGGGCAAAAAGCTAGGCTTCCAAATCTAAAACCTATGATTGCTGTCAGTCTAGGAAAAACAAAAAGAAGGTATGCAGATAGAAAGCTTTTCTTTCTTTCTTTCTTTCTTTCTTTCTTTCTTTCTTTCTTTCTTTCTTTCTTTCTTTCTTTCTTGTTTTCTTTCTTTCTTTCTTGTTTTCTTTCTTTCTTTCCTCTCTTCCCTTCTCTTCTCTTCTCTTCTCTTCTCTTCTCTTCTCTTCTCTTCTCTTCTCTTCTCTTCTCTTCTCTCTCTCTCTCTCTCTCTCTCTCTCTCTCTCTCTCTCTCTCTCTCACTCTCTCCTTTCTCCTCTCTCCCATCCTTCCTTTCTTAATTTAAAAATCTCAATAACCCATGGGTAGAGAATAAAAGTCAGCACTTTTTTAAATTTTAGACAAACCAGTTTCTCTTAGGCCCCAAGCACCTCCCTCAACTTTTGATAAAGCCGGTCAAAAAAAAGAAAGGTTAAAACCAACAAAACATAATAATATGTTGGGAGGTCAGCAGCCTATCAGGGAGGCACTGAGACATCAGGGACATTTTAAATGCATTCCTGAGTTGCAGAAGCACCTTCCCTCACAAATGCCCATAAAGCTATCTGAATTCAATGAGAAAAGAAACTTCCATTTCAAAAATAAACTTTGAAGTGTTTTGAAGATGAAAGGAATCTTGCCTCTGAGCCTTTGCTGAAGCAGTGAAGAGGGACTACCAGTATTTTGAAATATGCTTGGGAGAAACTTATTAGAATTTAAAAGGAGTGTGCAAATGGATCCCCTATGGCTCTGTCCCCTGAAAATATGTGACCTGTTTTAAGAGCATAACCAAAGCTAAGGTTGGTTCTGATGACTATGAAAATCTTATTTGATTATGCTAAATGATTTTTCATTCAACTAAGAGGATAAAAATAAATTATTTTAGGAACTTATCTGTGAACTTTACTCACTCTCAATCTGATTTAATATTAGAGGAAAGAAGGGAGTGACATTGCATGTAGCATGACCATGGGACATTTCACATATTACAATGTTCCCTTTGACAGTTCTTTGCTTTGTGGGTATCAAATGGAACTATATTAACTTACAAAATGACAAACAAAAAACTGTGCTGTTTGTAACGAATGACTTTAGGAATCATTTTTAAAAAAGAAATGTTATATAAGCTCCCATTAACTGGGCACTTGCTTAAGGAATTGTATCCTTCAAAATACTACATATCAGTATATCTATCCTATCTAATAAAAGAGTAATATGCAAATTGATCATCACTCTAACATATACGATGGCTGCCCATGTGGTTAAAGATGGCTGCCTCCCATGTGGACACAAGATGGCCAGCAGGGGAGGGCAGTTGGGAGGGATCAGGTCTGCAAGGGAGGGCAGTTGGGGGCAATCGAGCCAGCAGGGGAGGACAATTAGTGATGACCAGGCTGGCAGAAGCAGGAAGCTGAGGGTGATTGGCCTGCAGGGAAGGGCAGTTGGAGGAGAGCAGGCCTGAAGGAAAGGACAGTTAGGGGTGATCAGACCTATAGGGGAAGGCAGCTAAGGGTGACCAGGCTGGCAGGGGGGTGGTTAGGGGGTGATCAGGCTGGCAGGCAGAAGCAGTTAGGGGAAATCAAGAAGGCAGACAGGTGAGCAGTTGGGAACCTGCAGTTCTGGATTGTGAGAGGGCAGTTGGACATCTTTCGAGGGGTCCCAGATTGGAAAGGGTGCAGGCTGGGCTGAGGGACACCCGCTACCCCATGCACAAATTTTGTGCACTAGGCCTCTAGTTTGTGTATAAAACTCTTATATGCAAATAGACAAAACAGTGGAACAACTGAACAACCAGTCACTATTATGTGCTTTGACCACCAGGGGGCATATGTGGAACATAGTGGGTGTTGGCAGCAGGTGGCAGAGTGGGGAACATAGTTGGTATTGGCCACAATGGGGTGGTGGAGCAGGTGAACAGGGGTGCCAGACCAAGGCAAGGCACCGGTCGCTGTTATTGGAACAAGCCCCTGGTTATAACTGAAAATGCTTTGTTCCTATGCACCGCAGTCCCACCTGGCACTTACATCTGCTGCCAGCACAAGAGCAACCATTTGTCGGCTCCCCACACCAGCCCCAATTGCCCCTCAGGGCTTTTCCACTTCCCCCTACACCTGAGAGGCTGTTGGGGTTGGCAGCCACTTCTCGCACCCATTGCTGGCACCAGCCCTGCTTATACCTGCAGCTGGTGCCTGGCGCTGGTCCCAATCATTTGGTGCCATCAGCAGGTGTGAGCAGGGACAATGCTGTCAGCACATGGTAGCAACAGCAATGGGAGCAGGGCTGACAGCAGACAGGGGCCTGGGGCTGGATAGGGGTGGGGCTGCAGCAGTGGGAGGGGCTGGGTAGGGGTGTGGAGGATGAGCTGAGATCTGCCCCTGTTTCCACCATAGCCTTGTGGCCCACAGTTCCTTTCAAGGTGCACAAATTCGTGCACTGGGCCCCTAGTCTATAATAATAAAAGTGAAATATGCTAATTAGACTGGATGTCCTTCCAAAAAACCTTCTAGATGAATCCAGGGCAATGGGGGAAGCTTGGGTCCCAGGTGCTAGAGGGAAACCAGTATTGGCAGCTGGGTGAAAGAAGGCCTATTGTACAAATTTTGTATATTGGGCCTCTAGTCTATAATAAGAAAAGAATAATATGCTAATTAGACCAGACAACTGAGCAACCTTCCAGACGTCCTTCCAGATGACCTTCTGGATAAAACTGGGGCTGCGAGGGCCAAGGCAAGCCACCATGGTTGTGGGGGCTGAGCCCCTTGCATGAATTTCATGCATGGGGCCTTTAGTATATATATTTATATAAAAGCCTAATATGCTAATTGTCCCTCTGACTGTTTGACCAGATGCTATGATAGGCACTGACCACCAGGGGCAGATGCTCCAATAGGTAGGTTAACTCGCTGTTGGGGTCCAGCCAATTGGGACTGGATAAGATGAGCCGAAGATGCCCTGGAGTCCTTCTGTGGTCCCTTCCTGGCCTTGATTGTGTACCATTGGGGTCCCTTAGCATGGACTGTGGCATCTTGCAATCTGGGACCCCCTTGAAGGATATCGAAGAGCCAGTTTCAGCATGATCTCTGCAGGCCAGGCCAAGGGACTTCACTAGTGCAGTAATCCATGCACTGGGCCTCTAGTATATTCATATGTATGTAAAAACACTTATATATATACATATATACATATATATCCCCTCCTCATACCAATCTTAAAAGGTGGATGTTATTAACCCTATTACACATTTGAAGAAATTAAGTCTCAGAAAAATGAAGCAATGCCCTCCAGTACATTCATCTATAAGACTGTAACAAGCTTCCCAGAGAACTGCAACCCAGGATCCAGCCAGAACTCAGAAAGCAGCAGAGTTCTAGGACCCTGAGCATCCATCTTGGCCTATAGCATGAGTTCATTGTTTTGGGGGATAAAAGGTTGTAGAGGATATGGGCCTGAGGACTAGAGAATATAGTGGAGAACATGGACTTCAGAAGTGTGTGCCGTATCATTTGCAAATTCAGCAGTAGTCTCAGGACACACAAGCCAGGAAACATCACAATAGGTCTCACACTGACCAAATAAGTAGCAGAACATCTTCTAAGAGGTGAGCAAGGATAAAAAGAACAACATGTAGACCAACAGCATATTGGAACTCCCTCTGTCTGTTATTAAGATTGATTATATTAAAGTTCCTCTTACTATCTCTCCCACATTTTACTCATTATGTGATCATTTTTATTACATACATATATGTCTATACACATAGGCAAGTGGCAGTGAAGGAATACTAACATTTATGGAATAATATTCCTTTTGTAAAATGATATTATATGTGTAAATTAAGTGTGATACTTTACTTTTCCATGGTGAGATCAGTAGCCTTATTCTAGTATTTAATCAAGGTCCTATGCTTGAGCCCTCACATGCCTCAATTTGCAAGGATTCATCCTACCTTCTTCATCTAGATGGCTCCCATCCAATGTACTTAAGGATCCCTGTGCACCCATCAATATCTGGGATATCCACAGGCTACTCATTCTCACTTCTACTTCATCAATTTAGAAATAAGCTCAGGCTTTGCTACATGGGCTGAGGGGAATATTTTAACACAGGAAAGTGCTCTTGTAAATAACATGGTTTCCAGAACTCATCTGCCATATTAGGGTATTTATCTATGATTCAACCCTTTTCTATTCAGTACAAAAGCTCACTCTCTGGTATGATGCAGAGACAGATGTGTATAATGGCTAACAATATGTATAATGAAAAACATAAAATGATGAACAAAAATAGAACTGGACACATGGAAGCATTGAACAGACTGCCCAACCTATGAGAGAAGGTGGGGGATGAGGAGATAAGAGATCAACTAAAAAACTCATACGCATGCATGACCAATGGACACAGACAGTAGTGGGGTGAGGGCATGTTCTGGGGGAATGGCTGGGGAAAGGTGAATGGGGGAAAAAGCAGACTCATGTAATACTAAAATGATAGGCTCTAGATTCAATTTGTCTAGGTTCAAATGTTGACCCTCCAGCTATTATAAGCTGTGTGTCTTTGAGTCACCTAACTATCTGTTTGCCTCAATACTCCTATCTATGAAATAGATATAAACAGAATGCATCACAGATTTTAAAGCCTTTAGAACCACTTCTGACATACAGAATTTTCCAATAAATGGTAGCTAATATTGTCAATATAACAATCTTTTTCTTTACTCATGTATAACAATCTTTTTCTTTACTCATGATCATTTCACCATTTCTCATCAGTGTTGATCAAGGGTTATCTTACTCCACTTTGCCCAGTGTCCTTGAGTTTGACACTTCTGAGGAAGGTTTTAGTGTCTATATTTTTCCTTTTATTAAGGAAATTGGTTCACCTCCCCCCCCCCTTTCCAAAGCTCTGCTTCCCAACATGTGTGAGGATGAAGAAACTTTTAAAGTCTCTTCCACATAAATACCTAAGTCTTCATAACAAGAAGTACTTATTTACATACCTATCTTTTAGGAAAATGTGTGCCTATTTTTCTTGAAGGAATGTTGCTGAGAAGTCACTCAAATGATTTGTGTTTCATATTATTTGTCTCAATTTCTATAAAAGGAATAACAGCTGGAACAAATTTTATGTTTCTCCTTATCAAGAACATGACTCTATGTACCTCATCATACTTACACAACTTTGTGAGTTACATTTTAATGTTTTCATTTTATAGATGAGAAAATTAGAGTTCAGATCTATCAAAGGAGAAGTTAACATTATCAGGTACAAGTAGTATGCTGCACACTTTACATACATAATTGCACAGAAATTTGAGAGGCAGTTATCATTGCCTCCATTTCCAATATGTGGAAACAGATTAAAAACTGAGGATCACAAGAATTTAGACAGGAAAGCTGTGAACCAAAATCTTTGGACATGATAAATGCTAGCTTTCACCATTCTTCGGTACCTCTTTAATGAAGTAGTCACAGTGGTTTCCCATTGTCTATTACAGTTATTCAAACTTGAGTACTGAATGGACAATCTACTAGTGTTATAATAAAAGCATAATATGTTTATTAGACTGGATAGCTGAACGACTTTCCAGATATCATTCTGAAAATCCTTCTGGAGGAAGTTGCAGCAGCGAGTGCTAAGGCAGAGGCGGTTAGGGGCAATCAGCCAGGCAGGCAGAGTGGTTAGAGGCAATCAGGCAGGCAGGCATGCAGTTAGGGGCAATAAGGCAGGCAGAGTGGTTGAGAGTGATCAGGCAGGCAGGCAAGCATTTAGGAGCCAGTAGTCCTGGATTGTGAGAAGGATGTCCAACTGAACTGGCAGTAGGAATTCTGTATTGTAAGAGGGTGAAGGCTGGGCTGAGGAACACCCCCATCCACATGCACAAATTTTGTGCACCGGGGCTCTAGTAAAATAATAATAATTATCACAGATATACCAATTATATTTAAATGATTTACTTACACCGTTACTTAAATATGTCTAAAAATTAAGTGTAAATTACTGATGATTATATGTCTTACTAAATTATTAAGAACAAAATAATATAATAAACACAAATATCTAAAAAGCATAAAATTCAATTTTAATTATTTTAATTTAGTGTTATTGTTGATATCATCTAGCATAAGGCAAAGGAAGGCTTGAATCTTAATATATAAAAAGCCAGGATCCGTGACATCCAAAACAACCAAAGGCTCGACCAACCAGAAGTCAGTGCTAGATTGCCATGGCTCCCCTCCACGCAGCTCCCACTCCTCTCTCTGCCCTTACCTCCCCTTCCCATTGTCCTTATCCATACATATATGATTTTTGTCCAGTTTCTCCTTGCACCCCCCCTCACTCCTTCCCCCTGAGAATTGTCAGTCCTCTCCCTTTCTATGTCCCTGATTCTATTATATTCATCAGTTTATTCTGTTCATCAGATTTTTAATTCACTTGATTTTTAGATTCACTTGTTGATAGGTATGTATTTGTTGTTCATAATTTTTATCTTTACCTTTTTCTTCTTCTTCCTGTCTTAAAGAGTATCTTTCAGCATTTCATTTAATACTGGTTTGGTGCTGATAAACTCCTTTAGCTTTTTCTTATCTGTGAAGCTCTTTATCTGCCCTTCAATTCTGAATGATAGCTTTGCTGGGTAGAGTTATCTTGGTTGTAGGTTTTTGCTATTCATCACTTTGAATAATATATCTTGCCACTCAGTTTGACAATATAATGCATATGGCTGGCTATCAGTCCAGATATAGGGATTATGTATTTTTTTTTTCTGCTAAGAGTATCTCCTCCTGATGAAAAAGGCTTTCCCTCCCCATTTAAGCAATCTTATTTTATATAATCTATCTATAAAAGGTGTATACATACATACTATCTATACATACAGACTATCTATACATACCAAAATAAAAGGATAATATGCCAATTAGACAGGATTGACTGGCCATCTTCTGGACATCTGACTTCTTTCCAGACAAAGCCATAGTGGTGGGGGACAAGGCAGTGGCCATTAGGGGCAATCAGGTCGGCAGGGGAGGGCAGGTGAGGGCAAGATCAGGCCAGAAAGGGAGGGCCATTGGGCGTAAGGTCAGGACAGCAAGGGAGGACATTTAGGGGCAATCAGGTAGGCAGACAGACAGGGATGATCAGGCAGGCAGGCAGGTGAGCAGCTAGGAGCCTACAGTCCCAGATTGTGAGAGGAATGTCTCACCCTCACGGGGTCCACAACTGAAGAGAGTGCAGGCTGGGCTGAGGGAATCTCCCACCCCATGAATGAATTTCTTGTATTAGGCCACTAGTATAAATATAAAACTTTGTGCAAGAGACAGGTTATTGTGATCCACCATGCCTCATCTGACCATCAGATTCTCCACTTTCCACCATAATCTCCATACCAACTACAGAGAGCCTGTATTCAGGTAGCAACTCTATTTGTCATCATCTGTCCTTGACATGGTGTAAAAAACAATCAATCAGGTACCATTCAGCCTCTGATTTTGTTTTGTCATAACCTGAAGCAATGAAAGAAAAGTATTCCAAGACAGTATACAGTTTTAGATACCAAATTAAATAAAATCTCAATTTATTAAGTTTAGGAACTGAAATCTGAAGTATGTGAAAAGATCAAATGCACACTGTTAGTAGAAAGTAAAATAGTCTTTATCACTAAGATAACTAATTATGCATATGAGGTTGAAAGGGATAGTTTTTCCTGTTGGGATACATTAAATTAATAAGAGTTAAATATCTTGACAAGATAGTAAATGTTATCACTTTAAGTGATAATTTACTTCTGTCTTGACTGCAAGTAACAGTCTCATTTCCCCCAAAGTGTAATGTCTTTCTATGCCTGTACTTATTTATATTGTCCTTGTGCAGGTGATTCAGTATTTGCATGTGTGCGCATTCATGATCATGATTTGTGTATGAAAAAGAGTTAAGTACTTGTATTGTTTTCTAAATTATTGTTAACATGAACATACAAAAATATGACAACATGTTAGCTAGATAAACTCTTATCTATGTAAAAGTTCAAACTTTTTAGAATGACATTTGAAGGCTCCAAACTGGAATATATGAATGGAATTCTTCAACTGGCCTTATTCTTTACTCATACTAAACTGCTTATATTTCTCTACACATGTGAGTTATTGCAAGACTTTATATCTTTGTACATGATGCTTATTCACATACAATGCCCTACTTTTCTTTACATGCTTTGATAACTCCACCAACACCAATTAAGATGCATGCTTTATAAAAACCTTTTCCTGTCCTCACCCAAACCAGAGAATAGTTGAGAGCTTCCTGCTTTGTGCTAGTCTAATCCTTCTTTGGCTATCTCTACCATCAGACAGTTTATTCCTTGAAAATAGAGATAATTTTAAAGATAGCATATAGTAGGTGCTCAGTAAATGGTCATGGAATGAATAGATACATTTGATTATACAAAGACAAATCAAAAGAGACATGGGCTTTACCTATAATAAGTTAAAATCTAAATTACATAATGATTATTAACAGAGGGCAGATGTCTCAAATGAGTCAGAGAAAAATTGCTATGGGAGATTTGGAGAAAAAAAGCTATGGATCATAGAATGTTTTATGTTGGAGAGATACTGTAAAGCAAAATAGAGTACATACAAGATAAGTTTTTCTATCGTCACAGCTTCTATCTTTAGGTCAAAATGTAAAATAGAGATAATGACATTAAGTAAGAGACAAAAAAAACACACAAAGAATTGTGTGTTCATGTATTTGAATAATTTGCAGAATTTTTCAGAGGTTTGCAGTGCATAAAATATCTATTACGACTCAACAGTTCTCTCATTTAGCATGAAAAACACAATCTCTCTCTGTTATGCTGCCAATATGCTGGCCCTCAAGTGGGAATACACAGGTTTTCAACACTGTTGGTTATTCATGTCCGCAAACCAGCCAAAGATAAAACATGTGCAGAGCGAGGAAAAAAGTGAGTATGGGGATTCTAAAAAAACTATTTTTGCTCACTCATTGAACAATATTGGTGTGTAAAAACTCATAAACCACCTAAGTCACGTCAGGAAAGTGACTCAGAGCAGATTTACAAAAGTTAAACAAGGGACCTTTGCAGGGAGACCATTTCAAAGCAATTTGTTCTGAATTTTACAGACTGGGGCCTGACATATGCAGACAGCCAAATGCCTACAAGATACAAATGCAGAGAACATATAAATTAAAGCACACCGCCTAAATATATAGTATTTCTTGAGAGAAGTAAAAAATATTATCAAAAGAAAAAGAGGGGACAAAGTAGGTGCAAATTATTTCAGCTTTTTTTAAAATTAATTATTGTATTATTATCTGCATGCATTATACCTGGATACAAGTACTTCCTTTATAGAAGGTGACACTTTTTTCTCTTCTGTAATAAGGACAATATATTAGAGAAAATGCTCTGGAATTAGATAGAACTGGGCTCAATCCCTGGTTCCATGCACAACAAATAGTGTTTTCCTTGAGCCACTGATTCTCAGTTGCAAAATGAACAAAATGAGCCCTATTTTCCAGAACTGTTATAAAGATTAAAGATAAAAATTTGCAGCATTTCAAACATAGAAAATGGAACTTGGCACTTAAAAAATAGTAGCTACTAATATAACCATTTTCATTATCCTAAGAGAATAAGACTTTTTAAACATTGCACTAAGAATTTCAAGTCCCTAACTTAATGCACCCCTTTTTTTCTTGCTAAACTGAAAATGGTAGAACATAATTTTTGGTTCTTTTTCAGATTTACTTATCTTATGTCATTTATTTCTGAACTGATCAGGGAACATGTGATTTATCCCTCAATTTTATTCTTATTTTCTTTTTTCTTTCAGCAAAACTTAAATCATTTCTCTAATTGTGCTACATTTGTGGTCTTTATGAAGGATCATAGAAAGTATCATTACTTCTTCAATTTTTCATAATAAATAACCACTAGACAACAGCAATTCAAAGCAATTTACAAAAAAAAAGAGTGATTTTAATTATTAATTTGTGTTAGTGATGAGTTTTAACTTGTTGAAGGGAATTCTAAGGCCGTTAGTGTGTCTCATCTATTTCCACACATAAAATGGAATTCCAGATGGCCATTCCCATGCCATTTATTTACTTGTACATTAAAGTAGCACATAGCCAACCAGGCATTGGTGACAAGGATCCATAATGCCAGTTTGCCTCTTGGAAGTTTTAAGATTTCCCTCATCCTTGGAGATCTTTGTGAAGCATGTTCACACTGAAATTTTCTTACTGCAGAACAAACATAATATTTTCTTTATTTCTACCATTCTCATCTGCACTTCTTGCACATCACTTACTGTGTGTGACAGAGTAGTGTAACTGTCTGTGCTCAATTTTCCCCTCATGTGTTACTTAGTCCTCTAGGCAGGTATATTTTTGAGTTCTCAGTGACTACCAGATGCCACTGCTTTTTGATGATAATGATGATGATATTCTACAAAAGTTAATTTTTCCCCAGAGGTCTTAGGAATCTATCTTGTATTACTCTTAACTGTACAATTAAGCTTTTGTGTGTACATTTAATTTATTCTTTAGATTTATATAAGCCAAACTAATTAAAATAAACAATTTCAAACATACAGAAATATAAGGATTATAGATGACCAACTCTAACATTTATGGGAGTATATAAAATAGTGTACTATATATATTAAAAGCATAATATCTTAATTAGACCAGACAGCTGAACAACCATCCAGACATCATTCCAGATATCCTTTCTGACAAAGCCAAGGCAGCAGGGGCCGAGGCAGAGGTGGTTAGGGGAAATCAGGCAGGTAGGTGAGCAGTTAGGGGAGATTAGGAAGGCAGGCAGGTGAGCAGTTAGGAGCCATTGGTCCCAGATTGCAAAAGGGATGTCTGACTGTTCATTTAGGCCCAATCCCTGAGGTGTCCTTGATTGAAGAGGGTGCAAGCCAGGTTGAGGGACCCACTCCCTGTGCATGAATTTCATGCACCGGGCCTCTAGTATCTTTCCTAATAATAGACAAACATGTAAATTGACCATATTTCCACTATGCCATCAGCTAATCAGGAGTGATATGCAAATTAACCGCACAAAGATGGCAGTTAATTTGCATACACAGTAACTGAGTGACTGAAGTGGAACACTTGCATTATCACCATGTCGATGATGCAGATGTTCTGCCCCACCTCCAGTTTCTCAGGGCTTCTGGGTAGCACGGGAAGACGGGATTAGAACGGAAAGAGAAGACTCCAGGGCCTGAGTGTAAAGGGGCTGGGTCAGAGTGGAAAGTAGGTGCCAGCAACCAGGGAAAGAAAAGCCCATTCTAGCACAAACCTTCATGCATTGGGCTTCTAGCATGTATATATAAAGCAAATTTATATATACTAGAGGCCCAGTGCACAAAATTTATGCATGGGGGTGTCCCATCACCCCAGCCTGCACCCTCTCACAATCTGGGACCCCTCAGAGGATGTCTGACTGCCAGTTTAGGCCCAATCCCAAGGACTGGGATTGGGCCTAAACCGGCATTTGACTATCTCTGTTGTAATCTGGGACTGCTGGCTCCTTACCACTCGCCTCCCTGCCCAATTGCCCCTAACCACCTCTGACTGCTGGCCTGGTTGCCCCCTAACTGCCCTACACTGTCAGCCTGATTTCCCCTAACTGCCTCTACCTTGGCCCCTGCTACTGTTGCTTTGTCTGGAAGGATGTCTGGAAGATGTCCAATCTAATTACCATATTACCCTTTTATTAGTATAGACTATGCCTGGTGCACAAATTCATGCATGAGTGGGGTCTCTGTGGAGATCAGGCCCCAACTCGTACCCCCAGCCTCACAGCCCCACCTGACACTCTGCCTTGGCCTGGCACTGCCCTCTCACCTGTTTTACCATCCCACCTGTGGGACAATTAATCAGGGCTTGGCATTCTTCCCGGCTCACTCAGCACCTATGAACCAGGCAGTGGCCTTGCCCCCCCCACTGGTGCCCTGGCACCGTCTGCAGGGTGATTGGCTGGACATTTGTGCCCCTGCTCATACTTGCCTTGACCTAGCACCATCCACTCAACTACTCCACCATCCTTCTATAGTCCCCCTCTCTTTGAGGCCCATCAGGGCTGGCAGTGTCTCCACTGCCACCCGCTGTCAGAACCCTGTCGCTGACACCCACCAGGGTTCACACCACCCCTTGGTGGTCAGTACATGTCATAATAAGCAGTTGAACTCCTGGTCCAATGATCGCCCGAGGGGAAATTTGCATATTAGGCTTTTATTATATAGGATATCCCAAAAATGTATACCCACTTTGTTAATTCTATTATATGTTTTAAATATATTTTTATTGATTTCAGAGAGGAAAGGAGAGTGAGAGTGAGAGAGAGAGAGAGAGAGAGAGAGAGAGAGAGAAATATCAATTATGAAAAAGAATCATTGATTGGCTGCATCTTCATGCCCCCTCCTGGGGATCAAGCCCAAAACCAGGGCACTGGGACATGAACCTGGAAACTGTTGGTCCATGGGACAACACTCAATCCACTGAGCCACTACAGCTGAGCTGATTCTACTACATTTTTAAAATTAAATGTATTTTAATAAACATTGCTTTTAAAATTATTCAAAGTGTGTATACATTTTTTTGGTAGGTGTGTGTGTGTGTGTGTGTGTGTGTGTATAAAATGGTGTTTTTTACAGTGTAACTGGTATTACAGTTGTTTTAAAAATACTGGCAATAACACAATATTTCTTAACTTATTATTCATTTTTTAGAAACACAAATTTAATGATTGTCTATGAGTGTACCCCTCATGTCCCACGTGGTTCAGGGTTCAGGTTCAGGGTTCAGGTTCTGGAGGAGGCTCCACACAAATGTAAGAGACAAGACAAAAAAATACTAATTTGGGAATTGGAGGCCAGGCGGAAGCCCAAGGAAGGACTCCATTTTGTTCTGGCATTGTTATTTCTTTTATAAAGGTTTTGGGATACACCTATAGCCCTTAGGTAGGCAAATCCATGTAATAGCTCACTGATAACCCATTAGCAAGGATTTATATAAGACTAAAAGGTGTAAGTTGCTTCAGCTCCCTTTGTCTCCACCAGACAGTGGGTGTATGGCTCTGACCCTTGCCAGAGCCTCAAGGTTGACCAGCCTTCCGGGTTCCTTGTCCACACCTTGCTAGTGAAGGCAATGGGCAGCTTCCAACAATTGTCTATTTTATTATATAAATGCACCATAATGAACTGAATTCTTCTATTTCACATGGATGGAGGAACCTCAGGATCTCTCATCACTAGCCCGGATATTTCTCCCATTCACCCTCAATGGAGGAGGAACACTGATATGAACACTTTCAGTCTCTGTCTCACAGAGGCTAATAGTGGGTCCTATTTGCAGCAAGTAGAGTCATGGTGTTATAAGTTTTGGATCCTGGGAAGAATTTTTTCTTATTTATTTTGATTTCTCAGGGCCCACTGGCACACTCTTTTCCTTCCTGCTTCTTGCTCATTCCACTTTTCTGAGGGGAAAAAGAGGCCAATCCTTTCTGGGAAATGGATAGCTGGCTATGTCAACAGTTTTTTGTCTACAACTCTGAGGTAACTTGTGAATTGCTCCCATAGCTTGTTCTCAATATCAGATTGTCTAGAAGTGACGTTGTCCAATCTAATCATAACGTGAGTGTTTTGCATTTTGAAGCAGTGGTAAGTAGTCATTTCCCCCCAACCATTACTAAGGTAATATTTGGATCTTTATTAAGAAATGATTATTTGGACAGTTCTGTTAGGTAGAAACCAAAAAGAACCCTCCCTTCCAGCAAGTTGATACAAATGAATATTGAAAGGTAAGTTTGGAACTTAATGTCATAGCTCAAAATACTTCATGGTGATATCTTTTATAAGCAGCAAAATGCACAGTCTTAAGAGTGTAGTTCAGTGTACCCATCTGAACAATCATCTTAGAAAAAAATTCCTACATGGCCCTTTCCAGTGAGCATCATGCACACAAGAAGCCACCGCCCTATTTATAGTGCCATAAGTTACTTTCACTTTTTCTGGAAATTTGTATAAATAATGTCAGATAGTGCACTCTATTTTGTGTATCTTCTTTGACTGGACATAATAATGAGATGCATTCTTCATGCTACATATTTCAGGAGATTATCCCTTTGTTCCATTGAATACATGAAAATTTATCCGTTCTTTTGTTGATGCTCATTTGTATTACTTCTAGTACATTTTTGTGCATGTGTTTTAATGCACACCCGTTTTTATTTTTTCACTTCTCTTAAGAAACACTTAGATCTGGAATTGCTAAATGATAAGATAGTTATAGTTTTAACTTTTTGGAAACTGTTAAATAGTTTTTCAAAACGGTTGTACCATTTACAATGCTATTAGTAAGGTATAAAAGTACTGTTTGCTGAAAATCCTCATGAATGAATATTCATCAGTAATTTGAATTTTAACCATGTGTGTAAAGTACATTTCATTGATTTAATTCTGGTTTTAATATACATCTACATAAAGATTAATAGTGTACAGTGGAGTGAAATGAATGAAAATCATAAAGAGAAGATATGGAGAAAGTTTGAGGTTGGAGAAGTTAATAACTAATTATATATAAAACAGGAGAGATTGGAGGTGATAACATACTAATGTGAAATCCTTTTAATGAAGTACCAAGTAGAGAGAAAATGACTATCTTAGCCACTCTTTGGAAAGATAAATTATAAAACCAGAAAGAGAGTTGTTCTTTAAGAACAAATAAATGTTGTTTAAGGAGAATTTAGAGCCAATATCTTGGAAATAAACATTTCTTACATGTGCCCATTCTAGTTTTAAATCTAGTGTTAGTACTATAGGATTTTTAGCCAGCAATCACGTTTTACTCTACACATACTAATGAAAACCTCCTATTTTATTTTTTGAAATGTCCAAAATTTTCTCTCTCAACTTCCTGATAAGGTGTTTACAATAAGCTTATACCAAATACAAATATTTCTGACAGTTTCTAATGCAAAATTTCAATAGGATACTTTGTTTCTTACACAATACAGTATCCAGATTGCATTCAATTAGGGAGTAATTATATCGCAAAAACATTGATACAAGGAGGCTCATTTTATAATTTCTTTCTAAATGAAATTTGAAAGCATGTGTGAAGAATGAGAGTGCAACATTTTATATCTCACATTATCCCTTAGGTGGTCTGTGTGCATCCTGGCACATGCACACAATATAAGGAGGAATCTCCATCCAACCTTGGAGAGGAAATGAGCTATCCCCGAGTCTAGGCATTTGTATCAGCTAAATAAATGAGCATTAATGGGTGATTAGCATCATTTGAAATGTTGAAGGCTACTCTGGTTCTGTCTTTTTAAAAGGACAATTATAAATCACAGATCTAATGGAATTGGAAGAATCATAGAATTGTTTTGTATGAGTTTTTTTTTTCTTTCAGGATAGGGGAGATAAACAATTGTAAATGGAAGCAGAGAGGATACATTAAAAATGCTGAGAAGACATATGCTACTTAAAAATAAAGAAGCTGGAGGAGAAACAAAGAATGGATTTGAGACACATATAGAAGCAACTTGGGAAGCTATTTTGACAGCTGAGTGTGTAGGCTATTTTGATTATGTTTTCTTAATAGATAATGATTATAATATGACTAATTTTTATTTCTTACAAATATGATTTCCCAGTAAAGCATCCAGGAATCTACCTATCTATAGTAATAGAAGGGTAATTTGCTAATTAGACCAAATAGACCAGATGTCTCGGACATCCTTCCAAACAAAGCCGCAGTGGCTGCGAGGGCTGAGGAGGGTCAGCAGCCACAGCAGCCAGTAGTGGGAGCAGCAGCCAGGTGATGGGGACAGTGCTATCCTCTGATTGGTCCAATCTTCGCCTGCAGAGGGAGACCAGACTGTGGCTTAGACCCACTCCCCATGGGAAGTGGGCCTAAGCCTTCTATAGGACATCATTGAGGGCTCCTGGACTGTGAGAGGGGGCAGGCTGGGCTGAGGGACCCTCCCACCCCAGTGCAGGAATTTTCATGCACCAGGCCTCTAGTCCCATATAATAAAGAGCTAATACGTTAATGGTTGTTGCACTCTTATGCCCTCATGCCCTCGTGGCATCATGGCCTCACACTGGGAATGGGAGACCTGGGACTGGGCTAGGGAGTACCTGAGGCCAGGCCAGTGAACCTGAGGTCATGGCTCCTGCCCTCAGAGCTTGATGGAGCACCTGAAGCTGCGACCCCACCTGGCAGGACTTATCAGGGGTGGGGACCATCGGGCCTGGGTCTTGTGTGATTTCAAGGTGCAAGTGGGTGGGCAGGGACTTGACTCTGGGTCCTGTGGCATGCCTCAGACTCGGACAAGAGGATGATTTTCACATACATTTTACAAATTTTCTTTCATCTCTGACACTTGTTTTATAGAGAAAAGGAAAATAGCAGTATTAAAATATTTCTACTAATTAATTCACTTTTAATGTGCATGAATTTTATGCCCTGGGCCACTAGTATATATATAAAAGTTTAAGCAACCAAATGACTGAATGACTGAACACCAAAAAACTGGTCACTATGATGCACACCAACCACGGGCAGGCACTCAAGACAGGAGCTTCCCCTTGGTGGTCAGTGTGCTCCCACAGTGGTAGCACCACTCAGCTGACCAACGGATGCCAGATGCCAGGCTGACAGCTGGCAAGGGCAGCTGCAGTGATCTGAACCTCTCCTGCCTCCGAAGCAGTGCTACCAAGTGGTGTCAGAGGGAGGCACAATGGGGCTGGGATGATCAGGAGCAGTGCAGTGCCCAGCCCATGCTTGGGTTCCTCCCAGGCTGCCTGCCACTTCACACATTACTACATTCCTCAGGGGATGTCGGACTGCCAGTTTTGGCCTGATGGTAATGAACTCCTTTAGCTTTTTCTTGTCTTGGAAGCTCATTTTATACATCTTTTGATTCAAATTATAGCTTTGCTTGTTAAGAGTAAACTTGATCACAGGTTCTAACTTTTCATCACGTTTAATATTTCTGGTCATTCCTTTCTGGCCTGCAAAGATTTTGTTGAGAAATCAGCTAACAGTTTTTTTTTTCCTCTTGAAGATAACTGACTAGGTAACTAGTTGGAGCTTTCATGTAGGTAATTAATAGCTCTTCTCCTGCTGCTTGTAAGATTCTATCTTTGTCTTTAATGTTTAGCATTTTTAATTATTGTGTCTTGGTGTGGGTCTTTTTGAGGTTCATCTTGTTTTGGATTTCTGAACTTCCTGGACTTGTATGTCTAGTTCCTTCACCAGGTTATGAAAGTGTCCTGTCATTATTTTTTCCACATACATTTTAATTTCTTGCTCTTTTGTTTTCTTCTGGCTCCCCCACGATGTGAATGTTGGTATGTTTGAAGTTTTCTCAGAGACACCTAATGCTATACTTTCTTTTTCAAATTCTTTTTCTCTTTATTGTTCTTATTGTGTTTTGTTTGTTTGTTTCCTTGTTGTTGTTTTTTTTGTTTTTTGTTTTTTTTTGCTTCTGTATGTTCCACATCTCTGATTTGATCCTTTGCTTCATTTATTCTACTGTTATTCCTGTAATCTTTATTTCGGTAAATGTATTCTTCATTTTTGACTGGTTCTTTTTTATAGCTATCCCTGAGCCTCTTAGTGAGATGCATAGGCCCTGCCAAGGCCACATGCTGCTTTTTGAGACATTATAGGCAAATGTGAAGCATGAGTCAAGGCATGCCATTTGTATGGAAAATTCACTGGAAATAAATTGAGTGGGCCCACAATTTTGGTGGTCTGTGGTTTCAAGGAATCATTGGCTTGCCAGATCTGTGGTTAGTAGGCTCAGGGAAAGAATAATAACCTCTGCTAGCACTCTGTCTGAAAGAAAGATATCCCTCCAGCTCTTACTCTGATTCTAGACACTTTAATTCTTCTATCGGAAACCAAACATTGTTCTTACTAAATGGATGTAAACAGGAGGCCAGAAGGCTGGTCAACCTTAACTGCTCTGAAAGGTCAGAGCTAATTACTCACTGTTTAGTTGAAACATTGTTGGCTGAAGCAACCTCTACCTGTTTGTTTCATGTTAATTTCTGTTTTTGTTATTTCCTGCCTAAAGGATAGGGGTGTGTCCCAAAGCCTTAATAAAAGGGAGAAAAAGACCAGAGCAAGTGGCAGTCCTTTCCACTAGAGGAAGGCTCCCGCCTGGACCCCCAATATTGCCAAATTAATGTTTTCTAGTCTCTCATTTCGTTTGTGTGCGGCCTCCTTCAGAACCTGAACCCTGAACCGGGAACCCTGAACCATGTGGGACTTGGAAAGAGGTTCCCACATTCTTCCTCATATGTTCCTTTTGCCCTTTGAGCTGCCATCCCAGCACTGGATCTCATAAGTGGAGAGTCCAAGTAATTCCATGTGGGAGCCCTTTAAGAGGAATTGCCTGAGACTCCAGCTGCCCTCTCTCACTCAGCCACAATCCTCACTGGTTTTTAAGCTGAAGTTATAGAGACTTCTCTTTCTGGCACTGAAATCCTGGGCTTACCCTTCACAGAGGACTTCTGCAGCCTAGATATTCCTCCCAATTTTTATCTGCAACAAGTGGTATGGGATCAACCCGCCCTTTATGTGTCTCCTCATACAATGTTGATGAGGTTTTTTATTTGTATCCTTAATTGTAGGACTTCTGTTTAGCTAGAATTCATGTGGTTCTGAATGATAATTATTCTGTAGGTAGTTATAATTTTGATATGGTTGTAGGAGGATTTGCATGCCACATTTACCTATACTGTCATTTTTACCAAAAGCCCTAGTGAGCCATTTTAATAAGGTTATTTTAAGGTTTAATGTATGACACACAAAAAAGTGATATGATTATTTTTGTGTAGGTATACACATGGAATTAAAATTTATATGGTTAGGGTATTATATATCCAATATTAGTAAATAATTCTAGTTTCCAATGTGGTTAATAAATTTGCACTATTGTTAGTAGTGAATGAAAATCCTGTTGCTACAAATTCTTACCAAAGCTTAATAATATCCATCTTTTTAATTTAACCATTTTTTTGTATGTGTGTGGAAATGTAATGGTATGTTTTTGTATTTGTAATTTGAATGTATCTGATTGTTAAATAGTGTATCTATGAAATGTAGACACAGGTCATGTTCATGGATAAAATGGCTAAATATTATAAAGACATAAATTTTCTCCCTATTCATCTATAAGCTTAATGGATTCACAACCAAAATTGATTATTACACCATGGCATAGGCAACGTTTATCTCCACATAGATAAATAATTTTATGAGTACTGTGAAATAATAACAATAGAACATACAAATTGGGAAGAATTTGATAAAGAGATTTTAAAACATGACATTTAGAAAAAATATCTGATGAACTTGAAAGAATATTAATAAAATATTTCTGTTCAACAAAGGACAGCAAAGGTAAAATCATCAGAAGAGTGGATAGTTGAGAAGATATGGACATTGATTACAAATGAGAAATGACTATTTTTTATCTTATTTTACTAGGAACTCCTCTAAATCAGCAAACAACACAAAAAATACAGTATAAGAAATGAGAAAACACTATAAAAAGGCAGAATCTTTTTTCTATAGCTTGCCACCATATGCCGACACTGTCCAATTCTGGGCATGGGGACGATTGGGAAGTGGGAACACTCAACAGTTAGGTATTTCCATCTGCTCCCATTGTCAACTTTCCACCCCAGCCAAGCTCTAGCATAGTCCTAAAGTGACCCACCCACCTCTGAATGGCATTGACTATCACTGCTGCATTTCTATCTAACGTGATAGAAAGAAAAATAAGACCTGTTCTTTTCCAACACATAACAAATCTGTGGCATCTGGACATTTTCCATTCTAGGCTGCAATTCCTCTTATATATGAAGATGCTTCTGGATTCCACCTATACATACAAGTGATAAAATCTAGAATTACTCTCAATTCTGTGATCTCTCCAGATTTTCTTTTAGGCCAGATTCTAGCATCTCATGCCGATCTTTCTTCACATTATTCATCATGACACTTCCCACAGTGTTGTGCTATGGTTAGTACACTTATATATCTTTCATTTGACTGTCAGCTGTATCATGTCAGTAGTCAGGCCTTCCATGGATCTATTATTCCTAACTAATAGATTTGGTTTTGGACACAAAGTAGGACTTGACATATTTGTTCAGTGATTAAGAAAAATTGAGTTCAATGAAATGAAATAACTCATCTGAGTTTATATATAAGCTGAGCCAGGGCTCGAAAACTAGTCCAACATAATACAATTCTGTATAATAAAAGAGTAATATGCAAATAGACCAAATGGCAGAACAATCAAACAACCAATCAAAACAAAATATGCTAATGATATGCTAAGGTTGCTCAACTGCTTCCTATGACGTGCACTTACCACCAGGGGGCAGATGCTCTGACTGATAGGTTAGCTTGCTGCTGGGGCCAATGGGGACTGATCAAGTTGGGCCAGAAACCTCCTAGAGCCCCCCTGCGATCCCTCCCTGGACTGATCCCTGGCCTGATGGGGTCCCTCAGCCTGGCCTGAGCCCTCTCACAATCCGAAATCCAGAACCCCTGGGGGATGTCAGAGATACGGTTTCAGCCTGATCCCATAAGCTACTTTCCTTGGAAGGGCACCAGATGTGGGCTCATGGCTAATGAGTGTTTCTGCAGCAGTGTGAGCCTCTCCCAATGATCAGTCACTGCAGGCACAGTGGGGCTGGGATGAAAGGGAGCAGCAGGTATGGGCTGCAGGCAGCATGAAACTGTGGGTTTTGGCCGGATCCCTGCAGACCATCCAGAAGGATCCTACCTGTGCACAAATTCATGCACTGGGCTTCTTGTTCAATATATTCAGTAATGTAAGATGATCTGCTAAATATTTTCAGATAAGTAATAAGAACCTAAAGTAGCTGACAGAATGTTTCAATAACATGTATCTACACATTAATAAATTATAGATACATTTATAATAACAATCAGATTATAGATAATAAAAGTAGCCTAAAGAACACATACAAATTTTACCATTAGCTAACCTGCATTTAAAAAAAAAATTACACAACTAAAATGGAACATAAAATGCATATCACGTTCCATATATTGCTTCTGTCTCAAAGCAGTCATCTTGAAATGACTACATGTACTTTTTAAAATATGTATTTACTGATTTAAGAGAGGAAGGGAGAGACAGAAAAAGCTAGATATATCAATGGTGAGAGAAAATAATTGATTGCCTGCCTCCTGCACACCCCACATTGGGGATTAATCCCACAACTCAAGCATATACCCTGACCATGAATTGAACCATGACCTCCTGGTCAACGCTCAAACACTGAGCCACACTGGAAAGGCATGACTACATGTATTAAATTAACTTTGTTGAATATACATTTTGCACCTTTTTCCATTTCTGACTAATGTTTTAAATGTGAAGTAATTTAATATTGTAATTATTCTATTTCTAGAAAAAACTGATATAATAAGCTTTGGGAAAGAAAAGTCTAAATTTTGAATATGCACTATTTTGCTTTGCAAAACTAATGTTATTAAAGAATAATTACAGATAATAAAATTTACACTTTTTAAATATATAGTCAGATGAGTTTGACAGACCAATATGCTCATGTCACCACTGCTTTGCCATCAACCACCCACCATTGCCCTTGACCCCAGTAAACCATTGATGTGATTTCTCTCACCATAGATTGCTTTTGCTTGTTCCCTAACTTCATACAAGTGTAATTTTATAACATGTATTCTTTTATATCTGTCTTCTTTTGCTCAGAATAATGTTTTTAAGATTTGTTCTAGATGCTGCATGCATGAGTAGTTTGATTGTTTTTCTGCTGAGTACTATACTGTTGTAAGTTATACCATAATTTGATAATCTATTTACCAGTTGATGGAAATTATTTTTGTCCAAATTGAAGTTACCTTAAAAAAATGCTATGGATATTTGAATATGTCTTTTTACATTTACATTATTTTATTTTTCAGGTAAACAAGTACCCAGGGATGACATTGTTCAATCATGTGGTAAGATACTATCAAATAATTTCAAAGAATTGTAATATCTTACATTTCTCCCAGCAATATATGAAGGTGCCAGTTATATATCCTTGACTACATTTGATATTTTAGATATTAGTCTGATTTGTTCTTAGAACCAATGATATTTTTCTTATTAGCTAGATGACTATTAGGAGAGGGACAAAAATTATATATATTGTAATAAAGGAGCAGGCTTTCTGATTTATGAACACAATAGCTTCTCACCCAAGTTTGAGTAAGTAGGAGAAATACAAAAGAATTGGCCAAAGGTTCCAAACAATTTTATTTAAAATTTCTCTTGGGCATTTAATGAAAGAAGGCCAAATGTTATAAGTTTTCCATAAATTTAATTTTAAAACCATGTGCTTTATTCTGATATTTCTTATTTATTTTTATTATTAAAATTTTCTCATTTTTCACAACAGGAAGTTAGATGATATTTGATAGCTTTATTTATTTTTATTCTACAGTTTTCATAAATCTCTTAACTGAACAAAAGTAAAATATAGCCACACTAATTAAGCAAAATGTGATTTTCAGACTTTATTCTTTTATGAAATCTAAATTCTGGGAAATCTTGATATAGGCACTAACTAGCATCTATGACACTTACAGTCAACTTTCTCAGGCTCAGGATGAGCTGAAAAGGTGTTTAAAAATTTACCAAATTCAAGTAACTCCATTTTTAGATTAGGAAACTGAAGCCTCAAATGATGAAATAGCTTGTCATTCTACTTGCTTCTTTTGGCTGTGTTAGCGGTAGAAATTATGTGGTGGTTTTTTTTTCTTTGTTTGATTGTGTTTTGTTTTGTGTTGTTTTTACTTAGCTTTCCATTAGATTGGAATGTATCAGAATAGTAAGCTATGTCTTAGCCTTTCTTTCTCCATAATAATGTTACTTTTATTAGTGTGATCCTAATGAGCTCTATATTTTTTTATAGTATTAGCCCATGTTTGAAACCAAAATCCATTCTCTTGGGAGGAACTAATTATAAAGATAATAACAGCGAAGATTTTTTTTTTAAGTATCTGTCTCCTTTTTTCTTAAATCAATATTTAGATATATGATTTAGAAGATAAATTAGAGAGGGTTTTTTGATCAATGACTCTTGGCTCTATCCAGGCCAATATGCATTTTTATATAGCTGGATCTCCTTACTTGAACTTGTTTTTTGTTTGTTTTCACATTAATCCAATTTTCAAATAAAATATGATGTGGCTTGGAAGAGTCCATGGATTCCCTGTCTGGCTCATTCCATCCCTGGATTCTCCACTCTTTTCCATTGCTTCACTTTTCCGGTTCCTAGTCACAATGCAAATCACTTTCTTGCAAGATAGAAATACTTTGCATCCGATGAAAAACTGTAGACTTTGGAAATTACTTGTGTTGTTCTCTGTCTGCCATCATTAAAGAGGAGGTGTGGCCCCAACCACCCAATCTCTCTGTTTTTGTTTGCTCTCCAGTATTTTCAGTAGTTGTTTTTGTATTAGGTCCAGGTTTTCTAGTAGTTTTATGCAATGAGTGGGAGTCATTCTGCACTTAGATGTGAAAATCTGGGGCTCAAATTTGGCTCAAAGGGCCAATTATTTGAAAAGTGTATTCCTATCTTTATTTTATCAGCATATTCCTCAGAAACTTAAGGAGGCTTATAAATATTCAAACATTCAGATTTTGGGAAAAGATTTTGACATATGTATATGTGTGTGTGTGTGTGTGTGTGTGTGTGTGTGTATCACATTTTTCCCTCAGAAGTTCAATTTGTAATTATCACTCCCCAGTCAAAAGCTATGAATCTTTTCTATATCTTAAGTAAAATAGATTCTGGTACAGTCTTGTTTAATGATTAGAGTGCAAACTCTAGACCTTAGCTATCTAGATTTGGGTATTAGCTATGCACTTTATTCGTTAGATAGCCTTGGGGTTTCATTTAACATCTCTGGACCTTTATTTTTCAACTGTAGTCTGGGACCTTAATAGGACATATCTGATAGGGTGGCTGTTAGAATTAAATTAGTTAATAGAATTAAAGGGCTTAAAATTGTGTCTGGTACATAGTAAATACTCAATAAATTTGAATAATTTGATATCCTTAATAGAAAGTTAAAAATAGATACATATAAAATAATTAAAAAGAAATAGATCTAATAGTATGATATCTTAATATTTTGACTAGAATAATACAATCAAACAAATTTTAAAAATATTTGTAGAAAGAGGTTTAATATTTAAGTTTCTAATGAAAATGTCTGGTAGCATCTTAATTTTTAAAATGGCTTTTCCCTCTCATTGCTAGTGGTAGTTGGAGGGGTAGAAAGGGTTGGTGTATCCCCAGCACGAGTTTATAATAATAGTTATTTTATCAGTCAAAGTAGGTTAGGTAATGTGGTGATGACAAATAAGAACTAAACAAATTAAAACAACAAATGTTTATATATGGTCATGTTCCTTTCCTCTGATTGATGATGGGCGGGGCTCTGCTGTACATCTTTAGTATGTTTACTCTAGAATCCTGACTGATAGAAGAACTCCCATCTCTCACATCTCATTGTGGCAGAAGCAACTATGCTGAAAGCTCACAATTGGCAATTAGTTGTATAGCCAGGAAGTAATACTCATCAATTGTACACCTAACTCATTGGCCTGAATGCACATGGTCCTACCCACCCAGAGGAAGATAGGTAGTGCAATCTTCTCATGAGCTTCAATAGTAAGTGGCAGGGAACGATCCTGGGAATCTTTAATAACTACTGAGTTATCACAATATTAACAAATGGCATATTATATATTTACTTTAAAGCAATAAAAAAGCATTGTTCCAACATACAAGAGTTAATGCATCTAATCTAGTTAATAACTCTTTATGGACACATGGTTTGCATATATTTTCTCCCAGTTTGTAGCTTTCCTCTGCATTCTTCTACAGAATTTCTGCAGAATAAAAGTTCTTAATTTTAATAAAGTCTAATTTATCAGTTTTTCTTTTTTAAATTTATCTTTATTTTTGAAAATATTACAGATGTCTACTTTTTCTCCCGAGGACCCCCTCCTGCCTGTACTTGCCTCTCCCAATCCTTTGCCACACTATTTTCTGTGTCCATGGATTATGCATATCCTATCTAATAAAAGAGAAACATGTAAATTGACCATACCTCTGCTATGCCCACAAGCCTCCCACCAGCCACACCCACCAGCCAACCAGGATTGAGTATGCAAATTAACTCAACCAAGATGGCAGTTAATTTACATATCCCGGTGCAGAGCAAAGACTAAAGGCAGTGTAGAAGGAAGCCAAGCACTGGAGAAAGGAGAAATAAGCTTTGGAGAAGCAAGCAGGTGGGGCTATGGAGAAGGGAGAGATGCAGGCAGGGCATTAGAGTTAGGAGAGAAGCAGGTGGGACAGCAGAGACTGCCCCACGAAGTCGTGTTCTTACAGGAATCTTCTTGCAATGGGCCTCTAGTTTATATAATAAAAGCCTAAGTGACCATTATAGTGGAATGACCAAAACAACTGGTCACTATGATGTACACTGACCACTAGGAAGAGTGCTGCTCAGCCAGAAGTTGGGCTCATGTCTAGCAAGCACAGCGATGGTGATGGAAACCACTCCTGTCTCCACTGCAGATGGGAACTAAGGAGTGAGGGGTCCAGGACTATGATAGCCCTGGACTGTGAGAGGGATGTCTGACTGCAGTTCCTGGACTGCAAATGGATGCAGGCCAGGCTGAGGGCCCCCCTCCCAACCATCAGTGCACAAATTTCATGCACTAGGCCTCTAGTATGTATAAAAGTTCTTGCCCACTCCCCACCTTTCCTCTGAAATTCATCTCTCAAAACTCAATATTAAAATACAAACAATCCAATTAGAATATGAATAGACATTTTGCTGAAGAGAATATTTATATGGCAAAAATGTGTTCAACATCATGAACCATTAGGAAAATGCAAATTAAAACCTCAATGAGATGCCTTCAGAACAGCTAATATAAAAAATACGATACCAATTGTTGGCAAGGGTGTACAGAAACTGGATGACTTATAAACTACCGGTAGGGTTGTAAAATGGCACAGTTTCTTTAGAACATAGTTTGTAAACTAATATAAAAAAATGAAACATGCAACTATCACATGATTCAGCAATTTCACTAGTTGGCATTTGTCCTAGAAAAATGAAAATGCATGTTCACATAAAAACTGTACATGAATATCCATAGATGTTTTATTCATAGTAGCCCCAAACTGAAAACAACTCAGGTGTCCTACCACAGGTGAATGGTTAAACAGGCTATGGTACTACTCAGCAATAAAAAGGAATGAACTATTGAAACAAACATACACAACTTTGGGTGAATTTTCAGGGGGATTATTCTGAGTGAAAAAAAAAGCCAGTCTTCCAAATTTACATAACATTTTTGAAATGGCAAAACTTTAGAAATGTAGAACAAAGTAATAGTTGCTGGTGCTTAGGGATGAGGAGGAAGAAAGGCAGATATGATTATAAAGGGGCAATAGAAGGATCCTTGCAGTGATTGAAAAGTGCTTCAACTTGACCATATATATATATCCATGTCTATATCCTTGCTGTGGTATTGTACTATAATTTTGCAAGGTGTTACCATTGGGAGAAACAACGAAACTCTCTGTATTATTTTTTAACTGTAGAGGGATTTACAATTATCTTAAGTAAAAAGTTCAATAAAAAATAAAAATTCAAAAATAAGAAATAGTTAAGTCATCTAATTGTTAAACTTTAAAAAATATAAAGTTGGTGATGCTTATCAGAAAATATAGATTTTTATTGAAATCTATTGCTTCAAGATATTAAAGTAAAGATAAAATTATCCTAAGCATATTTATTTAGTTATTTTCCAAGTATTAATTCTTTTATAAAGTAACTAGTGGCCCAGTGCATGAAATTGATGCACATTAAAAAGAGATTAATTAGAGGAAATATTTTAATATTGCTGTTTGTCCTTTCTCTATAATAGAAGTGTCAGAGATGAAAGAAAATTAGTAAAATGTATATGAAAATCTACCTCCTGTCAGAATCTGGGGCATGCCTTGGGACCCATAGTCAAGTCCCCGCCCACCAGAGGTGCCTTAAAACCATGCAAGACCCAGACCCAGACAGCCTCCATTCGGCTGATACAACCAACCATACAGATCCAACCAACCACATACTTGTCAAGCCCCACTGGAGGCCTCAGGTCCTCCAGCACACTCTCAGGTCCTCCAGCCTCATGCCAGAGCAGGGGGGATGGCCTGAAGTCCCTTAGCCCAGCATCAGAGCAGGTGGTGTGGGCTGAGGTCCCCAAGCCCAGCACTGGGGTGGGGGTGAGCCTTGAAGTCCTCCATCAAGCCTCATTCTGCCAGGGGAGTGGCTGAGGTCCCCCATCAAGCTCCACCAGTTAGGGGATGCAGCCTGAGGTCCCCCATCCCTGGCCTGGGTGGGGCACATGCCTTGAGGTCCTCCATCAAGTCCCACCAGGTGGGGGACATGGCCTGAGATTCCCCCATCAAGTCCCACAAGGCAGGTGACATAGCCTCAGGTCCCCTGGCCTGGTGCTGGGGGCATGGCCTCAGGTCCCCTGCCCCAGCCCAGTGCCACACTGCCTCAGGTCCCTACTGATTGCTTGTTAAGGCTTATTACAGGAACTCAGCCTCTGCTGTGGGTGCAGCCATCTTATATTATGGAAACCCTGCCTCTGCTGTAGGCACTACCATCTTTGTGATGGCGTGATGGTCAATTTGCATATTCCCTCCTTATTAGATAGGATTATATATATATATACGTATATATATGTATATATACGTATATATATGTATATATATGTATGTATGTATATATATACATATATACACTGAAGAAATATTAACATTGTATTTGAAGAATATTAGTATTGTATTTGATATATTTATATATTAACAGAAAAAGTATTCGATTCTTAAGCGTTTATTTGAATTATAGAATAAATTTCTGGTTTAGCAATTATAATACAACTAGAGGCCCGGTGCATGAAATTTGTGTATGGGATGGGGGTCCCTCAGCCTGGCCTGCACTCTGGCAATCCAAGACTCCCTAGGGAATGTCCAATTGTCAGTTTAGGCCCAATCCTAGGCAGTTGGACATCTATCTCACAGTCTAGGACTGCTGGTTCTTACCTGCTCACCTGCCTGCCTGCATAATTGCCCCTAACTGCCTCTGCCTCTGCCTGCCGGATGACCCTAACTGCTCCCCAGGTGATTTGACAGCACCTAACTATCCTCTCTTGCCAGCCTGGTTGCTTCTAACTGCCCATCCCTGCTGGCCTGGTCACCCCTAACTGTCCACCTCTGACAGCCTGGTCACACCTGTCTTTCCCTGCCTACCTGATCACCCCTAACCACTCTGCCTCAGTCCCTGCCACCATGGCTTTGTCTGGAAGGAGATCTGGAAGATCTCCAGTCTAATTAGCATACAGTGGTACCTCAAGATATGAGTTTAATTCCTTCCGTAATCTTGAGGCGTGGGAAACTATGAGACGCTCGAGTCTCGGTAAACTGGTGGGTCATGTGCAGCCGGCCAATCAGCGTGATTACTCGTATCTCAACTGTTGCTCATATTTCAAAGCAAAAATCGCTCGCTGGACGGCTCATATCTCAAAAATCTCGTATGTTAGGGAACTCGTATCTCGAGGTACCACTGTGTTACCCTTTTATTATATAGATGGGCATGGTTTTTCCATCATCACTGGAAGTTCAATGTTTATTGGCAGAAATGACTATGTGAAAATCATTTCCAATTGAATCTTGGAAAAATACTCCTACAACTAATAATAAAAGTAATGATCAGATGAGCCTCATCAAATTTTCCTAAAAATCTTTCAAAATAATAATTAAAAAGATCAGAAAATGGAAAAAGTTTTAATGAAGTGAAAAAGTCAATATGTGGAAAATGAAAACTAATAAAATCAGAGAACAGAAAACCTAAGAGAAACTTAAGGTCATGTCTATTTTATATATATATATATATGTTTTATTGATTTTTTACAGAGAAGAAGGGATAAGAATAGAGAGTTAGAAACATCGATGAGAGAGAGACATCATTCAGCTACCTCCTGAACGTCCCCTACTGGGGATCTGCCCACAACCAGGATACATGCCCTTGACCGGAATCAAAACTGGGACCTTTCAGTCTGCAGGCCAACTCTCTATCCACTGAGCCAAACCCATTCTGGCAAGGTCATGTCTATTTTGATGCCTCCCTTTTCACACTACAAAATTGAAGTTGTAGTCTTAACTGAGGTTCAACTAACTGTATAACTAAGGTAGTACTGAGCTCTAGTTACTACCAACTGAGTGCTAGTTTTATTCAGCATGGTTTGCACTAGGAAGTAAAGTAAATAAACATTATTCTCATTTATTCAATCCAGTAAATTTACCATGTGCTATTGAATCTCTGCTACACTCACCAAAGCACTTTTTTTTTTTTTTATGGAAAATAACTACCGTATTTTCCGGCGTATAAGACGACTTTTTAACCCAGGAAATCTTCTCAAAAGTTGGGGGTTGTCTCTCTCTCTCTCTCTCTCTCTCTCTCTCTCTCTCTCTCTCTCTCTCTCTCTTTGTGTACTCTTCCTTGTATGAATATATCCCAAACTCGGTATTTTAACTGGAAAATTTAGGGGTTGTCTTATATGCCCAGTCATCTTATACGCTGGAAAATGCGATAAACTTCCACACTCAAAATTCATCATGCAGAATGATCTCTGACCTGGAAAATATGTGCTTGGAAAGCATGATTTTTATTTTATTTTATTTTATTTTATTTTATTTTATTTTATTTTATTTTATTTTATTTTATTTTATTTTATTTTAACACATATCTTCTATTGAGTGAACTAGAAATATAGTAGTGTCAGAATTGAACTTAATATTTCCAACAATTCACTCTGAACAGTGCTGCAAAAAAAAAAAAAAAGAATGAATTATTGATCACACAAATGAAGAAAAATGGTTAGTAGGTGAAATAAAAGAAAAAAAAAATCTGTACCAGAAGTTGCCTCAGGCATACAAAATTAATTTAACACCCTCCCCACAATATAAAATTACCTTTATTTATGGCTTCATTTTTTGTGCTCCCATTCTTCTTAAATTCCTCTCCAAATCTCCTCCAAGAAAAAGCTAGCTTCACAATTTTCATGTCTACCTCTTATTTTCTTACTCTATATCTATCTAATGTTATTTACCATAATCTGAGTTATCAATTGGCTATGCAATTAGGAACATAGTGACACAGTACAATTTTTTTCTGAGATAGTAACTCTACTTGATTCAAAAGTCGCTGTGTATTTTGATCATCTCAATTTGGAGTCACAAGGAAGTAAATATTCTTGCATCTTCTGTGCATCTTCTGTGTTTGTGTGTGTGTGTGTGTGTGTGTCATTTAAATACTTTTAATTTTTTAGTTTCTGCTTACCATTATAATTTCTACTAAATTTATAAAAGCAGATATATTAATTTATAATAACTAACCCTGATATATTTAATTTTCCTAAATACTGAGTCATAGATTTACCTTCCAAATAACTTTTATAATGACTACTTGACAGTCCCTATTTTCTTAAAATGTTATCTCCTTATAAAATGGTGCTAGTTAATGACTATTTCCCTGTTTGACTTTCTAATTTTGTTTTTTTCTCATATTATGTCTAGTATTATATTAATAAAATATTACTTATTTTTATTATTATAATGACCCATACCAAATCACAAAAATTACTAAGTCCTTCTATCCTTTCTTTCAATAATTGACACTCTCATATCCAGGCCAAATTACTGCATTCAAAATAATATATTTTGGCCTCCCAAAATAGCTCTAACCTTCCTCTTATTGACTTGTTCAAAGGCTTTCCCAGTTTTTACCTACATCCTCATTTTATTTTTGCCCACACAAAGAATAATTCTATCCAAAATTTTCCCATATACCTCCTGCTCAAATTTTTTTTTTTTTACGTCTAATCATTCTAATCTTTCTTCAGGGAGAAGTTCAGGTATCAGGTTATAAGGTATATCCACTTAAAATGAATCTGCTTTATGTATTTCCTCTGACTATGAGGGTTGCATGTCACAATCTTTAGATGTTTGTATTATGCCTCCCACAAGCGTCAGATGCTCTGTGCTTAAGCTACCCACTCTAGTACCCAAGGGCATGTAACAGAGCATTTGTTTCTACCAAGAGATTTTAAATTCCACATCTTTAGTATTGGATTAAAAACTATCATTTCAGGTGTGATTACATTAGAATTTTATGTTCTATAAGAGTGACTCATGTAATATTATCTAGCATTGTCAACATTTGTCCTAAATGGGTTTCCTTTATAGTCAACCAATGAAAAGCCAATAAGACTATCACAATTTATTATATGAAACATAATCATGACCAGACAATACATAACAACTATCTCAAGAACAACAGCTTTCTTGTTGGTATGTTAAAATAAGTTACACCACGGACTTGGGCCTAAATTTACGTAAAATGTATTAATTCCAAACAATGGCCAGTATACTAGCCTCTGTGATAACTCCAAAAAAGTTATGAGCTAGTTAGAAACCAATTTAAAAGGGAGATGGAGACTATCTCTACTTACAATAAAGTCATAATTATGGAAGTTTTACATAGGAAGGTATAACTTAGTTATTAATGAAAACACAATGTAGTTAGATGAAAGAGCTACTGGATTTGGAATCATGACACCAGGATTCTGTTTCTTCAACTCATTAGTCATGGGTACTTGGGTAAATCAAATTCACTACCTGGATTCTACCTTGCTCGTTTGTAAAATATGAAGATTAGACCAGCCCCTACCCTATGTACCTTCTAACTTTGGAAGGTATGATTCCATTTTATCCTAAGCATTGTGTCTATTTAAACCATGTTCATAACCAAGCCAATGAAATAAATATTTACAAGTTAAACTCAGTGACTGCTGTACATTAAATGTCTGTGTCTTCCCAAAATTCATATGATGAGAACTTTATCCTCTCAGTGATCTATCTATTAAGAGTGGGATTGGTGCTCTTATAAAGGGACCTGAGATATCCATCCCCCTTTGGTAGAGAGGACACAGCAAGAACACTGCCATTTATGAACAAGGAGGCAGAACATCACCAGGCACAGAAGCTGACCATATGGACACTCTGATTTTAAATATCCACACTCCAGACTGTGAAAAATAAATTTGTTGTTCTTAAGTCACCCTGTCTGTGCTCTTTTGCCATAACAATCCTAATAGACAAAGACAGACCAATCAATGCCTTGGATCATCTGTTCAGTTACTTTCATTAGCCTTGATGAATAAAAATCACCTCTTTCTAGTATGTGTATTTATAAGCTAGTCTTTCTAAGGAAAAACTATCCTCCCATTTTAGTTATGAAGGCAGGACACTGGCACAATATATCATATTGGAGCATTGGCCACGTGGCCTTTTTAACATTTTATGGGACAACCTGAAACTTTATCTGCCTTGAGTGTGTTGATTGCTTCTAAATATTTTGAAAGTATTAAAACCACTTTATCAAGTGACTTCTTTATTGTAAGACTTCTTCCTAAAGCACAGTAGGTAATGCCTTACATGGAACATCAATGCCAATATTACAGCACGTATGGATGGTTATTACTTTTGATTAAAATTAAATTAAATAGCACTTGAGAAATAAGGAGAGATTTAATTATGCTGTAAAAACTGTCAGCCTTTCATTTTTAACATCTGTTAGACATGCATGCCAATAGCAATGGCCTAGGGTATTTGCCAGACATTTAGACAACAAACCCTATGAATCATCTGAAAGCTGAGGCAATATGATTTCAAATAGCATGGCTTTCCAACATGATGACTGGATCCAAATTAAATACACTTGATGACTTACTAATTCTGATTTTTCTCCATTTTATGAGGACAAAAGAGTGTTTTCAGACTTGTTTTCTCGGTCCATTGTGCTGCATTTAATCTGGCAGGAATGTCTATGCTGCGGCACAGAGCTGGGGTTCTGAGGAGAAGACCTTGCTTGCCTGGAAGGTGCCAAATGTGAAGGGTTTTACTCCTGTGTTAAGTTCTATAAAGGTTATTTTTAACTTTGATATTTAAAAGTCAAAATCACTGGGACTCTCAGCTCTGGAAAATGTTTTTGGCCTAAACAGTTTTGGATCAATGCTAACTGATTAGCATACAGGAGGAACCCAGGCAGCAGCTGGAGATGCATTTCTGGTAAGTACACTTTTCTTTCAGTTATTTCCTTAGTCATCAATATATGGATAGTGAACTGGAATATGACTTTGTAAAAGTAATAGCCTCTCCCAGCTCCTCTTTATTCATTTGTAAAAACAGGATTTCGAGTAAATAAGTATTCTGAGCTTTGAAATTCAATGATCCTTAAGAGACTTTATCTCAAAATGGTGAAGTTTAAAACTCTTATTTTCTTCTT
>PVJN01000456.1:42586-204222 GCA_004026805.1 Lasiurus borealis
AAAAAAAAAAAAAAAAAAAAAAAAAAAAAAAAAAAAAAAAAAAAAAAAAAAAAAAAAAAAAAAAAAAAAAAAAAAAAAAAAAAAAAAAAAAAAAAAAAAAAAAAAAAAAAAAAAAAAAAAAAAAAAAAAAAAAAAAAAAAAAAAAAAAAAAAAAAAAAAAAAAAAAAAAAAAAAAAAAAAAAAAAAAAAAAAAACAACATCTGAATAATTGGGGTTCCAGAAAGAGTGGAAACTGAACAAGGATTAGAGAATGTGTTTGAAGAAATAATGACAGAAAATTTCCTCAATATAGGAAGGGAAAAACACACACAAATCCAAGAAGCTCACACAGTCCCAAGCAAAATGAACCCCAAAAAACCAACACAAAGGCACATTATAATTAAATTGGCAAGCACCAACGACAAAGTAAGAATCTTAAAAGTAGCAAGAGAGAAACAGAAAGTAACCTACAAAGGAACCCCCATAAGACTAGCTACTGATTTCTCAACAGAAACTCATCAGGCCAGAAGGAAATGTAATGAAATATACAAAGTCATGCAAAGGAAGGGTCTGAATCCAAGAATACTGTACCCTGCAAGACTCTCAATCAAAATTGAAGGTGAAATCAAAAGCTTCACAGACAAAAAGACTAAGGGAATATATTACGACCAAACCAGCAATGCAAGAAATGTTAAAGGGTCTGATGTGATAAAAAGAAAAAGGAAGCAAAGAAGGGACTCGGGAGTAAGGACTAACAATGGCAAAGGATAAGGACTTATCAATAACAACTTTAAATGTAAACGGATTAAATGCTCCAATCAAAAAACATAGGGTAAACGATTGGATAAGGAAACATGATCCATATATCTGCTGTCTGCAAGAAACCCACCTCAGGAAAAGAGATGCACACAGATTGAGGGTGAAGGGATGGAAGATGGTATTTTAGGCAAATGGAAAAGAAAAAAAGCTGGGGTTGCAATACTTATATCTGACAAATTAGATGTCAAAGTGAAGGACATAATAAGAGATGAAGAAGGCCACTTCATAATAATAAAGGGAACAATCCAACAAGAAGAAATAACTCTGGTAAACATATATGCACCCAATATAAGAGCACCTAAATACATAAAAAGAAACTCTTGGAGGATATTAAGGGAGAGATTAACAGCAATACAATCATAGTAGGAGACTTTAATACCCCACTGTCACCATTGGACAAATCTTCTAAACAAAATATCAGCAAAAAACATCAAAACTAAACGACTCACTAGACCAGATGGAATTAATTGACATCTTCAGAACATTTCACCCCAAAGCCACAGAATATACATTCTTCTCCAGTGCACATGGGTCATTTTCAAAGATAGATCATATGTTGGGCCATAAGAATAGTCTCTTCAAATTCAAGAAGATAGAAATCAGATCAAGCATTTTCTCAGAGCACAGTGGCATAAAACTGGAATCAACTATAATACAAACAACCGAAAGAAATCAAACACATGGAGACTAAACAGCATGCTATTAAACAACGACTGGGTAACCAGAGAGATAAAGGAAGAAAGAAAAAAACATCATGGAAACAAATGACAATGACAATACAACAATACAAAATTTATGGAACACAGTGAAGGCAGTCTTGAGAGGGAAGTTCATAGCCCTACAAGCCTACTGCAAAAAACAGGAAACAATGGTAATAAATTACCTAAATCTACAATTCAAAGAGCTAGAAGGAGAGCAACAATAAAAGCACAGTGTACTCAGAAGAAAGGAAATAGTGAAGATCAGAGCGGAGATAAACAACTTGGAGACCAGAGAAACAATTCAAAAGATCAACAAAACAAAGAGCTGGTTTTTAGAAAGGAAAAATAGGTTGACGGACCTCTAGCTAGGCTCACCAAGAAGCAAAGAGAAAAGACCCAAATAAACAAAATCAGAAATGAAAGAGGAAAAATAACAACAGACCCTGTTGAAATACAAAGGATTGTAAAAAAATACTATGAACAACTCTATTCTAACAAAATGGATGTTTTCCTAGAAAAATATAACCTTCCAAAACTCAATGAGGAAGCCAGACATCTCAATAGTCCAATAACTATGGAAGAAATTGAAGCAGTCATCAAAAAGCTTCCAGCAAATAAAAACCCTGGACCAGATGGCTACACAGGAGAGTTTTACCAAACATTCAAGGAAGAATTAAAACCTATCCTCCTCAGACTATTCAAAAACATTAAAGAAAAAGGAACACTTCCATACACCTTCTATGAAGCCAGCATCACCCTAATACCAAAACCAGATAAAGACAACACAATGAAAGATAATTATAGGTCAATATCTCTCATGAACATATGCCAAAATCCTCAACAAAATTCTAGCAAATTGGATCCAGCAGTACATCAGAAAGATCATACACCATGACCAAGCAGGATTCATCCCAGGAATGCAGGGATGGTACAATATCTGCAAATCAATAAATGTGATACATCACATAAACAAATTGAGACATAAAAATCACATAGTCATATCAATTGATGCAGAAAAAGCATTTGACAAAATCCAACACCCTTTTGTGATAAAAACTCTCAGCAAAGTGGAAATAGAAGGATCATGCCTCAACATCATAAAAGCCATATATGATAAACCCACAGCTAACATCATGCTCAATGGCAAAAACTAGAACCATTTCCCCTAAGAACGGGAACAAGACAGGGATGCCCGCTCAAACCACTCCTATTTGACATAGTACTGGAAGTATTATCCATTGCAATTAGACAAGAAGAAGAAATAAAAGTCATCCAAATTGGAAAAGAAGAAGTAAAGCTGTCCTTATTTGCAGATGACATAAGACTGTACATAAAAACCCAAAGGATTCCATCCCAAAATTAATTGAATTAATAGATGAATTCAGCAATGTAGCAGGATACAAAGTTAATGCCAAGAACTCTGTGGCATTTCTGTACACTAATAGTGAAATTACAGAAAGACAGACTCAAAAAGCAATTCCATTTACCATTGCAGAAAAAAATTAAGATACTTAGGAATAAACCTAACTAAAGAGGTAAAAGACCTATATGCAGAAAACTACAGGACACTGAAAAAGGAGATGGAGGAAGATGTAAACAGATGGAAGAGCCTACCATACTCATGGATTGGGAGAATCAACATCATTAAAATGTCCATACTACCCAAAGCAATCTACAGATTCAACGCACTACCCATTAAAATACCAACAACATATTTCACAGACCTGGAAAGCATTCTTCATAGATTCATCTGGAACAAAAAAAGACCACAAATAGCTACAGCAATTCTGAGAAAGAAGAATAAAGTTGGTGGGATCTCAATGCCAGATTTCAAGCTATACTACAAAGCAACTGTTCTCCAAACATCCTGGTACTGGCACAAGAACAGACATATGGACCAAAGGAATAGAATAGAGAACCCAGATATTCAACCAAACCACTATGCTCAACTAATATTTGACAAAGGAGGCATGAACATTCAATGGAGCCAAGATAGCCTCTTCAATAAATGGTGTTGGGAAAATTGGACAGATACATGCAAAAAAAATGAAACTGGACCACCAATTTATACCAAATACAAAAATAAACTCTAAATGGATACAGGACTGAAACATTAGCCGGGAATCCATAAAAATACTAGAGGAATCCACAGGCAGCACAATCACAGCCATATGCTGAAAGAAGATCTTTACTGATACTGTGCCAAAGACAATGGAAGCTAAAGAAAAAATAAACAAATGGGACTACATCAAAATAAAAAGCTTTTGCACAGCAAAAGAAACCATCAACAAAAGAACAAGAAAGATCACTGTATGGGAGAACATATTTGCAAATGTTATCACTGATAAAGGTTTAATCTCCAAAAGCTACAGCCAACTTACACAACTTAATAAAAGGAAGATAAACGATCATATAAAAAAAATGGGCAACGGACCTAAATAGAACCTTTTCGAAAGACAACAGAAGGAAGGCCAAGAGACAAATGAAAACATGTTCAAAGTCATTAATCATCCGAGAGATGCAAATCAAAATGACAATGTGATACCATCTTACACCTGTCAGAATGGCAATCATCAACAAATCAACAAACAACAAGTGTTGGCAAGGATGTGGAGAAAAAGGAACCCTTGTGCACTGTTGGTGGGAATGCAGACTGGCACAGCCACTGTGGAGAACAGTATGGAGTTTCCTCAAAAAACTAAAAATGGATCTCCCATTTGACCCTGTAATCCCACTCTTAGGAATTTATCCTAAGAAATCACAAACACCAATCAGAAAGGATTTATGCACCCCTGTGTTCATAGCAGCACAATTTACAATAGCTACAATTTGGAAACAGCTTAGGTGCCCTTCAGCAGATGAGTGGATCAGAAAACTGTGGTACATCTACACAATGGAATTCTATGCTGCCATTAAAAAGAAGGAATTCTTACCATTTGCAGCAGCCTGGTTGGAATTGGAGAACCTTATGCTTAGTGAAATAAGCCAGTCAATAAAGGAGAAGCATCACATGATCTCACTCATTTGTGGGTAATAAAGAACATTAAAATCTGATGAACAAAAGGATAGATACAGATACTGTAAAGCTTCAAACAGACTGTGAAATTACAGCAGGAAGATTAAAGTTAAGTGAGATAGATAAGAGATCAATCAAAGGACTTGTGTGCATACATATAAGCATAACCAATGAACATAGACACTGGAGGGTTGGAGTATGCCTGGAAGGGAGGGGAGCAATGGGGAGATATATATAAAAAATTAATAAAAATAAAAAAATAAAAACACAATGGCCACAGATTTGTCCTAACTCGTCTTTAAGGTATTTGATATGTTTTATAAGCAATGTCACTTGGAGATTGATTTTATGGTTTGTTGGTTTATTTATTTATTTGATTATTTATTTTGCAACTTACCTTCTGGAAAATTGCCATCTTATGAATTGCTTACTTAACCTTTTTACTATTTGATGAGTTAATCATTTGCTAGTTTGTCATTTAGTGAATTATCTATTCCAATAATTGGCTACTATTTAATTGACTTACAGCCAGTGTGAGCTAGTCTCTGAAGCCCGACTGTGGATGTCTTGAAAATTTCTGGTGTAGTGACATGATATTGGCCATGGAGGGAGAGTTTAAATTACAGTAATCTGAAAAATAAATTACAGTTGAAGGCTATTTTTTTTTTGAGAACCAGTTTACTAATTGACCATTGCTTAGAATCTACCAATTCTTAATATTAAACCAGTTAAAAATTTAACTTGCGCCGAGACCGGTTTGGCTCAGTGGATAGTGTCAGCTTGTGGACTGAAAGGTTCCGGGTTCTATTCCGGTTGGGGGCATGTACCTTGGTTGTGGGCACATCCCCAGTAGGGGGTGTGCAGGAGGTGGCTGATCAATGTCTCTCTCTCATCAATGTTTCTGACTTTCTGAATCTTTCCCTTCCTCTCTGTAAAAAATCAATAAAATATATTTTTTTTTAAAATTAACTTCGTACAAAAATTTCTAAAAAGAATACAAATATTTATGACATCTTGAGAATTACCAAAAAATAAATTTGGTATATTTCTAACAGATGTAGTGATAATTATAATCTATAATAATAAAAGCATAAAATGCTAATTACACCAGACAACCTTTTGGATGAAGCCAGGGCTGCAAGAGTAAACTCTGTTTCATGTACTCACAACTGTAAACTTACTTTTCCTGAGAAGGAAAGGACCTCAGGAAAAGTAACAACATTATGATGTTGCTTCAAACATTGTTCCTTCTTGTTTCTATCACTTTTATTTTTAATTTAGGGACTTTAAATATATATATAGGTTGTGTGTGTGTGTGTGTGTGTGTGTGTGTGTGTGTTTCCAAGTGAGAAGTGAGAAATTTGCATGATTAGTTAGATTTCCTTTGAGGACAAGCATATTATAAGTAGCAAGATTGCTTCATGTGCAACCTGTCACATTCTTTTCTTTTGTTTTCTGTGTTGCAAATGCAATTACTACAGTGAAATGTGATTTTTGTTTGAGTGTCCTGAGGCGAAGCCTATAAAAATGTTCTCCTTCTGTTCACGCACATAAGCCTTATGGAATCATGCTACCCCGTGGGGAAATCCAAGATTTCTTGAGTTTGTCTCTGTTTATTAGTCATCTCTGGAATGTTAATCAGCCTCTGATCTGGTGACATCTGCCTACATAGGAAAATGGGGAAAAACAAACAAACTTTATTTGCTTTCATATGAAACTTATTGGTAGTTAAAATTCTTTACCATGACTCAGATAATACTGGTAGGGACTCTGCTTCCTCTTAGTGACTTTTGCTGGTTTCAGCTGAATGGCTTAGAGTTCTGATATTATTTACATCTCTGTTTTGACTGGGTCATTTTGCACATTACTTGGGGACTCTCTTCTACTCACTGTGTAGTAAGTCTGGTGAGTAAGGCTGGGTCATTATCCTGTTCTTTAAAGGTTATGCATCTTTCCAGATCCTGCTTCAGTGCCCAAGTGTAAAAGCAATCCGGTGACAGATTGTCTCTAACATGAGAGACAAAAGCTGTCTGGTACATTAGTAAAAATATTTTTATTCATATTTTCTGAAGTTACTGGTCTAATCCTGTTTTGAGCGATTCTTTTTACAGAATCAACTGTCTACACAGGCTGATCTGGTTGGTGTTTTGCTCCTCATTCATACCTGCAGCCTTCAAATGATTTTCACAATGCACTGATTATTTGGATCTACATCAGAGATGGAAGAATTGTTTTATTCTGGATGTTTGCTTTGATCAGTTGATAATAACTTCTTAGTTTATTGTATTGTGAAAGCTGCTGAGATCATGATTGGACTCAGGAGAAATATTCCATGATTAGTTTTTGATGTCTGCCGTCAAGCAAGGCTTTTGAAATAGCAGAAGTCTGTGCTGGTATTTGTCCAATAAAACATTTTGAATTCTTAAGTTCAAGTTATAGTCATTCTTAAGTTTCAGAGGGAAAATGAAAACCCTCATACCTTTTAAGTTTAGGACTCTTATGGTTATTTTTCTATTTCTTTCATTCTTCCTCTTTCCCATTCTAATGGTTCTGCATGGAGCGGAAACATAATGAAAACTGAATGAAGGAGAAAACTCTTTTCTGAGGCTACATGTGAAGCTCAAAAAGAAAATATGAATAAGGACTTCTGAGTATATTTATTCATACTTTTATATGAATACTAGGGGTCCGATACATGAAATTCATGCAAAGGCCTTGGTCCCGACCCCCACCTGCCACTGCCACAGCCTGAGACCTCTGCCACCTCTGCCTCGGCCCCATCTGCTGCGGCTTTGTCCGGAAGGAAGGATTGTCCAACCTAATTAGCATATTATGCTTTTATTATTATAGATATTACTCATGGGCCCATGAGCTAAAAGCACACTCACAAGTGGGTTTGAGACCTAACAATAAGTCTAATACATTATTCTGAAATAGAGGTGGTCTTAGAGTAAAGAGAACTGTTGCAAAAAAAACACCCCTGCCACAATCAGAGTTGCGTGCCTCAGAGGGATCTGAGCAGAAGCAGCTCACTCTGAAAACACTTTTGGGCAGCTGGGAATCTGGCCTAGAGACCTTTTAGATAAGTCTCCCCCTTTTTTTGGCTAACTTTCACAATATTGTTCAAGTTTAGAGGTGAGTTATTCAACTACAATGATGTAAGTGAACTTTCTACCATTATAAACCAAAATAAAATGTGTTTACAGCCTTCCACTTTTGAACCTGTTATTTTCCTCAGTTTTATTATAAAAATGTTCAAACATAAAATAGACATTATTAAAATAATTGAAAAATAAAATTAAAATGAAGTATAGACCACTGTTTCAATGTTAAATTTCCTAAATTTAGTATAGTTATGTAAAAGACTATGTTTGTTAGAAAGAAGACACATTCAAGTATTATGGGAAATGGTTTATAAAAATTAATTTTATAAATATATATTCACATGTAGTATGAATATGCTAAAACAAATATAATAAGATGATAAATTGGTGAATGCAGATGAAAGATCATAAGATTTCCATATCAAGTTTTAAAATCATCTATACTTTTAAATCCTTTTAAAATTAAAAATTTAACAAAAGGTGAGTGCAAGTAAACAGCTTAAAGAAGGGGATGATGTGGTAAAGCAAAACCAACAAAAATAATAAAACATGCCCTGGCTGCTCAGTGGCTCAGTTGGTTGGAGCATCATCCAGTGCACCAAAAGGTTGCAGGTTTGATTCCTAGTCAGGGCATATACACAAGTTGGGAGTTCAATCCCCAGTCAGAGCATCTAATGAAAGCAACCAATTGGTATTTCTCCTTCTCACATCAATGTTCCTCTCTCTCTCTCTCAAAAAAGTTAGCAAAACAACCCAGCACTAACAACAAGAAAACTATACTAACTCGTAATCTGAAGGTCCAATCGGAGGGAAACTTTACCAGAAGAAACCAGAGAATTGTCTCTCCGGCACAGAGGAATGCTACCCGACAGGCCATGTGTGGAGGAATACAAGTAGCTGAGACATAGCTGAAGGAACAAATGCTATGGTGTTTCTTTTCCTGTCCTCCCCTGTCTTGCTGGGGCCTCTCTCTGGGTGAACTCAATCAAAACCTGGAGATCAAAAAAGCTCAGTTGATACATTCCATAGACATCAGTTATTTGGGACACAGAATGGGTTGGAATGAAGTGGAGAGTGGAAGTGAAGGGAACAGAAAGACTATCCAGCACATGGAGTGGACACTTGCATCTTGCACTTTTTATTCTTTCCTGAGGCTGGAGAGACCAAGCCTGTCAGAATCTTTATTTTTTTTTGGTATCTGCCAACCTGTGGAGGAGGTATGTTCTCATCTACTCTCGTGGCTGAGCAATCTCCCATGTGGAACTCAGGGCAGTGTGGGCAGGCCCCTGGGATGGAGGGCTGTATTTTCAAGACTACTTGGATCAAGGGGTAGCAAAATGTTTCATTTTGCAGATTGCATTTAATCTGTATCCTGTAACAAGCCCACTTACATATAGGTGTGAGTGTATTTGTCTCTGCTCTTTCCTCTGATCTTTTTTTTTTTCTGTTAACTGCTTCAGAATTCAGGTATAGAGAAGTTCTTAATAATTGTCAACTAATATGTTTTGACTAAGTCATCTATAGCCCTGTTTGCTCCCCAGGGTACATTTGGCAACCTCTGGAGATATTTTTGGTGGTACTTACTGAGAGTAGGTGAACTGGCATCTGGTGAGAAGATGCCAGGGATGCTGCTACACATCCTGCAAGTACAGACCGGCCAGTCCCAGATGTTGACAGTGCTGAAGTTGGAAAGCCATCCCACGGAGTTTAAGAAGGAAGAGTTTTTATAAATTATGTCATCAGAGCTCAGTATCTCACACATCTGTGCTGGGAAAATAAAGGTGGAAATCAGGTAAAATCCAAAATTAGAAAAAACAATACCCATGAAACATGCATTTTAATAAGAGCAGCTAGAAAATCAAATATAAATCTATAAGTACATGATAAAATTACAAAGTGTTATGGGAAAAAAAGAAAGAAAAGGAAAAAAAGAAGAAAGGAAAGTATAGAGTGTGCAGGTGAGAGGATGGCAGAGAGAAATGGAGGTTTAATATTTTAGGCAGTGTGGTAAGGTGTTATTTTTCTATTTTTACTAGATGTTATTGTGTCCAAGTTAGAAATCCCATATTCAAGTGCCTTCCACTCTTCTACTGAGAAAAAAAAGACTCCATAGACACATGCAAAGGAGGGCCATGCTTCAGGCCCAGCGTACTTCAGAATTCCTAAGCATTTTTTGCTCTTGGCTGATCATCCATTAATGGATTTGTTTGTCTCACTTCTCAATTTTATAAGACATTGTTTGTTTTCACTTTTGCCTGATTTTAAACTTTAGAATCTTTAAAATTATATCCCCAAGGCTTTTGAAGTTCTTCAGATCAAATTTCTAGAGATTACACAGATCTATGATGCTAAACTAATCTTCAGGCTGTATTTTTCAAACTATGTTATAAATATCCACTTTTCTTTAAATGAGATTGGACATAAACTAGACTATTACCAAAAATGTCATTGCTTTGGACAATTTATGATATAAAGTGATGTTATTTCAGAAATGTTAAATCATTTAACTCTTTTTCTAAAGAACTGAAGATATTTTACATGTCATTTGATGGAACTACAAGGTGCATGGTGTTTCATTATACAGGGCAAGAATGCAAAAACAAAGAGGATAAGAATACTGTAACAGGAAGCTTTGCAAAAACTGAATTTATAAAACAAAGTTTCTGGATTCAACTACAAGCATTCCTTCCATAAATATAAAAGTTAGAGTATTTTCTGTTAAGGCTTTTAAAAACTATCATTAAGTGTGCCTTTGGGTAAATAAGGCAGGGCTAGTAGTAAGCTGAAATTCTGTTACTGTAGGTAGAAAGAGTGTTTGAAATTATATTTCAACTTTTAAATAAAATTTTAGCAATTCAAAATGTTTCCTTTTCCAGATCACATTTATCCTGTATTCCATTTCTTAAAGTTCTTTTCTGTGGACTCCATTAAGGACAGATTTGCTCTGCACTTTTCCTGCTGTGGGTGCTGTGCTGTGCTGTGCTGTGCTGCACAGGACCTCCTACAGAACTGCCCCCTTCAAACTTGCAACATTTCAAATCACACATTAGCTACCAGTCTATTCAATATGATAGCTAGCCAAAGGATTGATTGATTGTCAGAAATGAAAAAAGGGTTTATTTTTAATTCTTAAATGTTCACATTAATTTTATATTCTGGAATGCAACACCTGTTGTATAGTAGATGTACAATAAATGGTAGCTGTTTTTCTTTTCATGTGGAGCAAAAAGTATCAAACTACAGCCCACTGTCCAAACCCGTTGATTGCTTCCTTTTTTAATTGTATTGCAACAGAATATTGCCTATTCATTTATGTATTGTCTATGGCTGCCTTTGTAATACAATGGCAGGGCTGGAGTGTTGCTATAGAGACCCTATTGTCTGAAAGGCATCTATCTGGTGCTTTACAGAAAAAAGATTGTAATTCCTGCCTTAGTGCATTATGTAGGGTTTCTCATTTTTTCATTAATTGAGAAGTATAAACCAAGTAAAATTTGAATCAGTTAAACATACACAATAAAAGTGTTTTTGTTTTAGAGCTTCTTTTTTTTCTTTAATGTTAAGAAAACACAGGCAATAATTTTTATTTTAAAAAAGAAGCAAATTCTAATAATATTACTATGTTCCCTTCACTTATATACTGGTCTTAGGAAACCATTTCTTCACTTCTATTTTGTTCAACAAAGATAAAATATAGAACTGCTAATTGGGATGAAGCATAGACCTAAATCTAAAACCTTAAAAAAAAACTACCTTATAAAAGAAAAGCTCACACCAACAAGTGCTAGTAAAGATGTGGAGAAAAGGAATAATCATGCACTGTTGGTGGGAACGTAGATTCATGCAGTCACTGTGGAAAACAGTTTGGAGTTTTCTCAAATAATTTAAAATGGAACTATTTCATGACCCAGCAATTCCACTTCTGGGAATGTATCCCAAGAAATCCAAAGCACAAATTTAAAAGACTGTATGTACCCCTATGCTCATTGCAGTATTGTTTAAAATAGCCAAGATTTGGAAGCAGCCCAAGTGCCCATGAGTGGATAAAATAGCTATGGTATTTTTTTTATATATAATGTGATACTCCTTGGCCACAAAAAAGAAGGAAATGTTGCCCTTTGCAACTGCATGATGGACTTGGGGAACGTTATGCTAAGTGGAATAAACCAGTTAGAGGAAAAACAAGTACCATATTATTTCATTCATATATGGAATTTAATTAACAAACTAAACTACCAAGCAAAATAGAGACAGACTCATAGATAGAAAGCAGGCAGACAGCTCTAGTGTATGTTGAGGGGTAGTAAGAGGTGGGATGGGTTTGTTTGGGTGCTGTAGGGATTGAGCAAAGAAGGGGAAAAAAAGAACTCACGGACAACAGTGTTGATTGTGGTGGGGAGTGGTGGGTGGAGGTGGAAAAGGGCATAGAAGGAATAAATGGTGATGAAAAAAATAAAAAGAAGAAAACAGAAAAGTATCTTTAAGTCTAAAGTAGAAGCAAAAATGTCACAATGCTTTATGCTAAATATATTTAGCCACATTTTAAACAATAAAAAGTTAATATACAATTTAGATTAAATATAGAAATTACAAAAAAATCTAATAATTGCAATTAAAGTGCTGGAACTAAAAGAGACTTCAGGGAATCTCTATTTTAGTGTCTCACAATTAATGTGCTGCATTAGCTTAGGACTTGGTACAAGTGCCTCAAGACCCAGGCGATTAGTGGCTGAGAGCATCAAGCATCCTGCCCTTCAGTCTTTCATTATTCCATTTTTATATTCTTAATATGTTGGTATCTGTAAGATTTGATTTGATAAACTGTTAAAACAAGACTGAAAATCACAGATTTATTTAAATACCCTGAATTTCTTTGGATATAGATTCAGATATGCTTAAACATACTGACCTTCAAAATAGCAGCGTTTCTGTGACTTCTGTTTGGTCCAACACCTCCTTTAGCAAGAAATCTATAGGAAAGGGACCCAACACAATCAAATAAGGTGGGGTTGTAATGGAATGGGGGTGCTTTAATAAATTATAAATACATTAGAGGCCCGGTGCATGGAATTTATGCACTCAGTGGAGGGCGGAGTCCTTTAGCCAGGCCTACACCCTCTCACAGTCCGGGAGCCTCAAAATTGATCACCCCACAAAGGAAGGCTCCGCCCATTAATGCCGGTCAGGTAGCCTGGGACCCCCATCCAATCACATTGCACCCATCTTGGCAGCTGCAGTCAGTGTTGGGTCACCACAGCACCCGTAGTGACAACCCAGGAGGGACCAAGAGTTCAGCAGTTCAACCTGCTCACCAGTCCCCAACCACCTGAGCCTGCTGCATGTGCATCCTGGCATTCAGTCATCTGTTAGGTCATTTTGGACATTTTGGACCTAGGCTCTTTATATACATTAGGATGTAGAAGGACAATAAAAGCCAAAATCATCTCTGAGAAATTGTTTTCTATTCATCTGAGAAATGGAACTAGAGTAAACAGCAGAGTCAAATAGACTTGATATGAATATTAATATCTAACAAATAGAGCTTGAACATTTAGTAAAACAACAACAACAATAGATTGGTGTGACTTTAATAGACTCTTTGCATTTATGGGACTTACATCTCTATATCTTTGTGAATGATTATAAAATTCCATTAGATGGATAAATTATTTAGTTGAGGTATAGAATTATTTATGTAAAATTAACATATAAATACAAATTAGTTAGTTCTTGAATAAATCAACCTATCTTCTAACCAGCACCAATTCTAAGTAAGATTTCCATTTCTCATTTAATGTATGATCTTATTTAAATCAATATAAGATTATTTTATTGGCTCAGAAAATTTAAAAATTGTATGCCATATGCTTGTTTTAAAGATTCTTGAAGTTCTTCAAGCATATTAATTGGAAACTTTGAAGAGATCCTATAATGGAAACAATATACTAATGCAAAATATTTGAGCCATTATTAATTAGTAAATATGTTATTGTGTTTATATTTTGGTGATGGACATTGAACCAGGCATGAGATGGGCATCTGATGATGAAGCCTTTCAACGTGCTATTTTATAGTAACAGCAGTCAGAAATTGATAGAGCTCACAAACAATTCCAAAACTGTTAGCTATAACCATCTCAAGATTAATTTCTTTATAACCGTAAGTTTAGATAAGCATGAATGATCATCAGCTCTTTGAGTTCCTATAAGTGGTTGCCTTATCAATCATTAGCCATGTACTCCTGAGGTGACATGACAAATTAAATAAATATATTGTAATTATATAGCATAACAGATATGTTGATTTAAATAGGACAAAATAGCAGAGATCACTTTGTAAAGTCTTATAATCACATTAAGGCATCAAATTTGGAGAATTATGAATAGCACTTTGTGGTTTAAAGCCTGACTTTGCCTGTCTTATAGCTTGTCTTTGCTTATTGACAGGTAATAAGAATGTCTCTAATCAAATAAAAAAAAAAAACAACTACAAGTAGGATACTGATGTACATTTAACCAGTATTAGGTTAAAAAATTCTTGCTGAGGACCAGGAAATGGCGGTGGACTAGAAGGACACATCTGGAGCCTTGTAGCTGGGCAGAGGAAGAGAGAGCAGCTGATAGTTACACTAGGAGTGTTTCTTGGCAAGTTAAGAGTCAGTTATCTACCAGGAGAAGGTGGGGGACTGCTGGACTGGGCTTCCCTGACAGGCAGCCCCACTGCCATGGGGTTTTTGTCTGCTAGAGTCACCAGCGCGAATGGGGAGACCTCACCATCTAGCTAAGGGAGGTGGGTGTCTGTGGCAGTCTGAAAACTGCAGGTGAGGCACCTACCAAGCAGCCAGGGAACAGAGAGCAACACTATCCAATCGGCACAGACACACAGACTCAGAGGAGCTTCACACGCCACATGGAAAGGTCAGATTTCACCTGGGATAAGTGTCTTGTGTGTTGTACCTAGTCATGTTGTAGTTTGTGCCTTTGAATCAAAGTAGAAGAGAGAACTACATAACCAGACACCTGGAGAAGAAAGACCATGGGCAGAAGCAGAAGCAGCCCACATATGACAGAAAGGCAGGAATCACCAGAAAAGAAAGTAAACAAAATAGAAGCAGAAATAAGCCTGCCAGAGAAAGAGTTCAGAGAAATGATTGTAAGGTAGATAAAAAGAATAAAAGACAAAATCGACAATGTGAGTAAGAGCTATAGGAAATGAAGAAGACTCAAGAGGAAATGAAGAAGAGCCAAGAGGAAATGAAAAAGAACTAAGAAGAAATGGAGGAGAAACAAGAAGAAATGCAGAAGAACCAAGAAGAAATGCAGAATAATCAAGAAGAAATGAAAAATGACATCAGTGCTATAAAGAACTCAATATAAAGCATTAAAAGTAGACTAGAAGAAGCAGAGGACCACATCAATGAGCTAGAAGACAAGTTAGAAAAAAATACCCAAGTACAGCAGCTTCTAGGGAAAAAAAAATTAAAAAGCAAGAGGAGAGCCTAAGGGAACTTTGGGATAACATGAAACAAAACAACATCCACATAATTGGGGTACCAGAAAGAGCAGAAACTGAGCAGGGAATAGAAAACCTGTTTGAAGAAATAATGACAGAAAACTTCCCTAATATAGAAAAGAAAAAAAAACCCACACCAAACCAAGAAGCTCACAGAGTCCCAAGCAAAATGAACCCTCAAAACCGACAACAAGGCACATTATAATTAAATTGGCAAACACCAACGACAAAGTAAGAACCTTAAAAGTGCCAAGAGAAAGAGAAAGTTACCAACAAAGGAACCCCCATAAGACAAGCAACTGATTTCTCAGCAGAAACAGATCAAGCCAGAAGGGAATGGAATGAAATATACAAAGTCATTCAAAGAAAGGGTCTGAATCCAAGAATACTGTACCCTGCAAGGCTTTCAATCAAAATTGAAGGTGAAATCACAAGGTTCACATACAAAAAAGGACTAAGGGAATTTATTACCACCAAACCAGCAATGCAAGAAATATTAAAGGGTCTGCTGTAATAAAAAGAAATAGGAAGCGAAGAAGGAACCCTGGGGTAAAGACTAGAAATGGCGACAGATAAATACCTATCAATGATAACTTTAAATGTAAATAGATTAAATGCTCCAATCAAAAGACATAGAGTAATTGATTGCATAAGAAAATATGATCGATATATCTGCTGTCTACAAGAAAATCACCTCAGGAAAAGAGACGCACACAGATTGAGGGTGAAGGGATGGAAGATGGTGTTTCAGGAAAATAGAAATGAAAAAAAAAGTGGGGTTACAATACTTATATCTGACAAATTAGATCTTAAAGTGAAGGACATAAGAAGAGATAAAGAAGGCCACTTCATAATACTAAAGGATACAATCCAATAAGAAGAAAGAGCACTGGTAAACATATACACACCCAATACAGGAGCACCTAAATACATAAAAAAAAACCTCCTGGAGAATATTAAGGGAGAGACTGACAGCAATACAATCATAGAAGGAGACTTTAATACCCCACTATCACCAATGGACAAATCCTCTAAACAAAAAATTAGCAAAGAAACATCAATCCTAAATGACTCACTAGACCAGATGGAATTAACTGACATCTTCAGAACATTTTACCCCAAAGTCACAGACTATACAGTCTTCTCCAGTGAACATGGGTCATTTTCAAAGATAGATCATATATTAGGTCATGAAAAAAGTTTCTTCAAATTCAAGAAGATAGAAAACATATCAACTACTTTCTCAGACAATAGTGGCATAAAACTGGAAATCAACTATAATGAAAAGAACAGAAAGAAATCAAACACATGGAAACTAAACAACTTGCTATTATACAAGGACTGGGTAACCAGAGAGATCAAGAAATAAAAAAAAAAAACACATCATGGCAACAAATGACAATGACAACACAACAATACAAAATTTATGGGACACAGTGAAAACAGTCTTGAAGTTCATTTCCCTACAAGCCTACTGCAAAAAACAGGAAACAGTGGTAATAAACTTTGTAACCCTACAACTTAAAGAGCTAGAAAGAGCGCAACAAGAAAAGCCAAGTGTAAGCAGAAGGAAGGAAATAGTAAAGATCAGAGCAGAGATAAACAACATGGAGACCAAAGAAACAATTCAAAAGATCAACAAAACCATGAGATGGTTCTTTGAAAGAATAAACAAGATTGATGGACCTGTAACCAGGGTCACCAAGAAGCAAAGAGAGAAGACCCAAAATAAACAAAATCATAAATGAAAGAGAAGAAACAACAATAATCCCTGCCAAAATACAAAGGATTGTTAAAAAATACTGTCAATAACTCTATTCCAAAAATTGGAGAATCTGCAAGAAATGTACATATTCCTAGAAAAATATAACATTCCAAAACTCAATCAGGAAGCATCTAAACAGCTCAATAGTCCAATAACTATGGAAGAAATTGAAGCAGTCATCAAAAAGCTTCCAGCAAACAAAAGCCTGGGACCAGATGGCTACACAGGAGAGTTTTACCAAACATTCAAGGAAGAATTAAAACCTATACTCCTTAGAATATTCAAAAATATTCAAGAAGAAGGAACACTTCCAAACATCTTCTATGAAGCCAGCAACACACTAATACCAAAACCAGATAAAGACAACACAATGAAAGAGAATTATAGGCCAACATCTCTCATGAATATAGATGCCAAAATTCTCAATAAAATTCTAGTAAATTGGATCCAGCAGTACATCAGAAAGATCATACACCATGACCAAGTAGAATTCATCTCAGGAATGCAAGAATGGTATAATATCCACAAATGAATAAGCGTGATACATCATATTAACAAATTGAGAGATAAAAATCATGTAGTCATATCAATTGATGCAGAAAAAGCATTTGACAAAATCTAACACCCTTTCGTGATAAAAACTCTCGGCAAGGTGGGAATAGAAGGATCATACCTCAACATCATAAAAGCCATATATGATAAACCCACAACTAACATCATACTCAATGGGCAAAATCTAAATCCATTTCTCATAAGAACAGGAACAAGACAGGGATGCCCACTCTTACCTCTCTTGTTCAACATAGTACTGGAAGTATTAGCCATTGCAATTAGACAAGAAGAAGAAATAAAAGGCATCCAAATTGGAAAAGAAGAAGTAAAACTGTCCTTATTTGCAGATGACATGACACTGTACATAAAAAACCCAAAGGACTCCATCCCAAAAATAATTGACTTAATAAATGATTTCGGCAATGTAGCAGGATACAAAATTAATGCTAAGAAGTCTGTAGCATTTCTATACACTAATAGTGAAATTATAGAAAGAGAGACTAAAAAAGCAATCCCAATTACCATCGCACCAAAAAAATTAAGATACCTAGGAATAAAACTAACTAAGGAGGTAAAAAACCTATATGCAGAAAACTACAGGACACTGAAAAAAAGAGAGGAAGATGTAAACAGATGGAAGAGCCTACCATACTCATGGATTGGGAGAATCAACATCATTAAAACGTCCATACTACCCAAAGCAATCTATAAATTGAATGCACTACCCATTAAAATACCAACGACATATTTCACAGACCTAGAAAGAATTCTTCAAAGATTAATCTGGAACAAAAAAAGACCACAGATAGCCACAGCAATCTTGAGAAAGAACAACAAAGTAGGTGGGATCTCAATACCAGATTTCAAGTTATATTACAAAGCAACTCTTCTCAAAACAGCCTGGTACTGGCACAAGAACAGACATATACCAATGGAATAGAATAGAGTATCCAGATATCCACCCAAACCACTATGCTCAATTAATATTTGACAAAGTAGTCATGAGCATACAATTGAGCCAAGATAGCCTCTTCAATAAATTGTGTTGGGAAAATTGGACAGATACATGCAAAAAAATGAAACTGGACCACCAATTTACACCAAATACAGAATAAACTCAAAATGGATACAGGACTGAAACATTAGCCGGGAAACCATAAAAATACTAGAGGAATCCACAGGCAGCACAATCTCAGACATAGGCCGAAAGAACATCTTCACTGATACTGTGCCAAAGACAATGGAAGCTAAAGAAAAAATAAACAAATGGGACTACATCAAAATAAAAAGCTTTTGCACAGCAAAATAAACCATCAACAAAACAACAAGAAAAACCACTGTATAGGAGAACATATTTGCAAATGTTATCACTGATAAGGGTTTAATCTCCAACATCTATAGCCAACTTATACAACGTAATAAAAGATAAATGATCAAATATAAAAATGGGCAATGGACCTAAATAGAACCTTTTTGAGAGAAGACAGAAGGAAGCCCAATAGACACATGAAAACATGTTCCAAGTCACTAATTTTCTGAGAGATGCAAATCAAAATGACAATGCAATACCATCTTCCACCTGTCAGAATTGCAATCATCAACAAATCAACAAACAACAAGTGTTGGCGAGGATGCGGAGAAAAAGGAACCTTTGTGCATTTTTGGTGGGAATGCAGACTGGTGCAGCCACTGTGGAGAACAGTATGGAGTTTCCTCATAAAACTAAAAATGGAACTCCATTTGACCCATCAATCCCACTCTTAGGAATATATCCTAAAAAATTAGAAACACCAATCAGAAAGTATTTATGCACCCCTGTGTTCATAGCATCACAATTTACAATAGCTACAATTTGGAAACAACCTAGGTGCCTGTCATCAGATGAGTGGATCTGAAAACTGTGGTACATCTACACAATGGAATTCTATGCTGCCATTTAAAGAAGGAATTCTTACCATTTGCAGCAACCAGGATGGAACTAGGGAGCCTTATGCTTAGTGAAATAAGCCAATGAAGGAGAAACACCACATGATCTCACTCATTTGTGGATAATAACATTATAAACTGATGAACAAAAGGATAGACACAGAAGCAGTAAAGCATCAAACAGACTGTGAAATTACAGCAGGAAGATTAAAGTTAGGTGAGGTATATAAGAGATCAATCTTATATGTATGCATTCATATAAGCATAACCAATGAACACAGACACTGGCAGGTTGGGGTATGTCTGTAAGAGGGGTGGCAATGGGGAGATATGTATACATGTAACACAATAAAAAATAAAAATTAAAAAAAGATTCTTGCTTCCTGCATGTTTTGTGTACAGGACAAATACTCATCTCTACTGATAGACTTGGGCTCAGTTATATCTCTGTGTTGCCTGCCCTTCAGCAAGCTGATTTAGCATATCTAGAAATACTGCTTTGGAAATGCATATTTCTGGAAATATAGCTGGCATAGCCCAGAATGCTGATTCAGCAAACTAAGGATAAGCTGTGTGTGGAAATGTGAGAATTTATTGCAGCTTTTAAGATGAGAGCCAAATCCTTGCGATGAAGTAAGTTGATAGTTAGCTCACTATTAGTCCTCTTGTGCTCTGTACTGAAGTTGTTGGGTGTGGAAATTTAAACAAACGTGGTTATGAGTTCTACTAGAAGCTACTAGGAAACAGTTTTCTTATTTTAAGTACTAAATACATTTTATGATTTAGTTTTTTGTTTTTTTGTAATTTATCTTTTTTTGTCTTTTTCTTTTGTTAATTTTCACCCAAGAATATTTTTTCCCCATTGATTGTTAGCAGGAGTACTAGGGAGGGGAAGAGACAGAGAGAGAGAAAGAACATCAATGTCAGAGACACTCATCAATTGGTTGCCTCCTGCAGGAGCCCTAACCAGGGTCCAGGATCAAGCTTGTAATTCAGGTAAGTGTCCTTGACTGGAATCAAGCCTGGGACTTCAGTCTGTGGGGCCCATGCTCTGATCACTGAACCTAACTGGCCATTTCATTTTTAAATAAATCAGAAATCATATTATACATTTTGAAATAGTGCATTTTTTCACATTTGACAGCCATTTACATCACTAAGGAACCAAAATAGACATTTTATGTTTCTGATAAAAGTATATGTTAATGTTAACAATGCCAGATTTTCTTAGCATAGTTGGAGCTATAATTTTGAGCAATAAAACATAGAAAATGGGATTTTATGTGAAAAGCAATCTGTGGGAATTAAGAAAAGAAAAAAAGCCAGTGTATTCAAAGAGATTAGAAGAGTCATACAGGATTTGAGTAGGATTTTATCCTGTGTCTTCTACACAACATGCAATCAATGATCATTTTTTAAATTTAATTTCAAAATGAAAAATTTAATATTATTGCAAAAGTACAACTCAATTTTTGAGCATTATTTAAAGCAAGTTAAATTGAAATTGATATTAGCACTACAAAGAAATACTTAAACATTCAAAGATAGATGACATATCCTAAGACATTGTAATTTAGATACTGCTAAATTTAAAACATACTTAGGAGTCATATTCAAAGACTAGTTTTTCTTTATCAAAACCGAGATTAATGACCAGTTGCTAAAAGATCAGAGACAACTAGAGCACACAGGATGGTTCAGCTTAAAAACAAGATCTGCTAGAGACCTTAGCTGTGTAAACCGAGGAGCCATTAGCAGGAAAGCATGAGAAACTATGTAAGATATATTTTCAAAAATTATTTTGGAGAGCATTGTATCTTAATCCTAATAGGATGAGCCTGAGGCCTCTTTCAGCTTTCTGAGTTGAGAAGCTAAATGGTAAGTAGACAGTTAGGAAGTTGATTTAAAGATAACATGTAAAAATTAATGCTGGAAAAAAACTGAGAGTTAAAAATAGTAGGCAGGAAGATTATTTAGAATTCAGTTTAGATATGGACTTCAATATTTTTGAGAAATGAGAAGAACATGAAGAGTAGCAGAATACGTAGCTCCAGAATGTGCTTTTCTGAATAAGATGATTTTGAGAAATTGCAGATAGAGGTCACCCTTTGTAAGGAGCCTTACATTCATAAAGAAAATTCCTGTATGTAAGGAACTCTCTCTCTCTTTCTTTGTGCCATAAGGAAAAAGATGACTAAATCATAAGAGAATCGGATCAGCAGAGAAGGTGAATTATATCTGCATAACAAACTCTATCCTCATTTACCATGCTTTCCCTGGTAATCTCTCACAACTACCACTCCCTCCTGTCCCAACATCTGTGTTTTTTTTTTTGTTGTTTTTTTTTTTATCTCAGCTGAAGATGACATTTAAGATGGTGGCCTAGACATCTAGGGAGTTACTCAGTTTTCCTGGGTATCTCCCATGTGTATTTGAGGTATACATGTTAATAAACTTTTGTTCACTTTTTTCTTGTTAACCTCTGTTTTATTACAGAGGGTTTCAGCTAAGAACTCCAACAGTTAGAGATAAAATATGTTTTTCTCCTCTGTTTAAAAAAGAAAAACAATATTGAGAAAATACAATGTGATTAATTAAATTATGTTTTAGGTAAGACAATTGCTATAATGGCCATTTTAGCTAAAGCAAATGATCCATAGCTTTACATTCCCTCTGTCATAATATAACTAAGAAAGGGAGAAGCATTTTGGCGGAAATGCAGATATAAATGCCACCTTTTTTTCCTGATGCTCAACTATTTAGAGAATCATCTAAAACAAGTTTTTGTTTTACTGTAATTATTATCCAACCCAGCCCTGAACCTATAATCAAGCCAATGTACTCACATCATCTTGTTAAAGACAAGCTCAAATTCTTAACTTCCTAGATGATTTCAGGATATCTGTCTGCTTTTCACACTCCCAAATTACTCACACTTCATCTATATTCTTTCTGCTCTTACACTGATTTTTATTCCTACTTTTCAACTCTCCAGGATTTGATTCCTTTGTGAATCTTGCATCATAGAACAGTGGAAAGAGCTCCCAGGCTTTGGAGTTAAAAAAAAATGCATCTAAATCCTATAATGTGTTGTTTCTGTGTGACATTGGAAGAAGGATCCAACTTCAAAGAACTTCATTTAATGTGTCTACAAAATGCGGATTATTAATAAAACTAATGAATAACTTCAATCTTATTCATGGTATTATTATATTTAATGCTATGGTGATTTTGAAATCACTAGCAGCAGTTTTATTTTTTCCCTTTTTCTGAAATATGTGGTTTTTCATGAATAATGCCTGTGTCAGTCTTCAATCATCTGGAATCTTCCCCTAAATTTCCCCAAGTCAGTGCCTATTAGGGAAGATAATTACTTAAAAATATTTAACTTTCATCACCTGTCATCTGTCTATCATCTATCTATATCTATCTATCTATCTATCTATCATCTATCTATCCATCATCTATTTATAAGTCATTTATCATTTTTCTCTTATCTAAGTACCTACTATCTCTATTTATTGCACTTCTAAAATACGTAAAGTTTTTATGCATTGTTAGAATCCAAGCAAAAAGTGTACATTTAGAAGGATTAGCTAATGTTAGAAGTTTATTGATTGATTTTATTTTTTGAAGCTGCCATCTATCATCAAGCAAAAAGCTATCTTTTTCAAAATACCAGATAGGACCCATTTGAAAAAGATATATAACAGTCGTTATTTTTGAGATGTGGATATCAAATTCTTTGCCTGTTAGAGAAAGTTACAATTTTATGATTGTCAATTAAGAAGTGATTTTAAGTGAACATAAATGAGTGTCCTTATGTGTTTACTGAATAAGAAAACGAAGTAGTAAAACACTTTTAATTTCAATGTAATTGACTGATTACCTTGTTTTTATAAAGAAAGGAGTTTCAAATGGATAATCTTACAATAACTTTTCAATGTCTTTAAAGTATTGTCTCTTTCTAAGGCTTTATGGTTTGCTGCTGGTATAGGTGATAATAAATACTTCATTCTGGTTAAAAGGGTAGAAATATTTTCACAAATATTTAATTCATTTTAAAATAACAACCTTCTGGACCCTAGACCATATAACCAACCTCAACCAGAGGAAAAAAGTCACAATTATTATCTACTTTAGTTACAAAGGACTGTTTGTCAAATTTCCAGTTAGGAAAATTTGTTTACATTCTTGAAGCACAATTTTGAATATTAAATCCAGCTGTATCTTGGTATAAAATTTGAACAAATGCTAACATGTGTACAGGTAAATGTGGTGGGTAAAATTCTACTTCACAAGAAAACAGACACAGAGAGTTTCCCGTTCTATGGGAATAAGAAATGCTGAGGAAGACCAACATGGTGATATAAATAAACTCAGCCTCCTATCCCACCACGAAGATCAAAGATTGGATAGCTATCCTCAAACAAAAACAGCTTAGGAAACATCCAGAATTCACTTTGGTAAGTTTAGCATCATAATAGAATGAAAACATCTGAGAAAAATTGCACAAGAAAAGTAGAATAGTAACTATATTTTGGCCTGCATCATTTCACCCCCCCCAAGCTGACCTGGTTCAACAACACAAAAGAACTCCTCAGCCAGAGAGTCTTCCTCACCAGGATAGGAAGTGCGTGGTGAATTATCAGTTTCTTCAGTCAGTTCAAGGTACTGCGTTCGCCGCCCACCCCCACCCCTCCAAGACTAATGCAGCAGAAATGTATAAAATGAGGAATAAGAAAAGCAGAAACTCTTATCAGCATGCATGCATCAGGAGTGACTGTTCACAGAAGCCTGCTCTGCAAACAAACTCAGCAGATTTCACCACTGACTAAGCCAATAGCCAACACAGCCACTGTGAAACCTCTGCATATTTCACCCATTTTTGTCCCATAGTTATTTGGGCCACTAATGCCAGCTTCCTGAGTCTCCCCAATCCCTCCTCCCAACCTTGCCCCCTCAGGAGCCCAGGCACTACACCAGCAGCCGTCCCAGTCCTCTGGGCTATCCTAGGGTAAGAAGCTGGCAAGAAAGCAGCAGAGTTTACTCAGGCCTCTGTGGCCCTGCAAATGTAATATGCTGGCCTCCACACTTGAGGCTGATCATCACAGCTGTTCCATACTCAGGGTTAGACACTCCAGCTGTGCATCTGAATTCCACCAGCCTAATACTCATCATCAGTCTCTACTATAGTGCACTTGCTCAGCAGGAAAGTGTGCAGTCAACATCCAGGATCCCTGCAGCTGCTTGCAGGATCCCATCTGGCCCTGCTTTCTGTTATTAGCCAACACTACTATGTGCACCTGTGCTAAGCCCCTCCTACTGCATACCCATCAACAGCTTCCATTGCAGAGTGCATACTTAGAGGAAGATTGGGAAAGCACAGGACAGCATGCTTATAGCCAGGACCTCTGCACCTGCAGATGGCCCTGGCACATCACTTCAGGTGTGCCTACAACCAATCCCCATCACTACACAGCTCCTGCATCTGAGTGTGTACACAACACTAGCTCTGGTCACCAATTCTGTTTTTCCTGATTCCTATTCACTTGTCCTGGAAGAGCTTCCTAGGACCTCATCAGTCCTTGCAACCACTGCACACTTCCCACATTACTTGCTAAGACCATATAGTTGTTGATACTGTGGACTGGAACAGCTTGAGCTGAAGAGATATCACATACCCACACATGGTGCCACCCTGCAGCACCAGACCTATGGTCAGAGCCATGCCCTTACATGCCCATCCCCTTCAGTTGAAAGGCTTCCCTTACTGAAGTCAGTCCAAAAGGTATGGAAGAGATAACAGAAAACTATGCAAGATTGCAAAGATCAAGAAGACTGAGGGAAAAATGACTACACTAAAGGAATACAGAAAAGAAATGCCTATCACTAACTCCAAAGAAATGGAGATATAGGAATTGCTAGATAAAAAATTCAAAATAATTACTTCAAACCTTCTGGAAACCAAATATTGTTCTCACTAAATGGATGCAAACAGGGGACCAGAAGGCTGGTCAACCTTAATTGCTCTGAAAGGTCAGAGCTAATTACTTACTGTTTAATTGAAAACATTATTAGCTGAAGCAGCCTCTACCTATTTGTTTCATGTTAATTTCTGTTTTGTTATCTCCTGCCTAAAGGCTAGGAAGCCTTAATAAAAGGGAGAAAAAGGCCAGAACAAGTGGCAGTCCTTTCCACTAGAGTAAGGCTCCCGCTTGGCTCCCCAATATCGCCAAATTAATATTTTCTAGTCTCTTTTCGTTTGTGTGTGGCCTCCTTCAGAACCCGAACCCTGAACCAGGAACCCTGAACCATGCGGGACGTGGGAAGGGGCTCCCACACAAACCTAATCAGAAAGCTATAAGAGCACAGAAGCACTTTAACAATACTAGAAAAACAATGCAAGAACAAAATGAAGAATGCAATGACTGAACTGAAGAATTCAATAGGGAATTACACCAGACTTGAATAAGAAGAAAGAATCAATGAGTTATATGAAAGATCTATTAAAATTACCCAACGAAAAGAGCAATAATTAAAAAGAACAGAAAGGAATGAAGATAGTCTATGAGACTTACAGAAACCATCATGGAAATGATGTATATATTATTGGAGTCAAAGAAGAGAGGGAGAAATGGGTAGAAAGCTCACTTAAAGAAATAGTGGTTGGGAAATTCCCAACCCTGGGGAGAGATTTGGACAACCAAATACATGCAACCAATAGGTAATCCAAAAATCCTAATCTGAAAACAGTATTTCTATACAAATTATAATTAAAACTATCTAAAATCAAAGACAAAGAAAAAAAAATTTAAAGCACCAGTGGGGTAAAAAAAAAAAAAAAAGAGTAATTCTCAAAGGCAATAAAATAAACAGTACTAGGAAACTGGATATTCACATGTAAAACAATGAAACTAGACCCCTACTTTTCACCACTCACTAAAATTAATTCAAAATGAAGTAAAGACCTAAATGTGATACCTGAAACAATGAAACTCCTAGAAAAAACATGGGGAAACCTCTTTTACATTAGGCTTGGCAACATTATTTTGGACATAAAATCAAAATCAGAAGCACCAAAAAATAAATAAATAAGCAGAAAATATGACAGAAAAAGTGAATAGATCTTTTTTCTAAATTAGACATACAGATGGCCAACAGGTATATGAAAATATGTGGGACAATCCTAGTCATCAGGGAAATGCAAAGCAAAACCACAATGAGATATCACCTCACACTTGTTAGAATGGCTGTCATAAAAAAGATAAGCTATACAGGTATTGGTAAAGATGTGGTAAAAAGAGAATCTCTGTGTGCCGTGGTGTGGAAATTTAAATTTGTGCAACCACTATGGAAAATAGTATGTCACTTTGTCAAAAATTAAATATAAAACTGTCATATGACCCAACAATCCCATTTATAAGTAAAAACAATAAATAAATAAAACTATGGTACTAAAGAGATATATGCAGTCCCATGTTTATTGCCATTTTATTTACAATAGCCAAGGTAGGGAAACAACTTTAGTGTACATCTTTGAATATATTAACAAAGAATTTGATACATACACATGCACACAAATACACACATACACACACACCTTATTCAGCCATGAGAAAAAAGAAAATAATACCATTTGCTACAACTTGCTTGAAAGTTAAAGGCATTATCCTTGGTGAAATATAACAAAGAAAGACAAATACTATATGATATTGATTATATGTGAAATCTAAACAAGTCAAATTCATGAAAACAAATCATAGACTACTGGCTATCAAGACTAGGGCATGTGTGGAATAATGGTCAAAGTGTGCAGCATTTTTATAAGTTGAGTATGTCCTGAGAATCTAATGCACACCATGATATCTATAGCTAATACCATATTACACAGTTACAAGTTACTATGAGAGTAGATTGATAAATGTCTTACCATAAAAAAAAGTAATTTATGTAATGTGTTGGAGATGTTAACTAACACTAGGTGGTAATCATTTTGAAATATATGTGTATTAAATAAACACAATGTATAACTTTACACTTAAAAATTGTTGTATGTCAATTATACTTTAATAAAGCTGCAGACATAAATTTTAAATTTAGATATTGAAAAAGAAATTGTTGAACCTGAGAAAAAAGTATGTCACTCAGGGAAATATGCTGACACCTTAGATCTCAACAAAAAAAAATATTCCTTTAGTGAATTATATATCAGAGTTCCAAGTCTTTTTGTTCTGGGCCTTTCTAATCCTATTGAATAAAATAGTAATATGCAAATTGACTCTATCTCTGCTACACCCACAAGCCACACCCACCACCCAATCAGGAACAAGTATGCAAATTAACCCAACCAAGATGGCTGTGGCCGTGAAGCTACAGCAAGCATGAGGCTTGGGTTTCTCCAGCAATGGAGGAAGCCAACCTTCCCTGCTGCCCTCACCGGCTTAGGCCTCCAATCAAGGCTACAAAGTTTTAATTATAGAAGATAAATAAATCCCAACAAAAATGGCAGCAGCAATGGATCTGGAGAGAGCAGAAGACTTGAGTTGCCCCAGTGATGGAGGAAGCCAAGCTTCCCTGCTTCCCTGGCTGACCCAGGCCTATCTTCAAGGCTACAAAGTTTCAATTATAGAAGATAAATAAACTCCAGATACCAGGACCTCCACTTGGGTCATTGGGGGGGCATGGTTGGCCTACAAACCACCACAGGTCCCTCGCTCAGGCCTCCTCACATCCCAACTGAACCCCAACCCTGATGTGGGACACTGTTCAGGGCAAACCAGCTGGCCCCCACCCATGCACCAGGCCTCTTTCCTATCTAATTAAAGAGTAATATGCAAATTGATTATCACTCCAACACACAAGATGGCTGCACCCATGTGGACACAAGAAGACTGTGACAAGATGGCCAACAGATGAGGGAAGTTGGGGGCGACTGGGCCTCCAGGGAAAGGCAGTTGGGGGGACCCAGTCCTTAGGAGAGGGCAGTAGGGGTGACCAGGCCTGCAGGGGAGGGCAGGTAGGGGCAATCATGCTGGCAGGGGAGCAGTTAGGCATTAATCAGGCTGGCAAGCAAATGGTTAGGGGGGTCATCAGGCTAGCAGGCAGAAGTGGTTAGGGACAATCAGGAAGGCAAGCAGACAAGCAGTTGGGAGCCAGTAGTCTTGGATTGTGAGAGGGATGTCCAACTGCCCTTTTAGGCCTGATTCTACCTGGATCACGCCTACATGGGTAGTTGGACATCCCTTGAGGGGTCCCAGATTGGAGAGGGTGTAGGCTGGGCTAAGGGACCCACACCCCATGCATGAGTTTCCTGCACCAGGCCTCTAATAATTATATAGGGATGGATGCTAAGCTAACTAGAGACCTGTGCAAAACATATTTGCAGGAGTGACTCTTTAACAGAATGAATTATGTGATGGTAAGTTTCTTGTATAACTTTTATATTTCCCTACTCCTATTTCTTCTAGCCTGACATTAAAGGCAGACTAAAGCCATCAGTGTGCACCAATTGAGGATTGGATAATCTCCAAGAGAAACTCTATTCTAAGCCAATGAACAGGAAGGTTAGTCCCTTCAGGGAAATCCTACTCCTAGTGCTGCAATTTTATGGCACAGGAAACACTGACACATAGAAGTTCTTATTTCCAACCAGAGAAACTGTGGCCCAGAAAATTGTCAGGGGAATCACTTTTTACCTCTCTGTATCCTTCTGCCATGTGGACACAGCCCAGTATAGTGTGAGGAACTGCACAGCAAAATGGTTATTTTATAGCCTTGGCTTACTAGCCAGAGAACGAGGAAAGGGAGTCTTCGGAATCTGGAGAATTTTGGGCCCATCAAAGTTCAAGAATAGAATCCAATACAGAAATCAGATCCATCAAAGCAGCAAAGAAAACTTGTCATATAATTCATCAAAGAACCAGAATAATTGGCTAAAAGTGCTTTTTTAAAAAGTTTTAGTCTGAAAGATGGCTCTGAAAATAGAAATACTCTGAAGAAACTAGGTTAATTTTTCTACCATCTTCCCACTAGATATAAATATCCTTCCTTTTATATAAGAAGACAGCGTTGTGTAGGGAGATGAAATAAAATTGTGAAGTAGAATATGAATTATAACCTGATTATTATTACTGACTAATTATATCACTTAAACATGTCAGCTGTCTCTTATATTCTTTTATTTTTTAATCATTTTTTATTTTCCAATACAGTTGATGTAAAATATTATATTAGTCTCAGTTATACATCCTAGTGATTAAATATGACTTACTAAGTAATGGTCCCAACAAATCCTGTACCCATCTAAAAAATCAATAGAATACTATTGCTATATCTGCTACGCAGTACTTTACAACCCCATGACTAATTTTTCACAACCAATTTGTACTTCTTAATCTCTTCACCTATTTTAAAAATTAATATTAGGGGAAGTTAGAAAAAGATGTCCCCACACTGGAACTCAGAGGAAATGAATCCCAGTAAGTCTGTGTGCTGGCCTTTAAGAAAAACTTCCTGAGACTCCTGTATCCTTCTGTCTTAGCCACAATTCCCACTGGTTTTTACATTCAAAAGTTGTGGGAACTTTTCTTCCTGGCACTTGGACTCTGAGTAAGGGTCCTAGTCTGAGGCTGAGACCCCCTCATTCTTCAGGGGGGACTTCCACAACTGATATACCCATCCCACTGTTTATCCAGCACATGTGGGTGTCAGACCAGCCCTTTCAGTATTTTCAGTATCTCTATCAGTTCTGCCAGTTTTGATGAGGATTCTTTTTAATTTTAACATATATATATATATATATATATATATATATATATGTATATGTATATGTATATATATGTATATATATATATGTATATGTATATGTATATATATATGTATATTGATTTAAGAGAGGAATGGAAAGAGAGAGATAGAAGCATCAATGATGAGAAAGAACCATTGATTGGCTGCCTCCTGCATGCCCTCTACTGGGGATTGAGCCTGCAACCCGGGCATGTGTCCTTGGCCAGAATCAAACCTGATACCATTTAGTCCACAGGGCCACACTGAGCCAAGCCAGCTAGGGGTGGCTTCGTTGTTTAAATTTCTAGTTATAGCACTTTCATTCAGCTAGATTTCTGGCAATTCTGAATAATTGCTTTTCTTCAGTGTAATTGTAATTTTTATATAGTTGTTGGAGAATTTGAGTATCATCTTTTCCTATGCCACCATCTTGAGTGAAAGCCCTCCATTGTTTTCTTTATGTTAAAAATATAGAATCCATGATAAATATAATTGTTTTTAAAAATCCTTTGATCATATAACAGTAAGAACATAAAGCACACCAATTACCTTTCCATAAAAATATTCATACCCCTATATACATTACAGGAATGGTTACACTTATCCTTAATGATTCTTGATTTTTCATTAGAATTGGGGGATAGTATTAACCCATTTTATTCAAATGTAGCTCCAGAGAGATAGGCAAAAATAATGTAACATTTGCATATTATCTTTGAATCTATGTAGTGCCTATTCATATTTAATTACAGTGGAAGAGATGGGAAATATTATTCTCATTTTTTACAACTGAGAATACTGAGGGTCAAATAGTTTAAATGGATGATATGTCCAATGCTGCGTTTTATAACATGAAGCAAAACTAGAGACAAAGAATAGTTTGTCAATGTCAAGTGCTCTTTCTTCATGTCATGCTGCTATATATATCGAAAGATAAAATGGTCTACTGAAGGCTTTACTAATTCTCAGTTATGAATAGAATTCAGTTGCCCTAACTCCTGACCAAGTCTCTTTAATTTCTAATATATGTGATTTTCCTGCCATTATTTAATCACAGTCCTTGGCAAATTATAGTATCTTTTAGAACCTTAAATTTTAGTTTTATAAAATAGGATACTAACCTCATTCTTGCAGTTATTATAAAAATTAGAGTTATTATGAGGAAGGCATTTTTACAGTGTCTAAAATAGAAACACAATGCTATAATAAATATGATTACTTCATCATTGTTACAGTGCCTATCTATTTCATATTGCTTTCATGGATGTTGAGACAGTCTGAAAGTCACTGGCACTCTGCTTCTTGGGCATAATCTGTCAATACCAGTCTTTGATTTATCTATCCTGATGTCCATGGTCACTTCTACAAACACTCATGAACTGAGAATCTGACATTCATGTCTTACCCTGATGGAAAGTCCCCAAGGATTTCCTGTGGAAAAAATTTTTACTAAAGAATCATAGATATATCAGTGTTCTCAAATGCAGTCCAGTCACAGCCACGAGCCTATATGAATATGTAGTATCTAAAGCTTAATAATCTGAGCATGCCTGATATTTAATACTAGAGGCCAGTGCATGAAATTCATGCATGGTGTGGGGGGGGTGTCCCTCAGCCCAGCCGGCAACCTCTCCAAACAGAGGCATCCCTCTCACAATTCAGAACTTCTGGCTCCCAACTCCTTCCCTGCCTGCCTTACTGAATGCCCCTAACTGCTTCTACCTGCCAGTCTGATCACCCCCTGACCACTCCCCTGCCAGCCTGATTGATGCCGAACTGCTTCCCTGCCAGCCCGTTTGCACCTAACTGCCCTCCCTTGCAGGCCTGGTTACCCCTGCCTTCCCTCCCTGCAGACCTGGTCTCCCCAACCCCACTGCTCTCCCCTGAAGGCCTGGGTCCCCTGCAACTGCCTTTTTTTTGCAGGCCCACTTACATCCAACTTCTGTCCTCTGCCAGCCTAGTCACCCTTAAATGCCCTCCCCTGCAGGCTTGATTGTCCCTAAGTGCCCTCCCTTTCAGGCCTGGTCCCTCCCAACGGACCTCACCTGCTGGCCATCTTATGGTGGCCATCTTGTATCCACATGGGCGCAGGATCTTTGTCCATATGGGGGCAGCCATCTTTGTGTTGGAGTGATGGTCAATTTACATATTAATATTTTATTAGATAGGATAGAGGCTTGGTGCATGGGTGGGAGCTGCCTGGTTTGCCCTGAACAATGTTCAAGATTAGAGTTGGGGTTTGCTAGGGTCATAGGGCAGCCTAGGGGAGGGGCCTGTGGTGGTTTTCAGGGCAGTGATGCCCCTCAGCGACCCAAGCAGAGGCCCTGGTATCTGGGATTTATTTATCTTCTATAATTGAAACTTTGTAGCCTTGAGCAGAGGCCTGGGCCACCCAGGGTGTGTGGAAAGATTGGCTTCTTCCATTGCCAGGAAACCCAAGACTCTTGCTCACTTCACGGCCATGGCCATCTTGGTTGAATAATTTTCATACTCATTCCTGATTGGCTGGTGGGCTTGTATTGTGGGTGTAGCAGGGGTATGGTCAATTTGCATATTACCCTTTTATTAGATAGGTTTGGCTTGTGTGAAAAAAATAAGACTTTAATTCAAACAGAAACAGGATCAAATGCTAATTCTGCACCACAATAGTGATATAATCTTAGGTATATTGTTTAATTTCTTTCTCTCTCAGATCCTTTTTTGTTAAAATAAGTTACATACAATTATTTTCTTTAAAAGTTTGTTAGAATTCATTTAGTGAGACAATGTGTGTTACATTTTCTCCTCCCTTTGGCAATTGGGTGGCTTCTTTTTTTTTTTTTTTTCCTGGGTTTTTGCACACTTCCTGTGTGTTCCCAAATCTGATAAATTTGTTATGCTCAGATCACAGGCCCTGACAAGATACTTATAATCCTGACTGTGGTAAACAACTATTTACATGTTTTGACGTATTACTAAATATCAGATATGGTAAACATTTCATTGATTTCATTGAGTTTTTAAATAGTCATTACAACCACTTAAAGTATAGACAAAGATCATCCTATATACAGATCTGAAAATAGTGGAGGAATAGAAGGACGCATCTGGAGCCTAGTCGATAGGCAGAGGGAGACAAAGCAGAAGAGAGTCACACTGGGAGTGTTTGTTAGCAAGTTAAGAGTTAGTTATCCTTCAGGAGAAAATGGGGGACTGATGGACGGGCTTCCCTGACGAGGCAACCCCACTGCCATGAGGTTTTTGTCTGCCCGAGCTACCAGCACGAATGCGGAGACCACACCATCTTGCAGAGGGAGGTGTATGTCTGCGGCGGTCTGAAATCTGCAGCTGAAGCAGCTGGGGGACCCAGAACACCACTCTCCAATCAGCACAGACACGCGGACTCAGAGGAGCTCCACACGGCACACAAAAAGATCAGATTTCACATGGGATAAGGAGAGAGAATTACATAACCAGACATTCGGAGAAGAAAGACCATGGGCAGACGAAGAAACAGCATGGATATGACAGAAAGGCAGGGATCACTAGAACATGAAGTAAACAAAATAGGAGCAGAAATAAGCTTGCCAGAGAAAGAGTTCAGAGAAATCATCATAAGGTGGATAAAAAGAATGGAAGACAAAATCCAAAATGTGAGTAAGAGCCAAGAGGAAATGAAGAAGAGCCAAGAGGAAATTAAGAATAACCAAGAAGAAATGCAGGAGAATGAAGAAGAAATGCAGAATAATCAAGAAGAAATGAAAAATGACATCAGTGCTAAAACTAACTCAATAGAAAGTATTAAAAGTAGACTAGAAGAAGCAGAGGACTGAATCAGTGAGCTAAAAGACAAGTTAGGAAAAAATACCCAAGTACAGCAGCTTCTAGAAAAAAATAAAATAAAAAGGAAGAGGAAAGCCTAAGGGAACTTTGTGATAACACAAAACAAAACAACATCCGCATAACTGGGGTTTCAGAAAGAGCAGAAACTGAACAAGAAATAGAAAACCTGTTTGAAGAAATAATGACAGAAAACTTCCCTAATATAGAAAAGAAAAAAACCCACACCAATCCAAGAAGCTCACAGAGTCCCAAGCAAAATGAACCCCAAAACTGACACCAAGGCATATTATAATTAAATTGGCAAACACCAACGACAAAGTAAGAATCTTAAAAGTACCCAGAGAGAAACAGAAAGTTACCTACAAAGGAACCCCCATAAGAATAGCAACTGATTTCTCAACAGAAACTAATCAGGCCAGAAGGGATTGGAATGAAATATACAAAGTCATGCAAGGGAAGGGTCTGAATCCAAGAATACTGTACCCTGCAAGGCTTACAATCAAAATTGAAGGTGAAATCAAAAGCTTCACAGACAAAAAAGGACTAAGGGAATATATTAACACCAAACCAGCAATGCAAGAAATGGTAAAGGGTCTGCTGTAATAAAAAGAAGTAGGAAGCAAAGAAGGAACTTGGGGGTAAAGACTAAAAATGGTGACAGATAAGTACCTATAAAGAATAACTTTAAATGTAAACCTACCTCAGGAAAAGAGATGCACACAGATTGAGGTGAAGGGATGGAAGATGGTATTTTAGGCAAATGGAAATGAAAAAAAAGATGGGGTTGCAATACTTATATCTGACAAAATAGATCTCAAAGTGAAGGACATAACAAAAGATAAAAAAAAAAACACTTCATAATACTAAAGGGAAATATATAGGCACCCAATATAGGAGCACCTAAATACATAAAAAAACTCCTGGAGGATATTAAGGGAGAGATTGACAGCAATACAATCATAGTAGGTGACTTTAATACCCCTCTGTCACCACTGGGCAAATCTTCTAAACAAAAAATCAGCAAAGAAACATCAATCCTAAATGACTCACTAGACAAGATGGAATTAATTGACATCTTCAGAACATTTAATCCCAAGGCCACAGATAGATCATATGTTGAGTCATAAGAAAATCTCTTCAAATTCAGGAAGATAGAAATTATATCAAGCATTTTCTCAGACCATATTGGCATAAAACTGGAAATCAACCATAATATAAACAATAGAAAGAAATCAAACACTTGGAGACTAAACAACATGCTATTAAACAATGACTGGGTAAACAGAGAGATCAAGGAAGAAATAAAAAACATTATGGCAACAAATGACAATTACAACACAATAATTCAAAATTTATGGGACACAGTGAAAGCAGTCTTGAGAGGGAAGTTCATAACCCTACAAGCCTACTGCAAAAAACAGGAAACAATGGTAATACATTTCCTAATCCTACAACTCAAAGAGCTAGAAAGAGAGCAACAAGAAAAGCCAAGTGTAAGCAGAAGGAAGGAAATAGTAAAGATCAAAGTGGAGATAAACAACATGGAGACCAAAGAAACAATTCAAAAGATCAGCAAAATTCTAGCAAATCGGATCCAGCAGTACATCAGAAAGATCATACACCATGACCAAGTAGGATTCATCCCAGGAATGCAAGGGTGATACAAGATCTGCAAGTCAAGAAACGTGATACATGGCATAAAAAAATTGAGAGATGCAAATCACATAGTCATATCAATTGATGCAGAAAAATCATTTGACAGAATCCAACACCCCTTCTTGAGGAAGATGTAAACAGATGGAAGAGCATAACATGCTCATGGATTGGGAGTATCAACATCATTAAAATGTCCATACTACCCAAAGCAATCTATAGATTCAATGCACTACCTATTAAATTACCAAGAACATATTCACAGACGTAGAAAGGATTCTTCAAAGATTAATCTGGAACAAAAAAAGACCACAGATAGCCACAGCAATCCTGAGAAAGAAGAATAAAGTAGGTGGGATCTCAATACCAGATTTCAAGCTATATTACAAAGCAACTGTTTTCAAAACAGCCTTGTACTGGCACAAGAACAGATATATGCCAATGGAATAGAATAGAGAATCCAGATATCCACCCAAATCACTTTGCTCAATTAATATTTGACAAAGGAGGCACGAACATACAATGGAGCCAGGATAGCCTTTTCAATAAATGGTGTTGGGAAAATTGGACAGATACATGCAAAAATATGAAACTGGACCACCAATCTACACCAAATACAAAAATAAACTCACTGCTAAAGGTTTAATCTCCAACATCTACAGCCAATTTATACAACTTAATAAAAGGAAGATAAACGATCAAATAAAAAAATTGGCAACAGATTTAAATAGAACCTTTTTGAAAGATGACAGAAGGCCAAGAAACACATGGTAACATGTTCAAAGTCACTAATTATCAGAGAGATGTAAATCAAAATGACAATGTGATACCATCTTACACCTGTCAGAATGGCAATCATCAACAAATCAACAAAGGACAAGTGTTGGCGAGGATGCGGATAAAATGAAACCCTTCTGCACTGTTGGTGCGAATGCAGACTGATGCAGCCACTATAGAGAACAGTATAGAGTTTCCTCAAAAAACTAAAAATGGATCTCCCATTTGACCCTGTAATCCCACTCTTAGGAATATATCCTAAGAAATTAGAAACACCAATTAGAAAGGATTTATGCACCACTATGTTCAAGGCAGCACAATTTACAATAGCTACAATTTGGAAACAGCCTAGGTGCCCGTCAGCAGATGAGTGGATCAGAAAACTATGGTACATATACACAATGGAATTCTATGCTGCCATTAAAAAGAAGGAATTCATACCATTTGCAGCACCCCAGATGGAACTAGAGAGCCTTATGCTTAGTGAAATAAGCAAGTCACTGAAGGAGAAGCACCACATGATCTCAATCATTTGTGGATAATAAAGAACATTATAAACTGATGAAGAAAAGGATAGACACAGAGCAGTAAAGCATCAAACAGACTGTCAAATTGCAGCAGGAAGTTTAAGGAGAGGTGGGGGTAGATAAGAGATCAACCAAAGGACTTGTATGCATTCATATAAGCATAACCAATGAACACAGACACTGGGAGGTTGGTTTATGCCTGGGATAGGAGCGAGTGGCAATGGGGAGATATGCATACATGTAACACAACAAAAAAAGTAAGGAAAAAAAAGATTATCCTATATAATAAAAGGGTAATATGCAAATTAACCAAACTGTAGAACTACTTGTTGCTATGACATTCACCAACCACCAGAGGGCAGATGCTTTATGCAGGAGTTGCCCCCTGGGGATCAGTGCGTTCCCACAGGGGGAGCACTACTCAGCCAGAAGTGAGGCTCATGGCTGGCATGTGCAGCAGCAGTGGTGGGACCCCTTCCTGACTCTGTGACAGCACTAAGGATATCTGGCATCTCCACCGGATTCCTGTAGACCTCCCCCATAAGCTCCCAAACTGTGAGAGGGAGCAGACCAGAACAAAGGGCCTCCCCTACCCGAGTGCATAAATTCCATGCATGAGCCCTCTAGTTTCATTATATAATTTAAGAAACTAAAGTTTAGGAAATCAAATAAATAAAGGCAAAGCCAGGACACAACCTATTATTTCTGAATAAAATTGTCTGCTTAAACTACCTAGCTAAATGACTTCCTTGAGCAAATATAAGCAGCCTTCTCCCCTCTTCAATTTCCAAAACCTGCTGAGGGATCCTTGGGGCCCTTAAGGCCATATCATCAGCACAGCACTTTAAGATAACAGGTAGACAATACAATGCTAAATATGCAGCACAAGGAACTTCCTAGTTTTGAAAAGAGAAACACAGGGGAGCTTAGCATATCCAATTACCATTTGAAAATGATCAATGAAGAAAGTAGTTCTTACCTGGTGCTCATCACACAGCGTATTTTGAGAAGTTATTTCTTAGCCATTTAGAAACAGCAATAGAACAGTAAAGACAATTTCACAACAAATGTGTCATGATGGGTTTGCTAGTTGATACTCCTAAATTGTTTGACTTCCTGCATTTATTATAGGCATTGGAGACATTTCCTCTTCTGAAGTGCAAGCATCAATTGTATTCTAGCATCCAAAACAATGATAATTTGTTGTCTTTCTGTCATTGTGCAGTTTAATTCCAGAATAAGCAAAACAATGAAGCATCATCATCTCAATTCATATAATTTGAGAAAGTAAAACAGTTGCATAATAAGGAAAGCAAGATCAGAAAGGAATATTGTATACTTTGTATTAACTTCAAAAGTTAATACAGAGAAAAAACTATATGGGCAGGACTGAAGGTGTAGATTGTTAAAAAATTATGTACAGTAGTCCCCCCTTATTCCCAGTGCTATGTTCTAAGACCCCTACTGAATGCCTGAAACTACAGATGGTACTGAATCCTATATATACTATGTTGTCTCCTACACATGCATACAGTAAAGTTTAATTTATAAGTTAGGAAGAGTAAGAAATTAACAGCAATAGCTAATAATAAAATAGAACAATTATAAAGTATAATGTACCAAAAGCAATGTGAAGGTGGTGTTCCTTTCTCTCCAAATATCGTGTGCTATAGCTACAGCATGGATACTCTGGACAAAGGGATGATTTGCATACTGGCAGGACAGAGAAAGATGAAGCAAGATTTCATTATGTTAGTCATTACATAAATCATGAGCAATTTATGAATTGTTTATTCCTAGAATATTCTATTTAATAGCTTTGGATCACAGTTGACTATAATAATGGAAACTGTGGAAAGAGAAGATGCAGATAAAGGAGGCTATTAGACCTGATTCTTCTTTGCCAATCAGGTCACATTTGATCTGTTCAGTATATTATGTATTAACTAGAGGCCCAGTGCACAACATTCATGCATGGGTAGGTGTCCCTCAGCCCAGGCTGCAACCTCTCCAATCTGGTACCCCTTGAGGGATGTCCAACTGCCTGTTTAGGCCTGATCCCACCTGGCACTCAGACATCCTTCTCACAATTCAGGACTGCTGGTTCCCAATTGCTGGCCTGCCTGCCTGCCTGATTGCCCCTAATTGCTTCTGCCTGCCAACCTCATCATCCCTAACCACTCCCCTGCCGGCCTGATCAACATTTAACTGCTTTCCTGCAAGCTCACTTCCCCTAACTGCCCTCTCCTACCAGCCTGGTCACCCTACCTGCCCCCCACTGCCAGCCTGGTTCCCCCTAACTGCTCTCTCCTGCAGGCCTGGGTCTCCCACATCTATTCCCCTCTACAGGCCTGGTTCCCCTCCAACTGTCCTCCCCTTTAACCCTGGGTCCCCTGCAATTGTCTCTCCCTACAGCCCTGGGTCCCCCACAACTGTCCTCCCTTGCAGGCCTGATCATTCCCAGCTGCCCTCCCCTGATGGCCATCTTGTGGTGGCTATTGGCCATCTTGTATACACATGGGAGTGGCCATCTTTGACCACATGGGGCAGTCATCTTGTGTGTTGGAGTGATGGTCAATTTGCATGTTATTCTTTTATTAGATAGGATATTATTTTGAAACTCTGGAGTTAAATATTAGGACTAAACTATATATCAGGCAATGATGTGTTAATTAAGATCTTTGAATAAACCTACATAATGTGTATATTTAAATTTTACAAACTACTACTTTAACTGTATATCCTAAGTAAACCGGCACATACATAACATAGTATCAGTAAATGCTTCTTGAATAAATATAAGAACATTTTCACATTATTCTACTCATTTTTATAATAACCCCATGAAGTATATGTCATTGCCATTTCCGAGTTTGTGGATGAGTTAATTAGTCTAAGGTCACCCAGTGGCAAGTGAAAAGTTGAGTACAATAAGTTCTCTAACTTCAGAACAAAAACAAGGTTCTGAGAAAGACAAGTACCACATGACTTCAGTCATATGTGGAATCTAATGAACAAAATAAACTAACAAAATAGAAACAGACTCATGGAGAAAGAACAGACTGACAGCTGTCAGAAGCTGGTAGTTTGCAGGGCTGGGTGAAATAAATGAAAAGATTAGCAAAACAAATAAAAATTCATAGACAGAGAATAGTATGGTGATTACCAGAGGTTAAAGGAGGTGGGGAGGAAGGGTAAAAGGTAGATAGATAAATGGTGATGGGAGGAGACTTGACTTTGGACAGTAACACACAATACAATGTATAGAGGATGTATTATAGTATTGTACTGTGGGAACCCCTTTCTCATCCCGTGTAGTTCAGGGTTCCCATTCAGGGTTGAGGTTCTGCAGAAGGCCACACACAAATGAAAAGAGACTAGAAAAGTATTAATTTGGGAATATTGGGGGGGGGAGCAGGTGGGAGCCTACCTCTAGTGAGAAGACTACTCTCTGCTCTGGCCTTGCTATCCCTTTTATTGAGACTATGGGATACATCCATAGTCTTTAGGCAGGAAATTCCAATAACAAAAATACCTAAGACAAACAGGTAGAGTGCTTCAGCTAACAATGTTTCAACTAAACAGTGAGTGGTTAGAGCAATTAAGGTTGTTGTCCAACCTTCCCGGTTTCCTGTCCACATCTTTCTATTAGTGAGACAATGTTTGATTTCTGGCACTGTACACCTAAAGCCTCTTTAATTTTATTTATGAGTGTCACCCAATAAAATAAAACAAAGAAACAAAAAACAGGTTCTTTCCATCACACTTTGCAGCTTAACTCCAGAAAGAATATGAACTAATCTGCAAAATACTAGACAGCATAACCAACATTTATATAAATATAGCCTTAGAACTCCAATGTCAACTATAATTTCCAGATACCTTTTGTTGTCTTGTTTCAAAGCTTTAGGTTTAGCCTAGAGAAAAGGTATGCTAAAAACAGGATGAAAAAATCTATTAATTATAACTTGAATAAAAAACACTTTCCTTTGGAAACTTACTTAAGAAAAAAGGATTAAGAGTTTACATATATTGATTTTTTTGTTAAGATTGACCAAAAAAGAAAAAAAGTAAAAATTGGTGTATATATATATTTTTTTTCAATGTATAAAAAAATCTTTGAAATAATATTCAATTGACTGCTTATTAAATTCAGGTGCAGCAAATTCACTCAGTTTTATTAAATCATATTTTCTGATCCAAGAAATTACTGCAAGATTCAAACACTATATACAGTGTTACCTCGAGATAAGAGTTTAATTGCTTCCATAGCCTTGCTCATATATCAAGTTGCTCATATCTCAAAGCAAATTTCCCCATTGAAATCAATTGAAATGCTGTTAATCCATCCCAGCCCCCAAAATGCCACTCCAATTGTTCTTGTTACGTGTTTTTGAATAGAAAAATGTATTTATAAATGACAAATATTGTATAAAAACATAATAAAAGAGAATGTGAAGGAATAAACGGGTTTTATAAAGTGTATTTACGTACTCGTTACACTCTTAATGCTACACTTTATCCCTAAACTGAATGTAACTTAACTAATCTTCACTGAACTTAATTGCTACTGGTCTTTGCATTTTTGGCCGATTTCAAAAAAAAAAAAAAAAAAAAAAAAACGTGTCCAACGAGGTTTGCCTCTTCCTCCCTTTCAGAATGTTTCTGAAATGGGAGAGGCAAGTTTCATTGAACAGCTCCGATGCACGACCAGTAGCAATTTTTCAGGGTGTTTCTTTTCCACGAAGTGTGACACCCTCTCCCACATTCCTAAGATCTCCTTTATCTCACTTGTATGGATCTCCTCTACTTCTGGCTCCTACTTGAAACCAATTTCTTGGAGAACCTCCGCATGTTGCTGAGGCTGCAACTCTTGTAACTCCTCCGTGGTGAGTTCCAGAGAGTGCTCCTTGATGAGCTCATTCATGTCTCTCTCATCCACCTCCAGGCCCACAGATTTTCCCAGAGACACTATCTCCTCCTCCACTGGCACCTCAGGTTCAAATCCTTCAAAGGTCCTTTTGGCTACGGCCTCAGGCCACAGCTTCTTCCATGCAGAGGTCAAAGTCCTCATTGTAATACCCAGTCAGGCCTGATCAATAATTCTGAGGCATATCACAATGTTAAAGTGGTTCTTTCAGAACTCTCGAAGGGTGAGGTTTGTGTTCTCCATCACCTCAAAGCAGTAGCGCCAGAACAGGTGCTTGATATACAGCTTTTTAAAGTTAGAAATCACCTCCTGATCCATGGGCTGCAGGATAGGAGTGGTGTTGGGAGGTAGGTAGACAACCTTTATAAACTTGAACTCTTCAAGGAGTTCATCTTAGAGGTTCAGTGGGTGAGCAGGAGCATTGTTGAGGACTAGGAGGGCTTGTATGGTTAGGTTGTTTTCCTGTAGATATTTCTTAACAGAAGGGCTGAAAACCAGGTTTACCCACTCCACAAAGAACTGCCTGGTGACCCATGCCTTTGGGTTTGCCCTCCACATAACTTGCAGTTAATCTTTTAAAATCTTATGTGACTTAAAGACTCTGGGGTTTTCCGAATGGTATATGAGCAGAGGCTTGATCTTGCAGTTGCCACTCACATTGGCGCCCAGTGCGAGAGTTAGCCTATCCTTCATGGGTTTGTGGCCTGGCATCGCCTTCGCCTCTGCTGTTTTATAAGTCATATTCAGCATCTTCTTCCAGAAAAGCCCTATCTCATAATAGTTGAAGACTTGCTGGGGGATATATGCTTTGGCTTCTATCAGTTCGGAAAAAGTTTTGAGGTATTCCTCAGCTGCCTTCACATCTGAACTTGCTACCTCACCATGCCTGACAATGGAGTGAATGCCGGACCTTTTCCTGAAGTTATCAAACCAGCCTCTACTGGCTTTAAATGAGTCTTTCAGTGCTTCGTCCATGGAAGTGCACAGGGTCTGCTCGAGCAAATCACTGTAAATCACTCAAGCCTTCTCGCATATGATGCCCTGTGTTAATGTATCTCCTTTAAGCTGCTTCTCCGTCACCCACACCATCAGTAGATTCTCCATCTTTTCATGGAGAAAGCTATGGAGCTTAGAAATTATTGTAACGCCCTTAGCTGGCATTATATCCTTTATCGACTCCTTCTGTTTAAGCACAGTGCATATCGTTGAAGTACTATGCCCGTATTGCCTTGCCAAGTTAGCCACTCGCACACCTTGTTCATATTTTTCTATGATTTCATGCTTTAATTCTATAGACATCATCCTCTTCTGAGCACTGACCTTTCCACTCGCTTTCTTCGGACCCATGGTTATAAAAAGAAATGTGATAAAGTATGTAAATGCACAAAAGATGCTTTGACAACGAGGTAAACAAGCACACTGACTGAGGTGTGGGAAACTATGAGATGCTGGAGTCATGGTAAACTGGTGGGTCGTGTGCAGCCGGCCGATCCGCACAATTATTCCTATCTCAAATGTTGCTCGTATTTCAAAGCAAAAAATCGCTCGCTCAACGGCTCGTATCTCAAAAATCTCATACGTTAGGGCACTGGGATCTCGAGGTTCCACTGTAGTAAGTTTTTAAAAAATATATACAAGTTATTTGCTGAAGGGTGCAAACACCATGAAATAATCAAATTGTGAAGTTTGGAAGATCAATAACATAAAAGACCATGGTCTCTGGTTGCACTAATGAAAGGTATTTGAGGAAACTGAGTGGAAAAATAATTTCTGTGAATATATTTGTAATTGAGATGATGAAATTTTGATCACAAAAAAGAGTAGTTGGTAAAAGTAATCATTGTTCTTCATAACCTGAATTTCTACTTATTCAAGATTTCTCCCATTATGGCTTTCTGTGCCATGTTTTCTTACTTAATAAGGAATTAATAGAATGCCCAATCATCTCTCTTTTTTGGTTTAGGTTTATCTTGCCCAGGTGTCTTGCCATAAGACAAGAAATTTTACAAATAACATAGCACAGATATCACTTTTCAAATTCCCAACATGTGCTGGGATTCTTTCCATAGCACCTTGGAGAGCAGTGGCACATCTTTGTTTGAATGTATCCTGGTGGAAAGTATCATTAGGATAAGAAGTGGCTTATACTGAGTTTTGCTTTCACTGAACTTACTGTCTTTCTGAAATCTCTGCACACTTATCCTGGAACAGGTCAGGACATGCTACCTCCAATTATGCCACTTTGGCATATTGATTATTTTGCAAGGAGGGGATTTGAAGACAGCACATATACGCACGCATGCACACACATGAATTCATGCAAACAGAGGCTTTCTCTGAGTGCTTCTTATCTCCTCAAAAAAAACAAAACAAAACAGAAACAAAGAAAACTTAATTGTCATCAAGCCCCTTCTCAAGAATTTCATCCATTAGGTAAGATTGGCTCTGATCACAGGAGAGGAAACTGAAAGCTGACATGGCACCCAGGCAAACTTTGTCATAAACTATTACATCCCCCTTCTCTTCTCCTAAGGGCCCATTCATCTTTCTTAAAAGTATTTGTTTTCCCTTATATTACCCCTCCCCTTCCCCTATTACGATGATTAATAAGTTCCCAAATCTCACTGCTGTTCTGCATATTACTACTTTTTCTTCCTGTGATGTCCCTGTGTACATAACATTTAAAAAAATAAAAATAAATAAAAATAATAAATGAATATACCTTGTCTTCTGTTAATCTGCCTGCTGTCAGTTATTTTACAGACTCAGCCATCAATCCTAGGAATATAGAGGAAAAGGTTTTCATTCTCTACAGTCCTAGTTTATTCCTTTAAGAGCACAGAAGCCTTTTTTATTTCCCCTTCATGGATGATGAGGGAAAAAAAAACAATCACAAAAAAACAAAAATAAACAAAATGACTGATACTTGTAAAAGACTTGGAATACTACATGACATCTAGTAAGTTTCTGATAAAAGGTAACTTGCCTAATTTGAAGGAAGGTACAAAGTGTTCCTAAGCATCAGGTTCTTCTATTGTAGAATGAAGATTCATTCATCAGTCATTCAAGAAATATTTAGGAGTCTATTAAGGATCAACCCTTATGTGGGACAGTAGTTACTTCACATTGATTTTAGGAAGACTAAGTGAGGTAATAAATATTAGGCATCAACACCATGCTTGCTGGTGGGTGAGAATTCAGTACATGATAGCTGGTGATAGGGAATGGTAGTGGCTGTCATGGAAAATTATGCATTGCGGTTATACAAATTCAAGAAAATTACAATAAACAACAATAAAAAAAGAAAAACAAAATCAAGCAGAGATCCAAAAAATAAATCCAAGAAAGGGTAAAGGACAACAGAAGGACATGCAGGAAATGATTTGTCCCTGTTGCAGTACCAAATATCAATCCAACTTCCCAGTGGAAATCCAGAATAAAATATAGAGAGTGATGGAGGTGACAGAAAGTAGACAATACTAAGGATCAGAGCAAAATTGGAGATAGAATGTAGTAGACCACATCAAAGTATAGAGGCAAAAGAAATAAAAAGAGGAAAACCAAAACCCACCAATGACATAAAAATGTTTAATTAAAATAATATAGTTCCCTGGCTGGTATGGCCAAGTTGGTTGGAGCATTATCCCATACATCAAAAAGTTATGAGTTCGATTCTTGGTCAGGGCACATAAGTAGGTTGCAGGTTAAACCTCTGGTTGTGGTACATACAGAAGGCAACCAATTGATGTTTTCCTCGCACATCGATGTTTCTTTTTCTCTCTCTCTTCCTTCATCTCTATCAAAAAATCAATAAACAAACAAATAAATATAGTGGGTGTTGGTGGGCACTGAGATACATACATTCAAATGAGTTAGGAGAAAGGAAATTATGATTCAGCATCACTGGTGAAATATCAAGACTTTAGTGGCCTTATCCTACTGTCTTCTCTCTCTCTCTCTCTCTCTCTCTCTCTCTCTCTCTCTCTCTCTCTCTCCATATAGATAGATAGATAGATAGATAGATAGATAGATAGATATAGATAGATATATTGACTTTTTACAGAGAAGAAAGGAGAGGGATAGAGAGTTTAGAAACATCAATGATGAGAGAGACATCTATCAGCCACTTCCTGCATGCCCCTATGGGGATGTGCCCACAACCAAGATACATGCCCTTGACCGGAATTGAATCTGAGATCTTTCAGTCTGCAGGCCGAGGCTGACACTCTATCCAATGAGCCAAACCGGTTTTGGCTGGTGTCTGCTCTTGATATGATCACTGCATGCGTGAATCCTGGAACTCTGTTAAGGCTTCTAGGTCCTCCACTGTGCTTAAGAAATGGCACATTTGGACAACAGAGCAAGAGTGCATGAGCTTGACATGAGATGAGAAGGGTTGGAGAGATTCAGCTTTTTGTTAAGTGAGTGAAATTGTTGAATGAATGAATGAATGAACGAAGTAGAAAAAGTGGGAAAGTACTCATAGACAGCCGTATCTAATGGCAAGAGGCCAGAATTAGGAAACAATAACCATGGTAGAAATAGTTATTAAACTTTTCTTTCCTCATTAGAGGGTTATATTGAATTAAATGTTAATTACCAAATAAACATGATGTCGTATATGTGTGGTCTTAAAATCTCTCATCTATAAAAAGAGTCTTGATATAGGTAATATCTCAGATTATTTGAATTAGTAAATCTAAAAAAGAATAACCAGTGACTTTCTGATCACAGGAGAACCACTCTAATCTCTATAATGAGGGATAGAGGAAACATCTATGATATAGATTCATTGTATAATATTTTTTAGCTTCCAAAAGGTGGTAATATTCATAGACATACTTAGAAAATGTGTCTACCTCATAAATATTTTAGAAAAATGTCTATTATTACATCTAAGTATTAACCATTCAACAAACCCATCAAAAGATGGGTTTCTTTGTCTCTCCATCATTTTCTGGATTTCTGTCAGTCTCAACCCTACCAACATGCTGTGGTGCCTGAGGCTTTCCACATCACTGCCTCTCAGATGCCAGAAAAATATGTGTGCAGCCTTGTGGGAACCAATAAGTGGTATGGCTAGCAGTGTTAAGGGTCACAGTGTTAAGGATTTCTCTGTTGAGAGGAAGACATATAAATGAGTTGGAATTATTGGCAAACATTGCTGTGCTCCTTGATCATTTCATTTCTGTTCTCCCTCTAATTTATGCATTTTGAGGCCCTGTGAGTCATAACTGAGACAGAAGAGAAAGCTTTGGCCTAAGTGTTCTCAACCTGGCATCAAAATTGTTGAGTTTATACAATTAGATAACATATATTTCCCCAACTAAATGGGTTCATTCAGGAACAATGTGGATCTCATGGTGAACCACATGCATATCTAAAGAAACAAAGAAGAGGAAGATCCTTGTATGAATGTGCCAGGGACTTTTATAAATTAAAGGTCCTTAGGAGGAAACTAAAATTTTAAAGTGTAGTGACTTACTGGCTGATTTATGGCCAGCTGCCATTGGCTGAGCTGTTACTGGACAAAGAGGAACCTTTATTTCTTCCTGCTGAGACAGAACAGTAGTGCCACTTTCTATCAGAGATGCAAGGTACATCTCTGGCTGTAGTGGTCAGGAGTGTGCTGTCATGTGCCTGGCCATTTTCTCTTCTAGGATCCCTACTCCATTTTAAATTAGGTTTCTGTTTATTATTTTATTCAAATAGCAAAGTTTTAGGTGTTCAGGGTCAAACATCAGGTGAGCTATGAGAAATATGTACATCTCTGAAACCTATGGCAGAGAGCTTGGGGATTCAGAATTATTGGTCAATTATTTTGTACTCTTTTTTTTTAATTTAGATTCAACATGAAAATGGTTCCTAGCTTAATCATTGCTGGGACCACTCTTTACAAAGGGCAACTGTCATGACATTACTCTGTTTACAAGTTTTAGCTCATAAAGTGACAGCCCAGAAGTCGAGATAAAATGAAACAAACAGAGATATTCCTTTAAAAACATAATTTTAACTTAATTTGACTAGAAGAGGGAATATTGTTGCATTGGAATAAAAAATAAAGCAAAGTTATGCCCTAGCTGGTTTAGCTCAGTGGATAGAGTGTCTGCCTGTGGACTAACGAGTCCTGGGTTCAATTTTAGTCAAGGGCATGTATCTTGATTTCAGGATTCTCCCTGGCCTGGGCCCTTTTTGGGGCTCCTGCGGGAGGTAACCAATCTATGTGTGGCTCTCACATTGACATTTATCTCAGTCTTTTCCTCTCTCCTCTATTCTACTTAAAAATCAATGGAAAAAAATTATCGGGTAAGGATTAATAAAAAATAATAATAAAAATAGCTGAAACCGGTTTGGCTCAGTGGATAGAGCATCGGCCTGTGAACTGAAAGGTCCTAAGTTCAATTCCGGTCAAGGGCATGTACCTTGGTTGCAGGCACATCCTCAATAGGGGGCATATAGGAGGCGGCTGATTGATCTCTCTCTCTCATCGATGTTTCTAGCTCTCTATTCCTCTCCCTTCTTCTCTGTGAAAAATCAATAAAATATATTTTAAAATAATAATAATAATAATGATAAAGCAAAGTGGAGAAACCAAGATGGTGGCAGAGGTGAACATTTAAACTGCTGCCTCACACAACTATTTCAAAACTACAGCTAGAAGACAGAGTGGACATCATCCAGAACTACAGGAAAGCTGTCTGAGTGGAAATTCCACAACTAGAAGGAAAGAGAGGGGATCACAGAGACTCAGAGGAGCTGCAAAAAGCTGAGGTCTGAAATATGCACATGGAGAAGACAGGCAGCTGAGTGCCTGGCTGACTTCCTCTAACAGGAAGGAGACAGAAACTCTTGACTGCACTGAACCCCAGTTTTGACCGCACTGAACCCCAGTTCTGGGTGAGACTGATAAGGGGGGAGTCTGAACTGTCAGGAAGAGGGAGGAAAATGGGAACCCATTTTACATCCCACATGGTTCAGGGTTCTGGTTCAGGGTTCAGGTTCTGGAGAAGGCTGCACACAAATGAAAAGAGACTAGAAAAAGTATTAATTTGGGAATATTGGGGGGCCAGGCAGGAGCCCACCTCTAGTGGGAGGACTACCCACTGCTCTGGCCTTGCTGTTCATTTTATTAAGACTATGGGATGGGGGGAGGAAAATGGAGGCGGAGTAGAAAGATGTGTCTGGAGGTTTGTCGCTGGGCAGAAGGAGAGAGAGCAGCTGAGAGTCGCACTGGGAGTGTTTGTTGGCAAGTTAAGAGCAGCTATCCCCCAGGAGAAGGCGGGAAACTGCTGGACAGGGCTCTCCTGGCCGGGCAGCCCCACTGCTACAGGGTTTTTGTCTGCCAGAGCATGAAAGCGGAGACTGTGCCATCTTGTAGAGGGAGGTGGATGTCTGCCACGGTCTGAAAGCTGCAGTTGAAGCACTCACCGAACAGCCAGCCAGGGGACCCAGAACACCACTTCTAATCAGCGCAGACACATGGCAAATACAGGGGAGATCCACACAGCACACGGAAAGGTCAGATTTCGCCTGGGAAAAGGTGAGGTCTCCTGTCCCGCAGAACAGAGATGCGCACACTGTGGGAACTGGGCTGTGGGAAAGCTGCCTCTGGAGAGGTCCGCAGAGGTGGGGTAGCGTGTGATTCCTAAGTGTGGAGGCAAATTCTTCGAGCTGTTGACAGAGGAAAGCTCTAGAAAATGACTCGTTTTGATCTGAGGTAGAGGGACAGCCTGGGAGTTATTTCAGTGTTCCAGCTGCAAAATCCTCACAAACCAGTTTTGAGAACCACAGAGTATTAGGATCTAAGCACAGCCTAGAGAGGTCCTGTGCTTTGTCTCAGAGGTCAATTCCGAAACACTGCCACCCAGTGGATGACGCACAAATTGACTCTCCCATAACCACAAAAGAATAAAGATATTAAAACACAACTCGGCAGTGGAACACAGGGAACTGCAATACCCTCCCAACTGAGAAAAAGAAGTGCCAAGCAGAACAATAGTAGAAGTGAATGAGCATTCTATTTACTTTTTTCTTTTTCTTTTTAAAATTTCTTCTTTTATTTTATATTTTTTCATTTTTGCATATTTTAATTAAAATTATTTTTTCTTTCCTCCTCAATTGATTTTACCTTTTTAATTATTACATTTTTGTTTTCCACTAATATTATTACTACTACTATTTTACATTTTGGGGAAAAAAAGGTGTCATTTTGTTTTCCCTTTATTTTACTTCGGGATTAGAGTGCTACATTCCACTTTCATCTTTCCCTTAGCATAATTTTACTCTATCTCAACTCTAGCTTTATGCCAACACTTTCCTCCTAACTTTCCCCATTTTGTTGTCTTGTTTTCTCTTCCCTCTTCCAACTTTAGATTCTCCCTATACTTTCTCTTTACCTGGTTAAAATTTCACCCCACTTATATATCTAATTTGAAATCCCCTACTCCAAGTACATTCAAACCTCTCTCTTCTTGACCTCACTATCCAAAAAGTTATTTTTCTCTATGTCCTTTTGTTGCTGTTTGCCTGAACGGTGATCATATCAATTTTTTGTACTTTTTTGGTGAGACTGTTTTAGCTTATTCTACGTGTTTTATTTTGTTTTTTATTTGCTTTGTTTTGGTTTGTTTTTTACCTCTCTTTTCCCTCGACTCCTTCAATACCAGTTGTTATTTGTAGTTTGTATTAATCTCCAATTACTGCTGTCCGGCATTTGTTGGGATTAGTGACTGTTCTATTAGCATTTTCTCTTGACATCTATATTTTGTTCCCCTTTTCTCTCTTATCCTCTTTATTTCTCTCTGAGTTCTTTCTCTTACTCTTTTCTTCTCTTTCTTCTGCTTTTTATTTTATTTTCATTTATTTTTTTTTCTTTTTCTTACTCTCCCAATTTGATTTTGGTATTGCTTTCTTTTCTTTTTTCCTCATTTTCCTCTTCTTCTTTCTCTACTTACCCCTAATTTGTCTTTCATTGCTGGTCACCTTATTTGTGATTATTAACATCCTGAATACATTTCTACTCAGTGCCTTGTGTGCTGTACCTGATCGTGTTGTAGTTTGTACCTTTCAATCAACATAGGAGAGAGAACTATATAACCAGACACCTGGGGAAGAAAGACCACGGGCAGAAAAAAAACAGCCCACATAAGACAGAAAGGAAGATTTCACCAGAAAAATGAGGAAAAAAAATTAGAACAGAAATAAGCCTGCCAGAGAAAGAGTTCAAAGAAATGATCATAAGGTGCATGAAAAGAATGGAAGACAAAATCAACAATGTGTGTAAGAGCCAAGAGGAAATGAAGAAGGCCGAAGAGGAAATTAAGAAGAAAGCATGAAGAAATGCAGAAGAAGCAAGAAAAAATGTAGAAGAACCAAGAAGAAATGCAGAATAATCAAGAAGTAATAAAAAATGACATAACTGCAATAAAGAATTAAATAGAAAGCATAAAAAGTAGACTATAAGAAGCAGAGGACCACACCAGTAAGCTAGAAGACACGGTAGGAAAAAATACCCAAATACAGCAGCTTCTAGAAAAAAAAGCTAGAAAGCAAGAGGAGAGCCTAAGGGAACTTTGGTATAACACAACACAAAACAACATGCACATAATTGGGGTTCCAGAAAGAGTGGAAACTGAGCAAAGATTAGAGAACCTGTTTGAAGAAATAATGACAGAAAATTTCTCCAATATAGGAAAAAAACAACAACACAATACAAGAAGGTCACAGAATCCCAAGCAAAATGAACCCCAACAAACTGACAACAAGGCACATTATAATTAAATTAGCGAACATGACAACAAAGTAAGAATCTTAAAAGCAGCCAGAGAGAAACAGAAATTTACCTACAAAGGAACCCCCATTAGACTAGCTACTGATATATCAACAGAAACTCATCAGGTCAGAACGGAATGGAATGAAATCTATAAAGTCATTTAAAGGAAGGGTCTGAATCCAAGAATACTGTACCCTGCAAGACTTTCAATCAAAATTGAAGGTGAAATCAGAAGCTTCACAGACAAAAAAGGACTAAGGGAATATATTACCACCAAAACAGCAATGCAAGAAATGTTAAAGGGTCTGCTGTAATAAAAAGAAATAGGAAGCAAAGAAGGTTCATGGCTAAAGACTACAAATGGCAACAGATAAGTACTTATCAATAATAACTTTAAATGTAAACGGATTAAATGCTCCAATCAAAAGACATACGGTAACCGATTGGATAAGAAAACATGATCCATATATCTGCTGTCTGCAAGAAACCCACCTCAGGAAAAGATTTGCACACAGATTGAGTGTGAAGGGATGGAAAATGGTATTTCAGTAAATGGAAATGAAAAAAAAAGCTAGGGTTGCAATATTTATATCTGACAAATTAGATCTCAAAGTGAAGGATATAACAAGAGCAAAGAAGGCCACTTAATAATACTAAAGGGAACAATCCAACAGGAAGAAATAACACTGGTAAACTTATATGCACCCATTATAGGAGCACCTAAATACATAAAAAAAAAAAACTACAGGAGGATATTAAGGGAAAGATTGACAGCAATACAATCATAGTAGACTTTAATACCCCACTGTCACCGATGGACAAATCCTCTAAACAAAAAAATCAGGAAAGAAACATCAATCTTAAATGAATCACTCAACCAGATGGAATTAATTGACATCTTCAGAACATTTCCCCCAAAGCCACAGAATGTACATTCTTCTCTAGTGCACATGAGTAATTTTCAAAGATAGATCATATGTTGGGTCATAAGAATAGTCTCTTCAAATTCAAGAAGGTACAAATCAGATCAATTATTTTTTCAGACCAAAGTGGCACAAAACTGGAAATCAACTACAGTAAAAACAATAGAAATAAATCAAACCCATGGAGACTAAACAACATGCTTTTAAACAATGAATGGGTAAACAAGGAGATCAAGGAAGAAATAAAAAACATAATGACAACAAATAACAATGACAACACAACAATACAAAATTTATGGGACACAGTGAAGGCAGTCTTGAAAGGGAAGTTCATAGCCCTACAATCCTACTCAAAAAAACAGGGAACAACAGTAATAAATTACCTAACCCTTCAACTCAAAGAGCTAGAAAGAGGGCAACAAGAAAAGCCAAGTGTAAGCAGAAGGAAGGAAATAGTAAAGATCAGAACAGAGATAAACAACATGAGACCAAATAAACAATTCAAAAGATCAACAAAACCAAGAGCTGGTTCTTTGAAAGGATAAACAAGATTGATGGACCTCTAGCCAGGCTCACCAAAAAGCAAAGAGAGAAGACCCAAATATAAACAAAATCAGAAATGAAAGAGGGAAAATAACAACAGACCCAGCGAAAATACAAAGGATTATTAAACAAAAGTATGAAAAACTCTATTCCAACAAATTGGAAAACCTGCAAGAAATAGACATAGTATTAGAAAAATATAACCTTCCAAAACTCAATCAGGAATAATCTATACATCTCTATAGTCCAATAAATATAGAAGAAATTGAAGCAATCATCAAAAAGCTTCCAGCAAAGAAAAGCCTGGGACCAGATGGCTACACAGGAGAGTTTTACCAAACATTCAAGGAAGAATTAAAACCTATCCATCTCAGACTATTCAAAAACATTCAAGAAGAAGGAACACCTCCCAACACCTTCTATGAAGCCAGAATCACCGTAATACCAAAACCAGATAAAGACAATACAATGAAAGATAATTATAGGACAATATCTCTCATGAACATAGATGCCAAAATCCTCAACAAAATTCTAATAAATCGGATCTACCAGTACATCAGAAAGATCATACACCATGACCATGTAGGATTTATCCCAGGAATGCAAGGATGGTACAATATCCACAAATCAAAAAATGTGATACATCCTATAAACAAATTGAGAAATAAAAGTCACATAGTCATATCAATTAATCCAGAAAAAGCATTTGACAAAATCCAACACTCTTTCCTGATAATAACTCTCAGCGAAGTGGGAATAGAAGGAGCATACGTCAACATTACAAGAAACATATATGATAAACCCACAGCTAACATCATACTCAATGGGCAAAGACTAAAACCATTTCCCCTAAGAACAGGAACAAGACAGGGATGCCCACTCTCACCTCTCCTGTTTGACATAGTAGTGGAAGTATTAGCCATTGCAATTAGACAAGAAGTAGAAATAAAAGGCATCCAAATTGGAGAAGAAGAAGTAAATCTGTGCTTATTTGCAGATGACATGATACTGTTCATAAAAAACCCGAAGGACTCCATTCCAAAACTAATTGACTTAATAAATGAATTAGGCGATATAGCAGGATACAAAATTAGTGCCAAGAAATCTGTGGCATTTCTGTACATTAATAGTGAAATTACAGAGAGACCAAAAAAGCAATCCCATTTACCATTGTAACAAAAAATTAAGTACCTAGGAAGAAACATAACTAAGGAGGTAAAATACCAATATGTAAAAACTACAGGACACTAAAAAAGAGATAGAGGAAGATGTTAACAGATAGAAGAGCATACCATGCTCCTGGATTCGGAGAATCAACATCATTAAAACGTCCATACTACCCAAAGCAATCTATAAATTGAATGCACTACACATTAAAATACCAACGACATATTTCACAGACCTAGAAAAAATTCTTCATAGATTCCTCTGGAACAAAAAAAAGAACACAAATAGCCACAGCAATTCTGAGAAAGAAGAATAAAGTAGGTGGGATCTCAATAAAAGACTTCAAGCTATACTACAAAGCAACTATTCTCAAAACAGCCTGATATTGGCACAAGATCAGACATATAGACCTTTGAAATAGAATAGAGAATCCAGATATCCCCCCAAACCACTATGCTCAACTAATATTTGACAGTGGAGTCATGAACATACAATAGAGTCACGATAGCCTCTGCAACAAATGGTGTTGGGAAAATTGGACAGATACATGCAAAAAAATGAAACTGGACCACCAACTTATACCAAATTCAAAAATAAACTCAAAATGGATACAGGAGTTTACACGTTAGAAGGGAAACCATAAAAATATTAGAGGAATCCATAGTCAGCACAATCTCATACATATGCCAAAAAGAATTTCTTCACTGATACTGATCCAAAGGCAATTGAAGCTAAAGAAAAAATATACAAATGGGACTAAATCAAAATAAAAAGCTTTGCACAGCAAAAGAAACCATCAACAAAACAAGAAAACCACTGTATGGAAGAACATATTTGCAAACGTTATCACTGATAAAGGTTTAATCTCCAACATCTACAGCCAATTTATACAACTTAATAAAAGGAAGATAAATGATCCAATAAAAAAATGGGCAACGGACCTAAATAGAACCTTTTTCAAAGATGACAGAATAAAGGCCAAGAGACACATGAAAACATGATCAAAGTCACTAATTATCCGAGAAATGCAAATCAAAACGACAATGCAATACCATCTTATACCTGTCAGAATGGCAATCATCAACAAATCAACAAACAACAATTGTTGGCGAGGATGTGGTGAAAAAGGAACCCTTGTGCCTTCTTGGTGTGAATGCAGACTGGTGCAGCCATTGTGGAGAATAGTATGTAGTTTTCTTAAAAAACTAAAAATGGATCTCCCATTTGACCCCACAATCCCACTGTTAGGAATTTATCATAAGAAATTACAAACACCAATCAGAAGGGATTTATGCATCCCTATGTTCATAGCAGCACAAATTACAATAGCTACAATTTGGAAACAGCGTAGGTGCCCATCAGCAGATGAGTGGATCAGAAAACTGTGATACATCTACACAAGGGAATTCTATGCTGCCATTAAAAAGAAGGAATTCTTACCATTTGCTGCAACCTGGATGGAACTGGAGAGCCTTATGCTTAGTGAAATAAGCCAGTCAATGAAGGAGAAGCATCACATGATCTCATTCCTTAGTGGATAATAGAGAACATTGTAAACTGATCAACAAAAGGTAGATACAGAGGCAGTAAAGCATCGAACAGACTGTGAAATTATAGTAGGGAGATTAAGGAGAGATGGGGTAGATAAGAGATCAATCAAAGGACTTGTATCTATACATATAAGCATAACCAATGAACATAGACACTGGGGGTTTGGTGTATGCCTGGGAGGGAGGGGGAGCAATGGGGAGATATGTATACATGTAACACACACACACACACACACAAAAAGACTATGGGATACACCCATAGCCGTTAGGCAGGAAATTCCAATAATAGAAATTTACATAAAATGAACAGGTGGAGGCTGCTTCAGCTAAAAATGTTTCAACTAAACAGTGTGTGATTAGCTTTGACTTTTCAGAGCAATTAATGTTGACCAGCCCTTCTGGTTTCCTGACCACATCTTTCTATTAGTGAGATAATGTGTGGTTTCTGGCATCTCCCCCATTTCTTTCCTCTAAAAAATCTTGTATCTGCAGAGTAGAAATAAACATACAAGAACAAAAAATGAGATAAGCAAAAATGGCTATGCTTAGAGGTAAATGAATTAGTCTGTAATAAGTTTCTTTCTGGGTCAACAGTTTTTTGAGTCCCAGGTTCAATGTCCTTATGCGTACATGTCAGCAAGGATATCTGGATGGTGGACAAATGGTGGCAATGCAGGTCCAACCCTCACTGCTTTGGTCCTGGGCAAACTGCAGCTATGCCCAGCTGCTGACTGCTGGCATGGCAGGGCGGCCTCATCAGCATTTTCCATCTCTGGACAGTTTCTCCTCTTGTCTTCATAGCTGGAGCCTTCTTGTCAATCCTCTCTGTTGTAGGAATCCACAAGGTCGTTGAGTTGTTTTTCTGAAAATATATAAACATATTATCGACCAAAAGTTAGTAAAGGAATCTTTTTCTATAAATTTGACTTGAGATACTTTTTATTTTTTGCCCAAACTATTTTTCTTTGGCTTATTTTGATACTATGATTGTTTTTCATGGGCTCTTGCTGTTAGCATTAGAAATGAAAATTAATTTTCAAAGTAAAAAAATATATTTTCTAGGTGTAATTTACTTACAGGATATTTTTCCTTACATAATATTACTCCACTATCCTCCCCACCCCTTTTTTAAATTTAATTATTAGTAGGCTTTTGGAAATTTTTTATAATGCAGTCTTGATAACTTTAATTTTTTTTTTTGCACAAAAATATGACTGCTTTAGGTTTATTGCATGTTAAGCAATTTTACCATAAGATGAAGTACCAATAGAAATTTTAGTTAATATTTTAGAAACAACTTTTTGTCCAGTACAATTAAACTTTCTTGAATATTCACTTATTTCAATTAGCCAATTTTAATTAATCTGAAAACTTGAATATTATTTTACTGTCAAATTTAATACACTAACAATAATTTTAGTTTACCCTGTAAATATTAGTGAAAAAGATTATTTGCATTCTTCAGTAGGCTCTGAGCATTCCTGGTAATAGGCTGCGTTTAGATATAGGGCAGCTGTCAGTCAAGTGTCTGTTACCTGGGTCCCAATCTTTGCTGGGCCAAGTCTCTCTCTGTCTGTTACCTGGATCCCAATCTAAGATGGGCCAAGTCTCTGTCTGTTACCTGGGTCCCAATCTGAGCTGGGTGTGGAAAGTGAAGCAGCCATGGGGCAGGACATCTCCCTCAGAAGGGGTGAGGGTTCAAGCCCCTGCAATGTTGGGGGTTGAAGGCCTGTGCCTCACCTCTGTTGATCCCAAGTTCTCTCCTGATGGCCCCTCTTGGACTGTGCCTGTCTTAGGTTGTTCCTTCCTTGAGGAATCTTACTGGTCTCTGGCTAACCAGCCATCCTCCAGGGCCAAGCAGGTTGTTGTAAGGTTCAGTTCACCTTCTTAGTAGCCTATGCCCGTGTGGCCTTCATGCCCAATACCTGCCTTGGGATTCCCTCACCTGCTGGCAGGGTCCCGGTACTGATCACATATCTTGGGGAATTCAGGTTTCTTCTCCAAGGAGGGCCCAGCTCACACCATTGGGCAAGAGACAGATGCATGGTACCAGCCACAATGTGGCTTTAACCACAGCATGAACAAAAGTTCAGGCAACAGCTGTGGGATGGTCCCTCTTGGCAAAAAGAGAAAGCAGAGCCAATATAGAATGCTCAAGTGCCTTCCCATTGTCTTAATTCCTTTCATGTTCTGTTTTAAAATTGCTGCCAAACATTCAAACAATTAGATTGTAAGTTTGTTTGGGATATTTGTACAATATACTATTGTAAGATATCAAAAATTATAATGACATTGTAGAATATTATCATGTAAGGATATTCTTTGTTCTAGGCAATGGCAACTCTATTTCAAACTGGCTGTCAATTTCTTTTTGTATAGACAAGGTCTTAGTTACTTTATTAGAATACTTAATCAAATTGCTTACAGAGTCATTGGCTTTTCATTTAGTTGAAAACCTCGATTTAAGTAATTAAAATAGGTATCATCATTTAAAACACAAAGCAAATTTAGTAAATGTTTATGTCCGATTCACAAGCCAAAAATGCTGCCCTGCTTCTAGCTTAATTAAGAATACAGGCGACTACGGGCTTTTAGTCATTTTAAATTCTGCTTTTGGAATTTAAGAAATATTTAGTTACTTCATTTTGCCCTTCTTAGAGGCCAAAACCTTCATAACATTTAAAATACAGTTATCAGTTTTTATTTGTCAAAGTTTTCCATGCATTTTCAAGCATATTAGATCAGTTAAATTTAAAAAGATTTCCTTTAAGAGAAGAGAACAAATTTCTTGTACTACTCTGACCCATGGAGCTTCCCAAGAATCATCTCTGTTAAAGTCTCGAAATTTTAACATGGAAAAACCATCATATATGTATGTACATAATCTCCTTATATGATTTAAACATTATAATACTTTTTATAATTATCTTAATATATCAATTAGATTTTAAAATGGTCTTTATATTAAAAAATTTCAGTTGGGAAACACAGAATTATTCCTTTTTTTAAAAAATTAGACCAATAAACAACATATTTTGAATTCCTAATTATTAGAGAAAACACATTTTATTTTCTCAAAAATACATTTTTGTACTTTAGGCATTTAATTACCACAACCATATTTTCTCCCAATTTAATTTTAATCTTGAACTTTTAAAGTTAGCAAGTCAAATATTTAGCAGTTCCTAGATTAATGATACAAAATATAAGACATACTCTTTCATGGCCAGAAAGGAGACTTTAAATTAGCATATAGGGAGAGTGGGCTTTCATATTGGATTACCATGTGTCTCTTCCTTTCCCCAGATCCTACTTATTTCTGGGGAAGTTTCAGTAAAAGACCTGGCTGATTTCTTTTGATACTTAAAAGATAAAGACAGATCTTAATTTTTTCTTCCTTTTTTGCTTTCCAAAGTAATTACTAACACCCAATTTGGCCAAGATTTTCATTTCCCTGTAAATTCTATAATTTTTTAATGAAACTTTAAGTAATTTCATTGCGGGAGAGCAGATAACCTTGCCCTATCCTGCCACCAGAGGTGGTTTCAGCAATGGAGTTTCACTCATTACAGATTTCAGATTCCAAATACAAACTAAGATTTTAATTTGAACAAGAAACCACATTATTTAAGCATGCAAACCAAGAGTCTATAATAAAGTTTACTTTATATTATAACCTAATTCTTCCCCATTAGCCTGGCTGAAAAACATTCCCACTCAACTTACAGATCATGACTCTGCAGTTAGTCAGTGGGCTTTGAAATTTCCTTCACCTTTTTCTCAGTGAATTTTCCACACCTTTTCTTAGTGTATTTCTCCTCCTTTGCTCTTAGGCAAAAAATATTATCACCTCTAGATATCCCGAGGTCAGGCTCTAGATGTGGGAATCCCTTTCATGTCCCTCATCCTTCAGCATTCCTGTTCAGGGTTTGGGTTCTGGAGGAGGCCACACACAAATGAAAAGAGACTAGAAAAAGTATTAATTTGGAAATATTGGGGGACCAGGCGGGAGCCCACCTCTAGTGCTCTGGCCTTGCTATCCCTTTTATTAAGATTATGAGATACATCCATAGCCTTTAGGCAGGAAATTCCAGTAACAGAAATTTACATAAGACAAAGAGTGGAGGCTGCTTCAACTAACAATGCTTCAACTAAACAGTGTGTGATTGGCTCTGACCTTTCAGAGCAATTAAGGTTGACCAGCTTTCTGGTTTCCTGTTCAGATCTTTCTATTAGTGAGACAATGTTCGGTTTGCAGCACAGGAGTGCATGGAAACTCCTCAGAGAGAAGTGACTGCTGAGTCTACTGCTGACTCTCTCTAGCAGGAGGAAGACAGAACCTCCCAACTGCACTGAATTCCAGTTAAGACTGCACTGAGCCCCAGTTTCGGATGAGACCCTGGGGACCTAGAATGATACGGTTCCCTGGAACACATGGAAACACAGGGGAGGTGCGAAAAGCAGAGGTATGGAGGCACACACAAAAGTGTACATAGACAGGGCTGCAGTGGTTTCCGAGGGACACTGAGACCCAGAGGCCTCATAGGGAAGGACTGACAGGAAGTCAAGGCTGCTCTGCTCAGCCCTGAAACTCCACCCCATTTAAGCTAAGCACAGAAGCTTTTGAAATTTTGCAAATCTTGTCTCATCAGGCTGAATCTAGCACAGTTCTCCCTGCTTAGACACAGCTGATCCTCACAGCCAATTGTCCTGGAAGTCAATTCCCCCCAGTGATAACAACAATCAAGACTTAACTACAACAAGGATGTACACACAGTGCACAAAGGAATGCACCAAGAGAGTCCACCTCAGTTAACTGGGGAGGCAGAGCTATAGAGCCATATAGGATACCTAGCATGCAAAGCTACTATATCAACTCAGGGAAACATCAAAAATGTGGAGACAAAGAAATAGATCACAAATGAAAGAAATGGAGGAAAACAAATAACTGGATATAGAGTTCAAAACCATGGTTATAATGTTTTTCAACAATTTCCTGGAAAGGGTTGATAAATTTAGCAAGACCCTTGAAGATATGAAAAAGAACTAAGAAGAAATTAAACATACACTGACTGAAATTAAAAAAATATATATATTATACCGATATCTAACAGCAGACTAGAATCAAGTCAAAGATTTGAAATACAAAGACATAGAAAACACTCAACTGAAAAAGCAAAAAGAATCCAAAAATTTGAAGATAGTGTAAGAAGCCTCTAGGGCAACTTCAAGCATACCAACATCACAATTATGGGGATGCCAGAAGAAGCCAGAGAGCAAGATTCTGAAAACCTATTTGAAGAAAAAATGATGGAAAACTTCCCCCATCTGGTGAAAGAAATAGACTTACAAGTCCAAGAAGTGCACAAAAGGAATCCAAAGCAGACCACACCAAGACACATCATAATTAAAATGCTAAGGCAAAAGAGAAAGAGAGAATATTAAAAGCAGCAAGAAAAAAAAACAGTTAATTACCTACAAGGGAGCACCCATATGATTGTCAGCTGATTTCTCAACAGAAACTATGCAGGCCAGATTGGAGTGGCAAGAAATATTCAAAGTGAGATTACTCAACCCAGAAAAGCTATCATTCAGAATTGATGGGCAGATAAAGAGCTTCACAGATAAGAAAAAGCTGAAGGAGTTCATCAGCACCAAACCAGTATTATATGAAATGCTGAAAGATATTCTTTAAGAAGAGGAAGAAGAAGAAAAAGGTAAAGATAAAAATTATGAACAACACATACATATCTATCAGCAAGTGAATCTAAAAATCAAGTGAATAAAAAATCTGATGAACAGAATAATCTGGTGAATATAGTAGAATCAGGGGCATAGAAAAGGAATGGACTGACAATTCTCAGGGGGAAAGGGATGAGGTGGGTGCAGGAAGATACTGGACAAAAATTGTACACCTATGGATGAGGACAATGCGGGGAGGTAAGGGCAGAGTGTGGGTTGGGAACCGGGTGGAGGGGAGCTATGGGGGAAAAAAAGAGGAACGCTTGTAATAATCTGAACAATAAAGATTTATTAAATAAAAATAAATAAAGCAAAGTTATGGAAACTTTTATATTTGTTCATTATCAAGTAAGAGAAAAAGGGCAGGAGAATTTTCTGACAGTGGCATTGCAATTGGCTTCATAGAGACTCATCTCATTCTCGGTTTCTGACACTTTGTCAGTTCTGTATCTTACTTGGAAATCTGAGCCTGCAGAGAACCTTTTGAAGGCATGGTTATATTCTCCTTTGGGAACATTCATTCTTCTCAAGGCAGTTCCTACCAGTGACCTAACACAGGTGTTTCTGTAATTGAGGTGTTTCTGCATATGACCTAGCTAAACTAGTGACATACGGATGGATTCCAGAGAGGTCTCCTGGCCCTGCATTCCAGAACCATGAGCTGAGCAATGATATTCAAAAACAAGAGGACGAAATCGCCATGAAGGCAGGTCACAGTAGAGGGCACACCCTTATAATTCAACCAGTAACATCACACAAACTCAGAACAATGTGCCCTACTGCCTCATGCACTAATACACGCACATTTTCTAAAATAATAGAGACAATGAAGTATGTTAATGATTGCTTTCACATTTAACTTCATGTAGAATAGAATGGGAAAAAGACAGTGTATCCAGAGAGGATCCCTTTTCCAGTCCTGATCACATCTTAATGGAAATGAACTATTTGGCTATTTCCAAAATAACGACCCATCCTTTTTGGGTAGGATGTTTGTTTCATTATTCTATTTGTAGCAATTCTGGTACCTAATAGACATCTATTGTGATTTTACTAATCAAGAAATACAAAATACATAGAATGATATAGGATAAGTGGAAAAATAAGTTGTTTGATAGAAAAAATATTGAGTTAGATATATAACTTATGTGAAATGGATTTCATCTAATTTATAGACCTAGTGAAATACTGTGGCATTAATACACACCTAGAGATAAATGTCAGTATTTGACTTGGGGACAAAAACATTTCAATGATTTTTTTATGGATTAATGCACCAATAGGCATCACAACAAACAGAACATAATAAAATTGCAAAATAAAATTTGCAATAATCAGTAAGAAATAAATGATGAAATAGAAAACACAGCACAAATGGAAAATCAAAGTTAATACTCTCAATTTACAAAAAAAAAAAAAAGAAAAAAAAACCTTTATAGATTCATTAAAGCAAACATCCCAGTAGAAACATAGACAAAGGAGACATACAAATGGTCAATGATCATTTTTTAAAAATGAAATCTCTGCTTCTCCCAGTTTCTGGAAGGTGCCTGGAGAAGCTAAAGCCACATTACGGTGAGGCTCTCACCTGACCCTGTGACTAGCACCTTGCTGGGCAGCACTCAGCCACTACATGGCCTCAGGCTGGGAGCTTGTCTTCATCTACTGGACCCTTATCCTGCATGACAGTAACAGAGGACAAGATTTATGACCTGAGAGACTCATATGGAAGGAAGGGCTTGTGGATTGGCCCCAGTAGCTGGTGGTGCACCAGTAGGAGGTCCTGCCCCCACCACTACTGCCCCATCTAAGGAGAAGAAAGTGGAGGCAAAGAAAGAAAATCTGAGGAGGCTGCTGATGACATGGGCTTTGGTCTTTTTTACTAAACCTCTTTTGTAACACATTCAATAAAAAGCTGAACTCTGGAATAAAAATTAATCTCTGTAGTAATCAAAGAAATACAATTTCAACAAAAATGTATTGTTCCATATGAAATACTGTCTAATAAAAGAGTAATGTGCAAATTAACCATCATTCCACTACACCCACAAGCCATCCCCACCAGCCAATCAAGATAAAATATGCAAATTAACCCAATCAAGGTGGCTGCCATCATGAAGAGAGCAGAAAACTTGGGTTTCCCTGGCAATGGAGGAAACCAAGCTTTCTGCACACCTTGGCTGGCTCAGGCCTCCACTCAAGGATACAATGTTTCAATTATAGAAGATAAATAAATCCCCACAAAAATGGCAGTGGCCACAGAGCAAGCAGGAGGCTTGGCTCTGCTCAAGGCTACAAAGTTTAAATTGTAGAAGATAAATAAATCAGATACTGGGGTGTGGGGACCTCTTCCCACGTCCCGTGTGGTTCAGGGTACCCAGTTATGGGTTCGGGTTCTGAAGGAGGCCACACGCAAAGGAAAAGAGAGACTAGAAAATATTAATTTGGCGATCTTGGGGGGCAAGGCGAGAGCCTTCCTCTAGTGGAAAGGACTACCACTTGCTCTGGCCTTTTTCTCCCTTTTATTAAGGCTTTGGCACACACCCACAGCCTTTAGGCAGGAAATTACAATAACAGAAATTAACATGAAACAAACAGGTAGAGGCTGCTTAGCTAACAATATTTTCAACTAAACAGTGAGTGATTAGCTCTGACCTTTCAGAGCAATTAAGATTGACCAGTGTTCTGATTTCCTGTTTACATCTATTTATTGAGAACAATACTTGGTTTCTGACATCCCCATTTTCTTTTCTGCTAAAAAATCTTGCATCTGCAGACTAGAAATAAACATATAAGAACAAAAATAAGATAAGCAACAATGGCTATGCTAAGAGGTAAATGAATAAGTCTGTAGTAAGTTTCTTTCTGGGCCAACAGTCCTTTGAGTCCCAGTTTCAATGTCCAACACTTTTTTAAGTGTACATGTTAGCAATGATATTTCAGTTCTGGATGGTGGACAAATGGTGGCAATGCAGGTCTGACCCTCTCTGGTTTGGTCCTAGGCAACCTGCATTGATGCACAGTTGCTGACTGCTAGTATGACAAGGTGTTGTCAGCATCTTCAATCTCTGGATCTTTTCTCCTCTTGTCTTCATAGCTGAAGCATTCTCTATTGTAGGAATTCACATGGTCTTGGAGGTGTTTTTCTGAAAATATACAAACATTCTCTACCAAAAGTTAGTGAAGGAATTTTTTCTATAAATTTGACTTTGGATCCTTTTTATTTTTGCCCAAATGATTTTCCTTTGGCTTATTTTAATACTATGTATGTTTTTCATGGGTGTCTTGCTGTTAAGTAAAAAAATTTTCTAGATGTAATTTGCTTACAGGATACTTTTCCTTACATAATATTACTGTACTATCCCCCCTTTTTTTATTTAATTATGAGGAGAATTTTGGAAAATTTTTATAATGCAAATATGACTGCTTTATGTTTATTGCATGTTAAGTAATTTTACCATGCAATGAATTATCAATATAAATTTAGTTAGTACTGTAGGAATAACTTTCTTCCAATACAATTAAATTTTCTTGAATATTTACTTATTTCAATTAGCCAATTAAATTAATTTGAAAACTACTATTTTATTGTCAAATTTAATATTCTAACAACAATCTTAGTTTTATCCTGTATATATTAGTGGAAATGATTATTTGCATTCTTGAGTAGGCCCTGAGCATTCCTGGTGTTAGGCTGAATTTAGAATATAGGGCAGCTGTAAGCCAAGTCTGTCTGTTGCTGGGTCCTGATCTGAGCTGCACCAAATCTTTCTCTGTCATCTGTGCCCCAAACGGAGCTGGGCCAAATCTCTGTCTTGTCATCTGGGTCCCGATCAGAGCTGGCTGTGGGAAGTGAAGCAGCCAGGGGACAGAAGACCTTCCTCAGAAGGGGTGAAGTTTCAAGCCCCTGCAATGTTGGGGGGTGAGGGTTTGTGCCTCACCTCTGTTGATCCCAAGTTCTCTCCTGATGGCCCCTCTGTGACTGTGCCTGTTTTAGGTTGTTCCTCCTCTGAGGAATCTTACTGTGGCTAGCCAGCCATCCTCCAGGGCCAAGCAGGTTGATGTGAGGTTCAGTTCTGTCTCCTTGGTAGCCGATTCCCTTGTGGCCTCCACGCCCAGTACCTGCCTTGGGATCCCCTCACCTGCCCACAGGGTCCCAGCACTGATCACATATCTTGGGGAACCCAGGTTTCTTCTCTAGGGAGGACCCAGCTCACACCACTGGGTGAGAGACAGATTCATGGTACCAGCCAACATGAGGCTTCAACCTCAGCATGAACAGAAAGCTCAGGCGACAGCTGTGGGAGGGTCCCTCTTGGCAAAAAGAGCAAGAAAAGCCAATATAGAATGCTCAAGTGCCTTATCACTGCCTTAATTCCTTTTATGTTATTTTTAAAATTGCTACCAAATATTCAAACAATTAGATTGTAAATTTGTTTGGGATATTTGTCAAAAAATTATAATGACATTGTAGAATAATATTATGTAAGGATATTCTTTGTTCTAGGCCATGGCAATTCAATTTCAAACTGGCTATCAATTTCTTTTTGTATAGACAAGGTTTTAGTTACTTTATTAGAATACTTAATCAAATTGCTTACAAAGACATTGGCTTTTTATTTGGAAACCTTGATTTTTATTTAAAAAAGCTAATTTATTAATAAAAGTAGGTATCTTAATTTAAAAAGCAAATCAAATTTAGTAAATGTTTATGTCTGATTCACAAGCCACAAATGTTGCCCCGCCTCTAGCTTAAGAATACAGGTGGCTATGGGCTTTTTGTCATTTTAAATTCTGCTGGTGGAATTTTAAGAAATATTTAGTTACTTCATTTTGCCCTTCTTAGAGACCAAAATCTTCATAACATTTAAAATATAGTTAATTTTTATTTGATAAAGTTTTCCATGCAATTTCAAGTATATTAGATCAGTTAAATTTAAAAAGATTTCCTTTAAGAAGAGAACAAATTTCTTGTATTACTCTGGGCCCATGGAGTTTTCCAAGAATCAAGTATGTTAAAGCCTTGAAATTTTAACCTGGAAAAAAACCATCAAATATATATATTCATATATGATTTAAAGATTACAATATTTTTATAATTATCTTAATATATCAATTATATCTTTAAACTTTTTATATTAAAATTTTCAGTTGAGAATCACAGAATTAACCCTTTTTGATTAGACCAATAAACAACATATTTTGAATTCCTAATTAGAGAAATTTTATTTTATTTTCTCCCAATTTAAATTTGCATTTAGCTGAAAACCTTAGTTAATAACACAAAATCTTCTCCTTTTGGTTCCTTTATGCCATTTTTCTTAAAAAATAAAGACCAGTTCTCGGTTTTTCTTTTTCTGCAGCTTTTGCGGAGAGATTCTAGCTTAAAACTCTGTCTAATATGTCCAAAAAGGTGGACAATTGCCCGCATTTCTTTTTAAGCCAGGCTTCTCTCCTCACAAGTACAGAAATTCCAGACACATCTCTAAATTTGTAAAACTTTTTCATGGCAATAAAGGAGAGTTTAGATTAGCATTCTGGGAGAGTGGGCTTTCATACTGGATTGCCACATAGTGTCTCTCCCTTCCCTCACATCCTATTTACTTTGGGGAAAGCATCAGTAACATATCTGGCTGAATTTCTTTTCATGCTTAAAAGATAAAGACAGATCTTAAATTTTTTCTTTCTTTTTCACTTTCCAAAGTAATAACTAACACCTAATTTGGTCAAGATTTACATTTCCCTGCGAGTTCTTCTATAATTTTTAAATGAAACCTTCAGTAATCTCATTGTAGGAGAGCAGGTCGCTTTGCCCTCTCCTGCCACCTTTGAATTTCTCCATACCAGAGGTGGTTTCAGCAGTAGAGTTTCACTTATTACAGATTTCAGATTCCAAATGCAAACTAAGATTTTAATTTGAACAAGAAACCACAATATTTAAGTATGCAAACCAAAAGTCTATAATAAAGTTACTTTATATTTATAACCTAATTCTTCCCCATTTGCCTGGCTGCAAAAGATGTTCCCACCCTACTTACAAATCTTGACTCTGCAGTTAATCCGTGGGCTTTGCGTACTTTGAATTCCCCTCACCTTTTCCTAGGTGAATCTTCCCTCACCATTTTTCTTGGTGAATTTTCCTTCCTTCACTCTTAGGCGAATACCTTCTCCTCCAGATGTCCTGCGGTCAGGCACCAGATGTGAGCACCTCTTTCCGCATTCCCTGTTGGGCGCCAGATGTGGGAACCTCTTTCCACGTCCTGCATCGTTCAGGATTCCCGGTTCAGGGTTCGGGTTCTGAAGGAGGCCGCATGGAAACGAAAGGAGAGACTAGAAAATATTAATTTGGCAATATAGGGGGGCCAGGTGGGAGCCTTCCTCTAGTGCAGTGGTTCTCAACCTTTCTAATGCTGCGACCCTTTAATACAGTTCCTCATGTTGTGGTGACCTGCAACCATAAAATTATTTTTGTTGCTACTTCATAACTATAATTTTGCAACTGTTATGAATCATATCTGTGTTTTCCAATGGTCTTAGGTGACCCCTGTGAAAGTGTTGTTCGACCGCCAAAGGGGTTACAACCCACAGGTTGAGAACTGCTGCTCTAGTGGAAAGAACTTCCACTTGCTCTGGCCTTGTTCTCCCTTTTATTAAGGCCACACCCACAGCCTTTAGACAGGAAATTACAATAACAGAAATTACATGAAACAAACAGGTAGAGGCTGCTTTAGCTAACAATGTTTTCAACTAAACAGTGAGTAATTAGCTCTGACCTTTCAGAGCAATTAAGGTTGACCAGCCTTCTGGTTTCCTGTTTACATCCATTTAGTGAGAACAATGTTTGGTTTCAGACACCAGGGACTCCACTTAGGTCGCCAGGGGGCGTAGCCAGCCTGTAAACCACCACAGGCCCCTGGCCCAGGCTGCCCCAGCCCCAGGAGAACCTCCACCCTGATCCAGGACATCCTTCAGGGCAAACCAGCTGGTCCCCATCTGTGCACCAGGACTTTATCCTATCTAATAAAAGAGTAATATGCAAATTGACCATTACTCAACTCAATATGGATTAAAGACATAAATGTAAGATTTGAAACCATAACAATAGTAGAACTGAACCTAAACAGTAAAATCTTGGTCAGTTCTTGTAGTAATATTTTTCTCTGATATATTTCCTTGGGAAAACAAACAAAAGGGACTATATGAATCTAAAAAGTTTTTGCATAGCAAAAAGAAAAAGAAAAAATAAAGACAACCCACTGAATGGGAGTATATATTTGCCAATGATACATTTGATAAGGGTTTAATATTGAGATTTTATAAATAACTCATGCAACTCATCATAAAAAAAATCTAACTGAAAAGGGGCAGATACTTCTCCAAAGAGGATGTACATATGCAAAGATGCTTAATGTCACTAATAGTCAGAGAAATGCACAGTAAAACTACAAGAGATACAAAACACTTGTCAGAATGACTATCACCAATAAATAAACAATCAAATGTTAGTGAGAGTGTGGAGCAAAGGGAACCCACATATGTGTTCTGTTGTTGGGAATAAAGATTGGTATGGTCACTGTGCAAAACAGTATGCCAGCAGTAGATTAGTGGATAATGAAGCCTTAGTACATTTACACAATGGAGTACTACCTGGTCATAAAAAAGAAGAAAATCTTACCTTATTGGAGAGTTTGGATGGAGAGTATTATGCTAAGTAAAATTAATCCAGTCAGAGAAAGACAAGTACCATATAATTTCACTTATAAGTGTGAATAAACAAACAAAATAAACAAAAAAAATAGAAACAGATTCATAAATAAAAAGGTATCAGAAAGGAGGAGAATTAGCGTAAAAAATTGAAGGGATTAAGCAAAAACAAACAACAAAAAACATCTCATAGACACAATATGGTCCCAAGGGAAAGATAAAAGTGTGTAAAGTGGGAATAAATGGTGATAGAAAGAGACTTGACTTTGGTTGTTGAAAACTCAATGCAATATAGAGATGATGTATTATAGAACTGATGACTTGAAAGCTATATAATTTTGTTAACCAATGTCACCCTAATAAATTCAATGTACTTTTTAAAAAGATAGAAATTAACCACTAATGAGATATTTAATAATATTTAAGAAATTGTTGTGCATAGATTTTTAGATATGTTATGAGGTTTGATAGTTGTCCTAATAGTCCTTGTCTTTTAGAATATATTTATGCATTAAATTAAATTATATATTTGGAATTTGCTTTCAAAGAATATAAGGAGGGGAGTGGTTAAAACTGTAGAAGAAACAAATTTGGATGTGTGTTGATATTTGTGGAGGCTTGCTAGAGCAGTGTGGAATTCTTTCTTCTATTTTCTATATGTTTAAAATATTTCAAAACAAAAATTAAGAGATAGTAATAGCTGAGTTAAGAGGACACACAACTATCATGACAAGGCTTATCAACTTTGAATTATACTATTTAAATTGTAAACATTTGAGAATAAAAAAATTAGTCAATTGAAACATTAACCCAATGACATTTTTTGAGTCCAAAATGTTAAAAAGATAATAGGAGCCAGAAATTGCCATTTGAAATAGCAATAAAACAATGCAGCTCTTTGAATATCAGTAACTAAAAGAAGATAAGGAAAGTATCCTAATTTTGAAGTAAGAACTATAAGCAAATAAACCCATGATGAGGGAAAATTACTTTACAGAAGAATGACAGCTAATAAATAAGGAGAAAAATATTATCATTCTACAATCCCCTATAATGAATATATTAACTCAAAAAAGGACTGAATAAATGTCAAATCCATTGGGCATATGGTAAATGATAAAGCTGGAAAATCATATGGTGATACAAAGTTATACCACATTTTAGCTTCTAGTTCAGTGGTTCTCAACCTGTGGGTCGCAATCCCTTTGGGGGTAGAACGACCCTTTTACAGGGGTTGCCTAAGACCATCGGAAAATGCAGATATTTACATCATGATGCATAACAGTAGCAAAATTTCATGGTTGAGGGTCACCACCACATGAGGAACTGTATGCAAGGGTAGCAGCCTTAGGAAGGTTGAGAACCACTGTTCTAGTTGCAAGGGTGGGGTGTTTGGGGACAATTGAAGGCTCAGTCTGTATCACTCTGATCAAGCAGAATAATTGGTATAAATGATAGCACAAACCAGGTAATACATGCTTCTTGATAAGATAAGATATAAAGAACATCACTTAGAATGTATTTTAAAAAACTTACTTAACTTATATTCTCTAGCCTTTAGATATAGCTTTCACATTTCATGATCCACAAAAGATGTTAAACTTACATGATACCATGAAGGAGCAGCACACAAATGCACAACAACTGACCTTCTGTAGGACATCAGGCCGCTATTGTCAAAAAATGAGTGCCATTCATTGGGAGCGGGGAAGGGCATATGCCAGGGAGTAGGAGAGGCTGGGGGAAGGTCAAATGGGAAGAAAAAAAAAAAGAGGAGACATATGTGTTACGATTTGTAATACTTTAAAGAATAAAAAAGAAAATGAAAGAAAGAAAGAAAAAAAAAAGAAAGAAAGAAAGAAAGAAAGAAAGGGAGAAAGAAAGAAAGAAAAGAAAAAAGTGAGTGTCATTAAAAGTAACCTATTAGGGCAGAAACTGCTTTGCTCAATGGATAGAGCATTGGCCTGTGGACTAGAAGGTCCCAGGTTAGATCCCAGTCAAGGGCATGTACCTTGGTTGTGGGCGCATCCCCAGTTGGGGGCGTGCAGGAGGCGGTTGATCAATGTGTCTCTCTCATTGATGTTTCTAACTCTCTATCCCTCTCCCTTTCTCTCTGTAAAAAATCAATAAAATAGTTTTAAAAAAAAAAAAGTAACCTATTAGGGGAAAAAGAGCTGGGACAACACAAATACCAAATGGAATATTTGTTTCTGGAATAGATTATCTTTAGAGCCAGCTGCAAAGGACGTATTAGGGGCTTTTGAGGAAATTTGATTGCAGAATTGAATGTAATACAGTGGTACCTCGAGATATGAGTGTAATTCGTTCTGTAACCTTGAGGCATGGGAAACTATGAGACTCTGAGTCATGGTAAACTGGTGAGTCGTGTGCAGCCGGCTGATCCCAGTGATTATTCTTATCTCAAATGTTGCTCGTATTTCAAAGCAAATGTCACTCGCTCGATGGCTGGTATCTCAAAAAGCTCCTATGTTAGGGCACTCATATCTCGAGGTACCACTGTATAACAAAAAATATATTGCCACAGAATAATGGAGATCATTAACTGAAGAAAGCAAGTTATAAATCAGCACATCCTATCTAATGAAAGAGTAATATACATCCCTCCACTACACTCACAAGTCACACACAACAACCAATCAGGACCAAATATGTAAATTAACCCAACAAATATGGCTGCAGCCAAGGAGAGAGCAAGAGGCAATGGAGGAAGCCTGCCCTGGCAGGCCCAGGCCTCCACTCAAGGATACAAAGTTTCAATTATAGAAGATAAATAAATCACAGATACCAGGATCTCTGCTTGGTTTGCCAGGGGAGAGGGGGCATGGCTGGCCCTCACACCACCATAGGCCCCTTACCCAGGCCACCCCACCCTGATCTGGAACACCCTTCAGGGAAAATCAACCAGCCCCCACCCATGCACTAGGCCTTTATCCTATCTAATCCTATCTGATAAAAAGATAATATGCAAATTAACTATCACTTCAACACACAAGATGTCTGTCCCCATGTGGTCAAAGATGGTTACCACATGTGGACACAAGATAGCTGCCACAGGATGGCCTGCAGGGAAGGGCAATTGGGGGTGATCAAGCATGCAGGAGAGGGCAGTTAATAGTGACCAGGATGACAGAGAGGCAAATTGGGGGTTACCAGGCCTTCAGGGAAGGGCAGTTGGGGAGACCCAGGCCTGCAGCAGGGGAAGTTAGGGGCAAACAGGCTGGCAGAGGAGTGGTTAGGAGGTGATCAGGCTGGCAGGCAGAAGCAGTTAGGGGAAATCAGTAAGGCAGGCAGGTGAGCAGTTGGGAGCCAGCAGTCTTAGATTGTGAGAGGCAGTCTGCATTCCCACCAGCAGTGCACAAAAGTTTCTTTTTCTCTACAACCTCACCAGCATTTATATTAGTTGATTTCTTGATAATAGCCATTCTGACAGGTGTGAGATGGTATCTCATTGTCATTTTGATTTTCATTTCTTGGATGATTAGTGACTTTGAGCATGTTTTCATATGTCTCTGGGCCTTCTGTATGTCCTCTTTTGAAACTATTTAACTCCTTTGTCCATTTTTTATTTTGATTGGGTTATCCTCCTTTTGTTAAGTTGTATGAATTTTTTTTTTGATTGGGTTATCTCCTTTTGTTAAGTTGGAGATTATACCCTTATCTGAAATATCATTAGCAAATATGTTCTCCCGTGCAGTGGGTTTTCTTGTTGTTTTGTTGATGGTTTCTTTTGCTATACAGAAGCTTTTTATTTTGATGTAGTACCATTTGTTTATTTTTCTCCTTAGTCTCCATTGCCCTAGGAGCTATGTTTGTAAAGATATTGCTGCAACAAATGTCTGTGGCTTCACATCTTACATTTAAGTCCTTGAGACATTTTGAGTTAGTTTTTGTGTTTGTTCTTAGTTTGTTTTGGAATAGTCTGAAGTGTAAGTTGGTGATATAGTTTTTTGTTTTTGTTTTTGTTTTTTTGTATGTATCTGACCAAATTTCCCAAAAACATTTATTGAAGAGACTGCCTTGACTCCATTGTATGCTCTTGCCTCCTTTATCAAATATTAGTTGAACATAATGGCTTATATCTATTTCTGGGTTCTCTGTTCTGTTCCATTGGTCTACATGTCTGTTCTTATGTCAGTACCAGGCAGTTTTGAGAACTGTGGCTTGGTAATATAGCTTGATATTTGGTATTGTGATCTCTCCAACTTTGTTCTTCTTTCTCAGGATACCTGTGGCTATTCGAGGTCTTTTTTTTTAATGAGAGATGAATTTTTTGGAAGAGTTTGTTCTAGATCTTTCAAATATGCCATTGGTAAATTAATGGGTATTGCAATGAATCTGTAGATTACTTTGGATAGTATGGACATTTTAATGATATTGATTCTACTAATCCATTAACACAATATGTTCTTCCATTTGTTTATGTCTTCCTCTATCTCTTTTTTCAATGCCCTGTAGTTTTTCAAGTACAGGTCTTTTACCTCCTTAGTTACATTTATTTGTAGGTATCTTAATTTTTTTTTTTTGGTGCAATGATAAATGGAATTGTTTACTTCATTTCTCTTTCTGTGAATTCATTATTAGTGTATAAAAAGGCCATAGACTTCTGGTTGTTAATTTTGCACCCTGCTATGTTGCTGAATTCATTTATTAAGTCTGTAACGGAGTGAGTCCCCACAAGATAGACCACAAAAACTAATTGAATTCAAACAGGCCTAAGTTTATTACAGATTCGAATCTGGGCTCACCTAAATTTATTACAGATTCGAATCTGGGCTCAAACCTTAGCTGACGCAGCAGCCTGGCTCCTTTTCCCTATTGGAGTGCCTGAGTTAGGGCAATCAGCTCGGCCTTTTGGGCAGAGGTCCCATGTCCTAGGGCTTGCGCCCAGATGACAGGGTCTAGGGTGACTACGGCAGCTCCGGAATATCGGATGCCCTTTTCTACAAAACTGCTTCCATCAGTAAAAAGGGTACAAGCACTGTGGGTGCAGGTGGGGAGCATCATCACTGCACCCTCCAAGCAAGAGAGGTCCCTGAGTAGCTGGCTTCCCTGGCCCACAGCTGGGATGGCCCTGCCTGTCATGGGTTTTAAAAGTCCAGGACGTGAAGATTGTAAAACAGCGCTGCATAGAGATGCTTGGTGGTGAAGCTCAGGCAATACACCGGATTGCTCAGGGGTGTCGACGTCAGTGGGAAGGCGTGTAGGCAGGCCCTTTGGTGCCGGTCCCACAGTCGTACAACCCTGTAGTAGGAGGAACCTGTGGCCAGCAAGTGGTTCCCATAGCCACAGGACAGGAGCGTGAAAGGAGACTTATACATGAGGTCCAGCACCCCAGCCCCTGGGGGAAAGTCACTGCCCAGGTGCGTCATCAGCCTCCCACTGTTGCTAGGTCCCAGATTCTCAGAGGTGCAATGGACCAGACTCGGTCTTCAGCCTGGATGATGTGAAAGCGCTGGTCAAGCCGGCCTGAGGCCAAAGACCATACCTCGGCCGTTCTGTCCCTGGAGCCGCTCACGATGATGTCCCCTTGGCAATCCACACAGTTCACCAGCCGTTGGCAATCGTCCCAGGTGGGTTGATGGGTACTTCCGGCACAGCAAACCCAGCTCACCAGAATTAGCCAACATCACTAACTCACTGGCCCAGCCCCAGGGCAGCCTCTTCTAGGCCCACAGAGCAGAGAACCAGCATCAGCTGGTGTTTTTCAAACCAACTGAGAACCCTCACCCTCAGTGACAATTTAATAGAAGCGATGACTTCATGTTCCAAAGTTTGCACATACAGTATCACATGTTGGGTCCTCTGATAGAACTTACTTCTCTGGATGAAACGAGCAAGAAAGGAGGGTTCTGGTTCTTCCAGTTGTATACTTTCAGGTCGCCCTGTCTTCCCTGGGCATCATGGCGGTGCGTCAGGGATTGCCACGCAGGGTTTAAAGACAATGTCATGTCAAGGGGGGCCTGGCAGCTGGGCTGCCCGGGGCTCCCTGGTAAGAGCCCCGACAAAGGGGCAGTCCCTCTTTTTATACCCATTCTGCCTTCCCCTATTGGCTCATAGATGCTGACTCGGCAATCTCTCATTGGTTTTCAGGCCGCAAGGGACCAACTAACCCAGGAGGTTCCTAGTAAGGCTGCTTGACCTAGTTAGCCTAATGAACTCGGGAAGTTGTGGTTCAGGTGTTGTGGTCTGGCTGAAGATAAGAAGCTCAAGATTGCAGTTAATCAGAGGCAGGGTCACACTTTTAACCCTGATTCTGAACCTTCCCCTTCCCCTTCTTTAATAGTTTGCAGGCCTGGCTTTAGGGGAAGAAGTGTTGCAAGCCTAGCCGTAAGGCGATTCCTCAGTAGTTCCCAATTTAACCGCTACAAAGTCTAGTAGTTTTTTGATGGAGTCTTTGGGATTTTCTTTATACAGTATCATGTCCTCTGCAAATAAGGACAGTTTTACTTCTTTTCCAGTTTGGATGCCTTTTATTTCTTCTTCTGTGCATCAGGAATAAGCAAGCTGATGAGTACTATGGCTAGCACTTTCAGTACTTTATTGAACAGGACTGGTGAAAGTGGGCATCCCTGTCTTGTTCCTGTTCTTAGGGGAAATGAGTTTAGTTTTTGACCATTGAGTATGATGTTAGCTGTAGGTTTGTCATATAAGATTTTATGATATTGAAGTATGATCCCTCTATTCCCACTTTACCTAGAGTTTTTATCAAGAAAGGGTGTTGGGGTTTGTTGAATGTTTTTTCTGTATTGATTAATATGATTATGTGATTATTGTCTCTTAATTTGTTTATATGATGTATCACATTTATTGATTTGCATATGTTGTACAATCCTTGCATCTCCAGAATAAATTCCACTTAGTCATGGTGTATGATCTTTCTAAAGTAATGCTGATTTCGATTTGCTAGAATTTTGTTGAGGGTTTAGCATCTATGTTCATCAAGGATATTGGTCTGTAGTTTTCTTTTTTGTGATGTCTTTAGCTGGTTTTGGGATTAGGGTAATGCTGGCTTCATAGAAAAAACTTGGAAGTATGCCTTCCTCTTGAACTTTTTGAACTGAGGAGAATGGGTTTTAGTTAAAAACTTTCTTAACTTTGCATCTAGAATAAGCAAGCTGATAGTAACACATAGTTCATCTGCTCCTATAAATAAAGCACCACCAAAATTTAACTTAAAGAGGAAGTGACAGCGGGAGCTGCATCTATCTGGGCCACAAGTGTGTTGAGTTGCTCTGATGGAACTCAGATAAGGAAAAAAAAATCACAAGAAAATAATAGATTTCACAAAAAACAGTGATTCAAAAATTTCTCAAGAAATATTGTTAAAGAGAGGTGGACCTAAGAAGAACTTGGAGAAAAGTGCCATCCAACCAGGCAAAACAGGTGTGACACAGTTCAAGAATAAGCAGCAAGGGGATAAAATATCAAAGAACAAATCCCAGCAGGCAAATAAATCAACAGGAAGAGAAAATTTCAGACAGACTATAAAAGTGATGGATTAGCAGCCAAGAAACAGAAATGGAATGATTTCAAAAAGAACTGTAGCAAAGCACACAACTCAGTGATAAAACCAACTATGACACTGTTGCTCAGGCAAAGCAGATTTAGAGGATCTTAAGAAAAGACTGTGACAAAGAAAAAGAGTGAAGTTGATGAATAATTTGTAGCAGTTGATTCGAGGAAAAATGAGACATTGCATTTGCTCATGTAGTCCAGTGTCATATTGATTATGGCAATGAAGAATAGAGAAAATAGGCTTTTGAAGAATTGTGAAATGGAAACACACACAGTAAAAAAAAAATGCAGAGGTCCATCACAGAGAGCTCTCAGAACGCATCTCTCTAGCTTTGTTACATTACCTACAAGGACATGTCTAAGAAGAGGTACTAGGTAAATCTGCATGTGTATTGGTGTCTGACTTTCTGGGAACTGCCATTGGCAAAGGTCAACCTGACCTGAATGTCATAACCAGCTTTGTGGCAGGAGAATTGCATCCAGGTTGCTAGGAGGTAAAGCTTCACCTTGCAGAACATTCTATAGGACATCTTCTCCTGCAGTGGTTAATAGAGCAAAATTAAAAGGTGAAAGAACACAAGATTATTTTGGGGAAATACTCATAGAGCATTTGGGTATGAAGGGCTTGAAGTCTGGGGTTAGTGTAATTCGAGATACCTTTATTCTTTCTAGCCTTCTCCAGAGTCTTATCCAGAAGTTGCAAACAAAGTCAAAGCTGGATTGAACTAATCACACATTGGAAAAACACATACAAAAATACCAGCAAAGGAATAGTAATGCTACTTGAAAAACTGTCTGCATGGAAATAATTAACAAGATGAAATAACTTTCCTCTACTTAGCTGTTTTCCCATAATTTAAAAAAGGAGGTAGGGGTCCCTCTTACTGGTAATTTGTGCTCTCTGTGTATGTGTTTCTTCTTTGCATAGAAGTTTATGCATAAAATGCTTTCTAAATAAAAAGTTTACTTTTAGAGAATCCAAGATGGCGGCATAGGTAAACACCTACACTGTTGCCTCGTACAACAATTTCAAAACTACAACTAAAAGACAGAACAAACATCATCCAGAATCACAGTAATGCTGGATGCATAGAAATTCTACAACTAGAAGGAAAGAGAGGGACTCACAGAAACCCAAATGAGCTGCAAAAAGGTAAGGTACAGAGATGCATGCATGGAGAGAGCGAGTGCCAAAGAACCTGGCTGGCTTTCTCTGGCGGGGGGGAGATGGAGACTCTCAACGGCATTGAACCCCTTATCCTACAATGCTAAATCCCAGATCCAGCTGAAACTCATATTGGGGAGTTTGGAATGTGAAAAGGAATAAGTGCACGGAAATTTAGGGGAGTTGCAAAAGAGAAGTTTGGTGGTGCACACGGCACTGCATGCAGAGGACTAACTGCTGATTGTGCTGCTGGCTTTCACGAGTGGGCAGGAGACAGACCCTCCCAACTGCAACACTTCTAACTCTACTAAACCCCAGTTTTGGGCAAAACCCTGGGGACCCAGACTCATATGGTCCCAGAGCACAGGGGAACCAGAGGGGCAGCAGCCTAGAGGCACTGTGAGAGCCCTTGCGCGCACACACAGGGACTGCTCCAACGATTACACAGTCACGTGAGACTCAGGGACTGTGGAGGACGGGGCTGACTGGAAGGCAAGGTGATCCATTAAGCCCTGAGACTCTACCCATCCCACACTCAACAGAGAGGCTTTTACAGTTTTGCAACTCTTGTATAATAAGGTTAAATCCAACACAGAAGTTCTCCCAGCAGAGTGAAAATTCTGAGACAAAGGAAGAGATCACAAACAAAAGAAATGGAGGAAAACAAACAACTGGATATAGAGTTCAAAATCATGCTTATAAGGTTTTTTTAAGAATATCCTAGAAAACTTGGATAAAGTTAACAAGACCCAAGAGGAGATGAAAAAGAACCAACTAGAGATGGCAAAGATCATACTAGAGATGGAAAAGGACCAACTAGAGTTGGAAAAGGACCGACTAGAAATTAAGCATACACTGACTGAAATAAAAAATATTATTCAGAGACCTAACAGCAGACTAGAGGAAGGCAAGAATCAAGTCAAAAATTTGAAATATAAAGAATCAGAAAACACTCAAATGGAAAAGCAAGAAGAGAAAAGAATCCAAAAATGTGAAGATAATGTAAGGAGCCTCTGGGACAGCTTCAAGTGTACCAGCATCAGAATTGTGGAGGTGCCAGGAGAAGAGAGAGAGCAAGATACTGAAAACCTACTTAAAGAAATAATGACTGAAAACTTCCCACATCTGCTAAAAGAAATAAACTTACAAGTCTAGGAAGCACACAGAACCCCATATAAAAAGAATCCAAAGAGGACTACACCAAGACACATCATCATTAAAATACCAAGAGAAGAGCAAAGGACAAAGAGAGAATATTAAAAGCAACAAGAGAAAAAGTTAATTACCTACAAAGGGACACCCATACGACTGTCAGCTGATTTCTCAACAGAAATGATGCAGGCCAGATAGGAGTGGCAAGGAATATTCAACATGATGAATAGCAAGAACCTACAACTATTCAGCAAAGCTATCAATCAGAATGGAAGGGCAGATAAAAAGCTTCACAGATAAGAAAAAACTAAAGGAGTTCATCGACTCCAAGCCAGTATTATATGAAATGCTGAAAGGTACTCTTTTAGAAGGGGAAGAAGAAAAAAGTAAAAGACAAAAAATTATGAACAACAAATACATATCTATCAACAAGTGAATCTAAAAATTAAGTGAATTAAAAATTTGATCAACAGAATAAACTGGTGAATATAATAGAATCAGGAGCACAGAAAGGCACTGGACTAATAATTCTCAGGGGAAAAGGGGTAAGAGGTGTACAGGGAGAGACTGGATAAAAATAATACACCTATGGATGAGGTCAATGGGAGGGAGGTAAGGGTAGAGGGAAGGGTGGGTGCTGGTGGAGGGGAACTACGAGGGGGGGAAGAGAAACAAATGTAATAATCTGAATAATAAAGATTTAATTTAAAAAAGTTTACTTTTATAAAATTAGCTTGTACATCTATTTGCCTATAAGAAGAAAGTAAGCCATTTTTGAAGCCTGTGTTTCCAAACTAATACATGACCCCCCCCCCCATAAGTAACAAATATATCTTAATGGTCCCATAGAACTTTTATCTTTGAAAATGGAGCCATTTGTCAGTTTTCTAATGTTCCAGAAACTTACAGTCTAAACTTCTCTTTTTGGAGAAAAATGCTCTCAAGAGGATTTTTATGGTTTAGTTATGATGCCTGAAAATCAGCAGACAGCATCTTCCCCAGTAAAGTTCTTGCTCCCAAGTTTTAGACCTGGGCTATATTGGCAAATGGTTTATTTTTATTTAGATAGGTTTTTAGTATTAAAAAATCCTAGTGATTTTAGGGATACTGAAATTACACATATATATATATATATAAATATATATATGAATATATCATGTATATATTCATATACTAGTATATATATATATATATATATATATATTTATACATATATATTCATATACTAGTATATATAAATATATATATTTAAAAATAGCTATGAGTTTACCTTATTCCAGGATATTATATGAGACACAGCAAATATTTGTGTATAATAATATTTATCATAGCATCTGGTTATACATTTTAAACCAAAATATTCATTTAGCATTTTAAAATATTAAAAATATGAAAGAAATAAAATATTAAGTGATCAAGGAATAGTTAAATGCATCTTGGTACCTCTGTGGAAAGACAGAATAGCCATTGGGAAAAATTAGTAGATATTATCAGTGTATCTCAACAAGCAGCAATTTTTGCCTCCTCCTTTCCATCCCAGAGGACCTTGGTAATGTCTTAGAGACATTATTGATTGTTGAAGTTGGGGAATGAAGGCTCTGATGTTGCATCCAGTGGGTGAAACCCAGAATGCTGGGAGATATCTGGCAATGCTCTGGACAGTCCCTAACAACAAAAAATTATCATACCTAAAGTATCAATAAGCGAAGATTGGAAAAACTTGATCACTAGCTATACTGACAGAGAATATGTGCATCTATATATTTAAATAAAAGCAAAGAGTAAGTCAGTATCCTATATAATAAAAGCCTAATATACAAATTGATCAAACAGCGGAATGACTGGTCAGTGGGGAATGGGAATGGTGAGTGGGAAGCACCAGGATAGCCAAGGTGGGTGCCAGAGGGCAGAGGGAGGGGATGGTGATCAGAGGGCAACAGAAACTCATCAGGCCAGAGGGAGGGGATGGTGACAGAGGGGCAATTAGGGGGCAGGGCTGGCCACTCACTGGCCAGTGCTATCCCCCAGTTGGCATGGGTTGCCTCCTACAGAGGGAGGCCAGCCTGTGGCTTAAGACACCATGGGAAGTGAGTCTAAGCTATCAGTCAGACATCTCTTGAGAGCTCCTGGTCTTCAAGAAGGTGCAGGGTGGGCTGAGGGACCCCTCCCCTACCGACAGGTGCACTAATTTTCATGCACCAGGCCTATAGTATTGTATAAGTTCTCACATTATAAGTTCTATGATCACCACAAACCTAATATCTTTGTGAAGACAGAATGAAGACATTCTAGGCACTCCACCCTGTGTCTTATATGTATTATTTCATTAGACCCTTATAACAAAGTTGTAAGGTTTGTGATGCTTCAAATACTGGACCCTGTGCAGCAAGAGCAAGGAGGAATGAATGAAGGAGGCAGAGCACACAGAGTGCTGGGTGCCAGGTTTCATAAGCAAGGGAACTTATATATAGGCTTATCTCGGTGGACCTTAAAATAAAATCTCCAGTCCAGAAAAATGGCAGCGGAGTAGACAGATGTGTCTGGAGCTTTGTCACTGGGCAGAGGGAGACAGAGCAGCTGAGAGTCACACTGGGAGTGTTTGTTGGCAAGTTAAGAGTCAGTTATCCTCCAGGAGAAGGTGGGGAACTGCTGAACGGGGCTCTCCTGGCCAGGCAGCCCCACTACTACACGTTTTTCTAAGCCGGAGCCACCATCGCGAATGCAGAGACCACGCCATCTTGCCGAGGGAGGTGGATGTCTGTGGCAGTCTAAACACTGTGGCTGAATCACTCACCAAAAAGCTGTGGACCCAGAACATCACTCTCCAATCGGCGCAAACACGCGGCAGAATCAGATCCACAGGGCACACGGAAAGGTCAGATTTCGCCTGGAATAAAGTGAGGTCTCCTGCCCGGCACAACAGAGACCCACACACTGTGGGAACCAGGCTGCGGGAAAGCTGCCTCTGGAGAGTTCCGTGGAGGTGAGCAGGATGTGATCCCTGGGTGTGGAAGCAAACTCTCCGAGCTGTTGATGGATGGGAGCTCTGGAAAATCACTCATTTTGATCTGAGGCAGAGGGACAGCCAGGGAGTTATTACAGTGTCCTGGCTACAAAATACCCACAAACTGGTTTTGAGAACCACAGAGTAGCAAGATCTGAGCATAGCCTAGAGAGGTCCTGTGCTTAGACTCAGAGGTCAATTCCGAAACACTGGCACCCAGTGGATGACACACAAATTGACTCTCGCATAACTACAAAAGAATAAAGAGATTAAAACACAACTTAGCAGTGGAACAAAGAAAACTGCAATACCCTCCCTACTGGGAAACAGAAGTGCCAAGCAGAACAATAGCAGAGTGAATGACCATTCTATTTTTTTTTCTTTCTTTTTTCCTTTTTATTTTTTTTTCATTTTTTTTCTTTTTTATTTTATTTTATTTTTTTTCCATATTTTAATTAAAAACAAATTTTTTCTTTCCTCCTCAATTGATTTTACCTTTTTAATTTCTACATTTTTGTCTTAATTAGTATTAGTACTACTACTAGTTTACCATTTTGGGAAAAAACAAGTGTCATTTTGTTTTCCCTTTGTTGTTCTTCGGGATTAGAGTTCTACATTCTATTTTCATCTTTCCTTTAGCATAATTTTACTCTATCTCAACCCTAGCTTGATGCCAACATTTTCCTCCTAACTTTCCCCATTTTGTTGTCTTGTTTTCTCTTTCCCTTTTCCAACTTTAGATTCTCCCTATTCTTTCTCTTTACCTGGTTAAAATTTCACCCCACTTATATATCTAATTTCAAATCCCCTACTCCAAGTACATACAAACCTCTCTCTTCTTGACTTCACAATCCAAAAAGTTGTTTTTCCCTATGTCCTTTTGTTTCTTTTTGCCTGAACGGTGATTATATTGATTTTTTTGTACTTTTTGGGTGAGACTGTTTTAGCTTATACTACTTGTTTCATTTTGCTTTTTGTTTGCTTTGTTTTGTTTTGGTTTTTACCTCTCTTTTCCCTCACTTCCCTCCATGCCAGCTGTTATTTGTAGTTTGCATTAATCTCCAGGTACTAATTTCTGGCATTTGTTGGGATTAGTGACTGTTCTATTAGCATATTGTCTTGACATCTATGTTTTGTTCCCCTTTCCTCTATTATCCTCTTTATTTCTCTCTGAGTTCTTTCTCTTCCTCTTTTCTTCTCTTTCTTCTCCTTTTTATTATTTTATTTTATCTTATTTGTTCATTTATATATTTATTCATTTTCTCCCTCTCCCAATTTGATTTTGACATTTCTCTTTTTTTCGTTTTTTTCCAAATTTTCCTATTCTTCTTTCTCTACTTACCCTTAATTTGTCTTTCATTGGTGGTAACCTTATTTGTGATAATTAATAGCCTGAATATATTTCTACTCAGTGTCGTGTATACGATACCTAGTCATGTTGTAGTTTGTACCTTTCAATCAACATAGGAGAGAGAAATTCATAACCAGACACCTGGGGAAGAAAGACCATGGACAGAAAAAGAAACAGCCCACATAAGACAGAAAGGCAGGTTTCACCAGAAAAGGAAGTAAACAAAATAGAATCAGAAATAAGCCTATGAGAGAAAGAGTTTAGAGAAATGATCATAAGGTGGATGAAAAGAATGGAAGACAAAATTGACAATGTGAGTAAGAGCCAAAAGGAAATGAAGAAGACCTAAGAAGAAATGCAGAACAAGCAAGAAGAAATGAAGACGAACATAGAAGAAATACAGAATAAACAAGAAAAAATGAAAAATGACATTACTGCTATAAAGAACTCAATAGAAAGCATCAAAAGTAGACCAGAAGAAGCAGAGGACCACATCAGTGATCTAGAAGACAGGGTAGAAAAAAATACCCAAGTACAGCAGCATCTAGAAAAAAAAGTTAAAAAGCAAGAGGAGAGTCTAAGGGAACTTTGGGATAACATGAAACAAAACAACATCCACATAATTGGAGTTCCAGAAAGAGTGGAAACAGAATAAGGATTAGAGAACCTGTTTGAAGAAATAATAACAGAAAATGTCCCCAATATAGGAAAGAAAAAACCCAAACAAATCCAAGAAGCTCACTGAGTCCCAAGCAAATTGAACCCCAACAAAGCAACACCAATGCACATTATAATTAAATTGGCAAAAACCGACGACAAAGTAAGAATCTTAAAAGCAGCCAGAGAGAAACAGAAAGTTACCTACAATGGAACCCCCGTAAGACTAGCTACTGACTTCTCAACAGAAACTCATCAGGCCAGAGGGAATGGAATGAAATATACAAAGTCAGGCAAAGGAAGGGTCTGAATCCAAGAATACTGTACCCTGCAAGACTCTCAATCAAAATTGAAGGTGAAATCAAAAGCTTCACAGACAAAAAAGGAGTAAGGGAATATATAACCACCAAACCAGCAATGCAAGAAATGTTAAAGGGTCTGCTGTAATAAAAAGAAAGAGGAAGCGAAGAAGGAACTCGAGGGTAAGGACTAAAAATAGCAACAGATAAGTACTTATCAATAATAACTTTAAATGTAAACAGATTAAATGCTCCAATCAAGAGACATAGGGTAACCAATTGGATAAGAAAACATGATCCACAGATCAGATTTCTGCAATAAACCCACCTCAGGAAAAAAGATGCACACAGATTGAGGGTGAAGGGATGGAAGATGGTATTTCAGGCAAATCGGAATGAAAAAAACTGGGTTTGCAATACTTATATCTGACAAATTAGATCTCAAAGTGAAGGACATAACAAGATATAGAGAAGGCCAATTCATAATACTAAAGGGAACAATCCAACAAGAAGAAATAACTCTGGTAAACATATATGCACTGAATATAGGAGCACCTAAATACATAAAAAAAAAAAAAACTCTTGGAGGATATTAAGGGAGAAATTGACAGCAATACAATCATAGTAGGAGACTTTAATACACCACTGTCACCATTGGACAAATCCTCTAAACAAAAATCAGCAAAGAAACATCAATCCTAAGTGACTCACTAGACCAGATGGAATTAATTAACATCTTCAGAAAATTTAACCCCAAAGCCATAGAATATACATTCTTCTTTTGTGCACATGGGTCATTTTCAAAGATAGATCATATGTTGGGTCATAAAAATAGTATCTTCAAATTCAAAAAGATAGAAATCATATCAAGCATTTTCTCAGACCACAGTGGCATAAAACTATAATAAGAACAATAGAAATCAAACACATGGAGACTAAACAGCATGCTATTAAACAATGACTGGGTAACCAGAGACATCTAAGAAGAAATAAAAAACATCATGAAAACAAATGACAATGACAATACAACAATACAAAATTTATGGGACACAGTGAAAACAGTCGTGATAGGTAAGTTCATAGCCCTACAAGCCTACTGCAAAAAACAGGAAACAACGGTAATAAATTACCTAATTCTACAACTCAAAAAGCTAGAAAGAGAGCAACAAGAAAAGCCCACTTTAAATAGAAGGAAGGAAATGGTAAAGATCAGAGCAGAGATAAGCAACTTGGAGACCAAATAAACAATTCAGAAGATCCACAAAACCAAGAGCTGGTTCTTTGAAAGGATAAACAAAATTGATGGACCTCTAGCCAGGATCACCAAAGAAGCAAAGAGAGAAGAACCAAATAAACAAAATCAGTAATGAAAGAGGAGAAATAACAGACCCCACTGAAATACAAAGGATTGTTAAAAAATTACTATGAACAACTCTATTCCAAAAATTGGACAACCTGCAAGAAATGGACATATTCCTAGAAAAATATAACCTTCCAAAACTCAATCAGGAAGATTCTAAACATCTCAATAGGCCAATAACTATGGAAGAAATTGAAGCACGCATCAAAAAGCTTCCAGGAAAAAAAAGCCTGGGACCAAATGGCTACACAGGAGAGTTTTACCAAATATTCAAGGTAGAATTAAAACCTTTTCTCCTCAGACTATTCGAATATATTCAAGAAGAAGGAACACTTCCAAACACCTTCTATGAAGCCAGCATCACCCTAATACCAAAACCAGATAAAGACAACACAATGAAAGAGAATTAATTATAGACAAATAACTCTCATGAACATAGATGCCAAAATCCTCAACAAAATTCTAGCAAATCGGATCCAGCAGTATATCAGAAAGATCATACACCATGACCAATAGGATTCATCCCAGGAATTCAGGGATGGTATAATATCTGCAAATCAATAAACGTGATACATCACATAAACAAATTGAGAGATAAAAATCACATAGTCATATCAATTGATGCAGAAAAAGCATTTGACAAAATCCAACACTCTTTCTTGATAAAAACTCTAAGCAAAGTGGGATTAGAAGGAACATACGTCAACATCATAAAAGCCATATATGATAAACCCACAGCTAACATCATACTCAATGGGCAAAAACTAAAACCATTTCCCCTAAAAATAGGAACAAGACAGGGATGCCCACTCTCACCTTTCTTGTTTGACATAGTACTGGATGTATTAGCCATTGCAATTAGACAAGAAGAAGAAATAAAAAGCATCAAAATTGGAAAAGAATAAAGCTGTCCTTATTTGCAGATGACATGATACTGTACATAAAAAACCTGAAGGACTCCATCCCAAAACTAATTGACTCAATAAATGAATTCAGCAATGTATCAGGATACAAAATTAATGCCAAGAAATCTGTGGCATTTCTGTACAATAATAGTGAAATTACAGAAAGAGAGACCAAAAAAAAAAAACAAGCCCAATATACATGGCACCAAAAAAATCAAGATGCCTACGAATAAACCTAACTAAAGCAGTAAAAGACCAATATACAGAAAATTACAGGGCACTGAAAAAAGAGATAGAGAAAGATTTTAACAGATGGAAGAGCATACCATGCTCATGGATTGGGAGAATCAACATCATTAAAACGTCCATACTACCCAAAGCAATCTATAGATTCAATGCACTACCCATTAAAATACCAAGGACATATTTCACGGACCTGGAAAGAATTCTTCATAGATTCATCTGGGACAAAAAAAGATCAAGGATAACTACATCAATTCTGAGAAAGAAGAATAAAATAGGTGGGATCTCAATACCACATTTCAAGGTATACTACAAAGCAACTGTTCTCAAAACATCCTGATACTGGCACAAGAACAGACATATAGACCAATGAAATAGAATAGAGAACCCAGACCTAAATAGAACCTTTTCGAAAGACAACAGAAGGAAGACCAAGAGACACATGTAAACATGTACAAAGTCACTAATCATCCAAAAGATGCAAAGCAAAACAACAATGTGATACCGTCTTACACCTATTAGAATCGCAATCATCAACAAATCAACAAACGACAAGTGTTGGTGAGGATGCAGAGAAAAAGGAACCCGTGTGCACTGTTGGTGGAATGCAGACTGGTGCAGCACTGTGATGAACAGTATGGAGTTTCCTCATAAAACTAAAAATGGATCTCCCATATGACCCTGCAATCCCACTCTTAAGAATTTATCCTAAGAAATTACAAACACCAATCAGAAAGGATTTATGCACCTCTATGCTCATAGTAGCAAAATTTACAAGAGCTACAATTTGGAAACAGCCTAGGTGCCCTTCAGTAGATGAGTGGATCAGAAAACTGTGGTACATCTACACAATGGAATTCTATGCTGCCATTAAAAAGAAGGAATTCTTACCATTTGCAGCAACCTGGTTGGAACTGGAGAGCCTTATGCTTAGTGAAATAAGCCAGTCAATGGAGGAGAAGCATCACATGATCTCACTCATTTGTGGATAATAAGAACATTATAAACTGTTGAACAAAATGATAGATACAGAGGCAGTAAAGCTTCAAACAGACTGAAATTACAGCAGGAAGATTAAAGTTAGGTGAGGTAGATAAGAGATCAATCAAAGGAGTTGTATGCATGCATATAAGCATAACCAATGAACATAGACACGAGGGTTGGTTTATGCAATGGGGAGATATGTATAAAAAATTAATTTAAAAATTAAAAAAAATAATAAAATTAAATTTAAAATAATAAGATCTCCACACCCACTTGCTGGAGTCTTAAGAGTTTAAATAGAAGCCATAATGGGGCTCTCAGTCCCTTACACCACCCAGATGGTTTAATTAACACATTACACTCTCAGAGCTACATCTTTGAAATGTCTGCCAATGTGAGGACAGCAGGCAGAAGGTGCACTCCAAAGCCCCAGGAGGGATGAGGAGACTCCAGTTCCGATTGCCTGAGTCCATCTGGTGGATCCACCAGAGGTCACACCTTCCCAATTACCTTCTCCAACAGTGTGTTTACTAATGAAGTTCACAGAAGGAAATTTTCAAAACTGACAAAGGAACACCAACTGACAAAGTTCACTTAGATGTAAGCAGGGTACAAAATTTATGAAAATGGTAAAAAAAGTGTGATCTCTGAAGGAAGAATTAGAGGAAATATTCATTTTTTAGGTTTATTAATTTTTATTGGTTGATCAAGTGAATATATTTTTTCATACTACGTGGTATCTAAAAAAGGTAATCCTTTTCTTAATCTGCACTCCTCCTATCTCTATGCTCCGCTCCTTAGAAACAATCTTTTAACTTATTTAGCTATTTCTGTTGTGTTTACTTCTTTATTCCTAAATAATGTCAAAGTTTTATTTATTGTCTTTCTGCTATAGCATATGAGAATTAAATTACATTTCCCTCTCCACAAATAATAAAAACCCTTCTCTTGGCCTTCCACTTTAGCTGTATTGCAGTTTTAATTAAGTCAATATTATTGTCTTCTCATACAACTAAATTAATATTTCAGATGAAATTTACTTATTTATTAACTTTGTGTTTTGTCTCAAGTTAATAATTAATTAATTACATTGTTGGCTTTTCTTTTTTATTATCATTAATTTATCTCGTCTCTCAACTAAAATGTTTATTCTAATATAACTAAGAATGTCAAGTAAATTATATGCACATTTTTCCCCTCAAAATCCAAAACCTATCTATATAAAACCCTAATATGCAAATCCACTGAACGCTGGAATGGCTGGCAGAATGACCAGTTATTATGATGCACATTGACCAGTCATTATGATGCACATTGACCACACTGAAGGAGCTGCTCCCAGCCTCCACGTCCTGCCTGGTAGTGACGGTGGAGAGTGGGGTTTGTGAGTGAGCAGTACCAGGCTAAGGTGGGTGTAAGCAGGGGCCCTGATCACCCAGCTGGTCACCCCACAGATTGGCCCTGATCGCTGGCCAGGCCTAGGGACTCTATGTGCACGAATTTCATGCACTGGGGCTTTAGTCTTTTAAATAAGAAGATAAGAGCTGGGTTAGTTTTGTAGCCACAGCTGGCTAGTTTGCCTATTTTGCACTTGAATTTCCGCCCTTGGAAGGTAGGCAGGCTTTGGTGTGGCTATGAGGGCATCCCAGGGCCTTGCTGAAATGCCTTTACTCTTCTCAGCCTTTCAAGGACCAAAAAGCAGGATAGTGGGTGCCACAGCCACTGGCTGAGGTAAGGATCTTGCCCCCTGTCTTGAGATGAGGTTCCAGGTACAGCTGCTCACACAAAGTGCACATACTGTATCTTCAGGTTAGCCACCTCCTAGACATGCACCTCATGGGTTATAGTCCCACAGCCACAGTAGTTTTGCCCTCCCAGCTAGAAACTTTCATCTTTCAGATCATCCAGGAAAAGGACAAAGGTGACTAGTTGGTGCCACTTATAAGCAGTCTCTCAGTACCAGTTTGTGAAGTTGGATTGTTTGGATGTAAACTTGTAGAGCTTTACCAAGGACCTTGGGTAGATGTTCTGGCTCTTGGGCTCCTTGGCAGACACTTGAAGTCATTGTCGTAGCAAATATTGGCACCCATGATGGCACCTCCTGCTCTACCAGGTCGGGAAAGAGAGCCTTTTTTGTTTTCCTTGAAATCTTCTCTCCTTAGTTTCTTTCTTCTCTTCTCCTCCAATGAATACTGATTGTTCCTTAGGCCAGATGCAGAGCATTCAGTTCAGCTTATGGAAACGTGGAAATGAAACCAGAACCTGTGGTTTTACCTCTGGGCAGGAAGCAAAGGTGATTTCCTGGGTTCTTGTCCAGGTCTATTCAAAAAATGAAGTCATAGACAAAAGTGGTATAGGGAATGGTGGAAATTTATTGAGAAACAAGCACAGACTCCCACGTGGGTAGGGGGAAAGAGACCCACAAGTTCCTCTTTTTTAAGGTTTAAAAAGGCTACAGTTCTTTGTGTCCTGATATCCCCTCTGTTTGGTCACTATTGCAGCTTCAGAGCTCAAACTCCACGTGGGGTCCCCTCTATTTTTCCCTTTTGTTTTTCTATTCCTTGTGGCCTTCCTCTTTATTCTTTAAATTTATACCTTTTGGCAGCTCCCAACTCTGCAACCTGTGATTCTCTCTCAAGGAACCCCTAATTCCTAAAACTCCCTAAACCTTTTTTTTTTTTACCCCTAAAAACTCCATCAACCTGAAGATTTCCTTCTTCTGTTGTGACATGGCCAAACAGCCCCTGTGTGTATAACCTTTAATTCCCCAACCCCGAGCCACCCTATTACACTGGGATTGGGGCAAATATTTCTCTAGGAGACGAGGACACTGATGTGCGAAACTATTCTGTCTCCTCCTTACCAGAAGAGTTGTGTAAATGGGGACACACAGCCCAAATAACCTTAGGAGATTTACAGGGGAGTGGGAACAGTCGGAATCAAGAATTTGATTCCCCTATAAGACCAGTAGGGAATGTGGAGGGGCAAGGACCAGACTGCGTTTCCCCATAAAGAATGAATCAGTGTCAGGGTGCCCTCAGGCCTGGAGGCAGAAGGAACAGGGGGGGAGGGGGTTTCCCAGCTGACATCCTGTGACATAGAACACCAGGTTCCTGAAGGTACTCCCAGCCTTGATGAAAGGGGAATTCTTTCCAGCTTCCTCCATCTTAGGTGACTACGCCCCTAGCAAGACAAAGAGACTTGCCAGTTACCCAACCCACCATTAGGTAATCCAGCAAGAATGTGCCGGGAGATAACCTAATAAGGCAAAACCACTCCTTCCTGCTATTAGACTGCTTCCTGACTCCACATCCCGTACCTGCGTAAGCAGACCCTGGCCCCTACCTGGCCTATCAGGATGGGCCAACTCAGTACCCCGGCCCCTACCTGGCCTATCAGGATAGGCCAACTCAGTAATTCAAACAGGTCTCCACCCCCCGACCCCCAGTATAAAACGGTCATGTAACAAAGGCTCGAGGCTCTCAGCCTCTGCTCTGTTTTCAGAGTATGTTGTGAGCCCCAGCATGCTGGTGAATAAACCCTTTGTTTTTACATGAGATCGTCTCTTGGTGCTCCGTGAGTGCGGCTTGCGTTCCGGGCTTAACATTGAGAAGCCATAAAGTTTGACTAACAACTCCTGCAAGGACAACCGTTATCTAGACTGCTTACTTGCATAACCAAAAAGCTTAGACAAAGAGTCAGTATATGAAATTTAGTAATGCTTAGCCAATTAAAATTTGCCAAGTCCTGCGCTGAGGATAAAAGGCACTTGCTACAGAGGTTCGTGGCTCTCATACTTCCCTGCTGTGTCAGTGGAACCATGAGCCCGGACTTGAGTTCCTAATAAAGGCTTCCTAAATTTTCCAATTGGCTGTCTGGTGGTCGTCTGTCTCGGGTTGCCCCATTACACTTCTCTCTCCTTTGTTAGCTCCTACCCCTGTTTCCTTGACATCTGACTAATTTTACAGGTTCTAAAGTGAGAGTTTCTGGAAACTTTCTATGTATGGGCAGGTCATGCAGAGTGAGATGATTTCATGAGATGTGTTAGTTTTGTTGCGGGGAAATCCATATATCACTAAGTGTAAGTGTTTATCTCTTATCTAATCTTGTGTAATCTTGAAACCTACATTTCTGGAAGTAAGAAGAAAAATTAAAATACAGTATTGAGCTAGGTTTCTACACAAACTCTTTGTTTTCACTGTGTTGCCTCATTCTTCCCTCCATTTTCCCAGTGATCTAGCCTGCAAGGCCTCTTCAACTTCTCTGTCTCAGTTTTCTTTCTGGATTTCTGGGGAGAGACATTGTTTTTATATAAACAAAGTGCATTGTTTCCAGAAAATAAATCTGTAGGCCTTCTCTAGGGCTGGAAAAAGCTGAATTTCCTGGCATAGTATAGGAATACATGGATTCTCTAAATGTTTTTCAGATAAATCTCCCTTTTTATTACACCTAAAGGCAGTGTTTCTGAATTTTTGTACTTTCTGGTGCTCTGTGACACAAATTAGCCTCTTTGCTTCTCCTTCCTTTCAGCCTTTAACATAAAATTTGCTTGATAAATCACAATGGTTTTGGGTTGGGATTACCAATCAAATTCAGAAGACACAATGAAGTTTATCTGGTATTTATTGAGTTTAAAAAAGAGTATAAGACAGGGAGAAGAGGGCATACAGCAAGAACTAGCAGATGTCTCAAGATTCTCAGGGGCAGATTCCAAATCTCCTAATCTTTCCCTTTTGGACACAAATCAGTCATGTGAGATGAGGTTCAGAAAAGCTATACTAGAGGTGTATTTATACCTCATTAGTCATGTATCACTTGACTAGCTCTCATTCCCTGGTGAAACTACATCTCATCAGTTGCACATTACTTCTCAATTACAGCTTATTTATCAATTTTGGGTTACTCATCAATAATAGGGTATTTAATAAATAATCCTAATGACCAGGTTCAGAATCTTAGTCTGATACAAAGCAAACTCAACAACACTTTCTTTATCTTGGAGACAGAATGTCCCTATATTTTCCTTGCTTGGTCTTTACAGGAGGGTTTATCTAAGGGTCAAATCCTTAGGCAATCCCTAAGGCTAGAGGAAAGACTACAGATTAATTATTTATCCTGCCTCAAGCACTTAATTGATTGCAAAGACTAATGCATAAATTTTCAGCTGCTTATCCACCAATTTTTATCTTCTAAACCTTTTTTGATACTTTTCATCTGCCTTTCATCCTCTCCTCCTCAATTCTCATGTCCTTGCTAACTTAATCCCTCTGTTGTCCTTTTGTTGGGAATTCATAGAGGGAACAGAGAAACATGTGCATGTTTAATCTGTCATATTTGGCTATACACATTTTAAATATGGAGAAAATGGACTAAAAGAAAAATGCCTTACAGGCCTATAAGTCAAGTTTATATGAAAAATGTTTAAAAAATTCATATTCTCACCAGTCAACCAATAGTGATTTTTAAAGTAGTTTTAGAAGTAAAATGTTGGTTGATGTAAAAATATTTATCTAAATTAGAATAACATAACATATATATTCTTCATATCCACTGATTCCTTAATAAATTGTGCAATCATAAAATAAAAAAAATAATTAATGTTGAAACATTTATAAGTAATTATATATAATAATCCAAGTTGTACTCTACTTATAAACATCACTAGAGGCATATCACTTAGATTATTTGTGTTATGTTTGTCTATGGAATAGTTTCTGGTTGTTAATATATGAGCTTTATAGAACTTAATAAGGTAAAAAAGAATATTTATGCCCCATATTCTCTATATAATGTTTTAATTAAAAGAAGAAGTTGAAAAAAAATTTAGTAATATTCTAAATAAAATAAAAATAGATACTTTTCCCAAGAAGGCATACAAATGGCCAAAAGATATGTGAAACAATGATGATGCTCAATTTCATGAGCTGTGAAATAAATGCAAATCAAAAATCATAATGATATACCACCTCACAGCTCAATTTTGAGAATGAAATGTATTTTAACAAATATTACCTTTATAATTATTCAAAGTGTGTTTGTACATTTTTGTGGGACAATTTATATATGATGGAATACTAACTGAGCCATAAGAAAGGGTGAAATTCTTACAACTTGGATGGATCTTGAGAGCATCACACTAAGCCAAATAAGAAAATGGAAAAAAATGAACCATATAATTTTCTCATATGTAAGATATAAAACAGAAGGTAACAAATAAGCCAACAAAACAAACAAACTCATGAAGATAGACAAAATGAAGCTGACCACAGGGCAAGGGGAGTAGAGGGAGAATTAAGAGGGTGTAAAGGGTGTAGACACTATAAACAGTCAAATATATGATGATGAAAGAAGATTAGGTTACAATTGGTGAGCACACAATGCAATTGATGAATTTTAGAATTGTACACTTGAAACTTATATAAATGTTATTAACTAATGTCATCCCAATAAATTTAAAAAAATTAGAAAAAAAGGACATCTGAACCACCTATAAAAATCTTGAATTGGATATCAGAAAGGAAAGACTGTACTTATGTGTTATGGTATTGTTGCCCAGTGGTTCTCAATCTTTCTAATATGGGAATGTAAATATCTGCGTTTTCCAATGGTCTTAGGTGACCCTGCTAGTGACCCACAGGTTGAGAACCGCCACTATGGACATTTATATTATGATTGATAACAGTAACAAAATTACAGTTATGAAGTAGCAATGGAAATAATTTTATGGTTGGGGATCACCACAACAGGAGAAACTGTATTAAAGGGTCATGGAATTAGAATGTTTGAGAACCACTGCTAGACAGTCAGTCAGAGCATCCAGGAATCTTCCCCACTTGGGAGAGTTTCTTATACTGAGCTCACTAAAAGCTAGAAATTTGAATGGACAGGGACTGAGCAGGAAAAAGTTAGTAAGATGAATGGATATAAAACCTCATCCACCAAAAACTAGTAAGATAACCCTATCCATATAAGAACCACAAACTGGAGCTGGCAGGGGATGAGAGTCCACCATTCTCCCAAATCCTGTGACTCCTAAATGAAACCTCTTTCCTTTTGCATCAGCACCTGCCTCTGAGTTTAGTTTTCTATGGGGCAGGGAGCCAAATCCCATTTTTATTGTTGTTATTCAGTTATTCTAAGACAATGGTTCTCAACCTGTGGGTCACGAACAGCTAGCAGGGTCTCCTAAGACCATCAGAAAACACAGATATTTACATTAAGATTCATAACAGTAGCAAATTACAGTTATGAAGTAGCGACAAAAATAATTTTATGGTTGGGGATCACCACAACATAAAGAACTGTATTAAAGGGTTGCGGCATTAGGAAGGTTGAGAATCACTGTTCTAAGAGGTATCAGCACATCAGTTTTTGTGAGAGGCACTCTGTCATGCTATTTGTTCTGATCTATTTGTGCTTTTAAAAATTTAGCCTTTGTTAAATTTTGTTTTAAAATGAATCATCAAATCATGTTAGAGAAAATTATACAGGGATAATGTATTTTTTTAAAGAGATTATATACACATACATTGACACACACACGTTTTCTGTGTTTTAGTGCTATTTTTAAAAAATATATATTTTATTGACTTTTTTACAGAGCGGAAGGGAGAGGGATAGAGAGTTAGAAACATCGATGAGAGAGAGAGACATTGATCAGCTGCCTCCTGCACACCTCAGACTGGGGATGTGCCCGCAACCAGGATACATGCCTTGACCGGAATCGAACCTGGGACCTTTCAGTTCGCAGGCCGACACACTATCCACTGAGCCAAACCGGTTTTGGCTTAGTGCTATTTTAGAAATTGGAAGTTTGGTATTTGAGAGTTTGGAGGGGTAGCTACTAATTCATTATAAATTTCTTCAAATGATGGCAAACAGGTTTTTGGTTAGTACTTGTATCTAGAACAGATTGCTCATGTTAAGTGGGAAATGTTTTTGTTATATTTCAGTACATACTAGTATCTAAAAGATAAAACAAACTGTAAAATTTGAATGAATTCCCAAAGAATACATGTATTCAAACAAATAAAGACAAAAATAGTACAAAACAAGATATTTCCATTACATTTAATGAAATTGCTTTATATTAGCAAAACTTATTTTAATAAAATCTTGTATAAAATATTGAATAAAAGATTATTTTTATTTAAATTCTTTATTGTTTAAAAAATTACATGTGTCCTTTTTTCCCCATTGACCTCTTACCTGACTGTTTCCAAGCCCCCCGCCCCCCTACTGTCTGTGTCCATGGGTTATACTTATATGCATGCATACAAGTCCTTTGATTGATCTCTTGCCCCTCCCCTTTTTCCTCCTGTTCCTCCCCCCCCCCACTCCCCGAACCACTTCCCCCTACCACCATCCCTTGCCTTCCCTCTGAGGTTGAACCATCTGTTTGATGCTTCTATGTCTCTGGATCTGTTTTTATTCATCAGTTTATGTGGTTCATTACACTTCACAAATGAGGGAGATCATGTGATACTTATCTTTCTCCGACTGGCTTAGCATCACACTCTCAATGCTGTTGAGATTGATTAAAGTTCCTTCTTTCTTTTTTATAGCAGCATAGTATTCCATTGTGTAGATGCACCACTGTTTTTAATCCACTCATCTGCTGATGGGAACTTACGCTGTTTCCAAATCTTAGCTAGTATAAATTGTGCTGCTATGAACATAGGGGTGTGTATATCCTTTCTGATTGGTGTTTCTACTTTCTTGGGATATATTCAAAAAAGTGGGATCACTGGGCAAAATGAAAGTTCCATTTTTTCACTTTTTGAGGAAACTCCATACTGTTCTCCATAGTGGCTGCACCAGTCTACACTCCCACCAGCAGTGCATGAAGGTTCCTTTTTCTCCACATCCTTTCCAGCACTTGTCATTTGTTGATTTGTTGATGATTGCCATTCTGACAGTCCTAGATCAGTAGTATTTTTTATTTATATTTTATTTTTATAAGTGCTTGTAACTAGTATAAAATAGCAAATACTTTATTGAGATTTATATTGAAAAGCATAGGCCTCTGACTTTTTAATTTCATATCTCAATTATCCCTTCCCTTGAAGAATCACTTTTAACTACCTTAGCTTTTCCTTCCGGTGTTTATTTGTATCACTAAATAACTGACCAATAATTTTTATTTCCTGATTTTTCTGTTTTTACATAATAAATATTATATTCTGTATCAGTCAGGGTTCTCCAGAGAAATAGCAACAATGGAATGTACTTATTATTATTCATATTATTATTATTCATATTACTATTATTAAATGTAATGTATACAGCTACATATTATATATTGTCTTCCTATATATTATCCTATTATAAAATACTAGAGGCTGGATGCATGAAATGTGTGTGATGGAGGGGGGTAAGATCCTTTAGCCCAGCCTGTACCCTCTTGTAATCCAGGACCCCTCGGGGGATGTCTGATTGCTGGTTTAGTTCCTTTCCCTCTCATAATCCTGGCCCTCTCACTGCTAAATGCCCACCGCCTACCTACTTATTCCTTACTACCTGCCTGCTTGCTCCTTACTGCTTGGCTCGCCATTCCTCAGTCCTGCCATGGGGTGGGATAGGCTCCCACCACCACTGCTGACTTAGTGGTGCTCCAGGCATGGGAGTGCACTGACCACCAGCAGAAAGCTCCTGCATTGAGTGTCTGCCCCCTAGTGGTCAGTGTGTGTCATAGTGACCAGTTGTTCTGGTCATTCTGCCATAATGGTGGCTAGGTTTTTGTTATATAGACTAGAGACCTGGTGCAGAAATTTCTGTGGGGGGTGTCCTTTAGCCCAGCCTGCTCCCTTTCCAATCTGGGACCACTTGAGGGGTGTCCAACAGCCCAATTAGGCCCAATACAAGTAGGAATGGGCCTAAATGGGCAGTTGGACATCCCTCTCACAATTCAGGACTGCTGGCTCCCAACCTCTCAGCTGCCTGCCATCCTGATTGCCCCTAACTGCTTCTGCCTGCCAGCCTAATCACCCCCGAGCCACTCCCCTGCCACCCTGATTGATGCCTAACTGCTTTCTGCCAGCCTGTTTGCCCCTAACTGCCCTCCCCTGTGTGCCTGCTCACCCCTAACTGCCCTTCCCTGAAGGCCTGGGTCACCCCCAACTGCCCTTCCCTATAGGCCCAGTCACCCCCAATTTCCCTCCTCTGCTGGCCTGGTCACCCCTCACTGCCCTCCCCTACAGACCTGGTCCCTTTCAACTGCCCTCCTCTGCTGGCCAACTTATAATGGCCATCTTGTGTCCACATGGGGGCAGGATTTTTTGACCATATGGTGTAGTCATCTTGTCTGTTGGAGTGATGGTCAATCTGCATATTACTCTATTATTATATGGATAGAGGCCTGATTCATGGGTGGGGACCAGTTAGTTTGCCCTGAAAGGTGTCCTGGATCAGGCTGAGTACTCCCTTGGGGCGTGTGGTGGCCCGGGTGAGGGGCCTTTGGTGCTTTGCAGGCTGGCCACACCTTCTGACAACCCAAGCAGAGGCCTTGGTATCTGGGATTTATTTATCTTCTGCAATTAAAACTTTGTAGCTGGAGCAGACAGAGCCAAGCCTTCTGCTTGCACAATCATTGAAACTTTGTCACCTAAAGCAGCAGCCTGAATAGCCAGGGTTTGTGTAAAGCTTGGCTTCCTCCATCGCCAGGAGCAACCCAAGCCTCCCTCCTAGTTCTCTGTGGCCATAGCCATCTTTTTTGGGTTAATTTGCATACTTGCTCTGATTGGTTGGTGGGCATGGCTGGTAGGCATGGCTTAGGGATGTAGATGAGGTATGGACAATTTGCATATTACTTTTTTATTAGATAGGATATCAATAAAATATTATGCATTGGTAAATATTCTATTACATATTCATTAATATTAAGAAACTAAATCATGTGACGATGGAGACTGAAACATCCCATGATCTGCAGTTGGCTAGCTGGAGACCCAAAAACTGATAGTTTGAAGTTCTGGCCAAGTCCAAAGGCAGAAGACTAATGCTTCATCTCAAAGTCAGGCAATTGAAGTAGGCAAATTCTTTGTTACTCAGCCTTTTCATTCTAGTCAGACTTTCAATGGATTGGATGAGGCCCACCTGCATTGGGAGAGCAATTTGCTTTATTTTGTCTCCTTTCTCAATTAGTGTGTGTGTGTGTGTGTGTGTGTGTGTGTGTGTGTGTGTGTGTGTTTGACATTTATTATCTCAAGTTTTCCTTTTTTTTTTAGTCTTTATTGTTTAAAGTAGTACAGATGCCCCCCTTTTTCTCCTACTGACCTCTTCTAGCTTATACCCACCTCTCACCCCAGGCATTCACCATACTATTGTCTGTGTCCATGGACTATGCATACATGCATACAGATTCTTTGGTTAATCACTTACCACCTACCCACCCACCCCCATCTTCTCTCTGAGATTTGAAAGTTTGTTCCATTCTTTTATGTCTCTGGATATATTTTGTTCATCAGTTTATTTTGTTATTTATATTCTACATATGAATGAGATCATGTGATACATGTTCTTTGCTTAGCATAATACTCTCCAGGTCCCTTTAAGCTGTCTCAAAGTGTGAGAGATCAAACACTCTCACAAATACATACAGAATACTGTTTAACCAATTTTATTTGGGCAACTCGTGGTCTAATCAAGTTGACACATAAAACTAACCATCAGTCCAATTATTAAGTATACAGATTTAGATCTCCTACTTACCATTTTTCCAAATGCACACACATATATTTACCATCTCTCTTCTTGATAGAGATCATAGTATGCTATATTAAATTTCCTTCTTTGTAAAACCTTTCTGTATTTTTTTAATAATTTTCATGGGATATTTATTTTTTTCTCCAACAAAAGTAAATATTTCTTCTGAATATATTGTTCTTTGTCACATTATTTTCTTACTTAATTTGCCTCCCACTATGCAACAGCAATTTTTCTTTGGTGGGTTAATAGCTATTATTCCTCACCCTTCGTTTACAATTGGGGAATTCCTTTCACTGTCCTCTCATGGTAGAACCCTATTTCTTATTTGTCTCTAGTTTGTTGATTAAAACAATTTTTTTTTTCAGGAAACTATTTCACAGGCAAAATTTAAGAATTATTTTAGTCTTATAAGTGATTGGTATTGAAGTTTGGCATCATTTCACTCTTCCACAGCTCTGAAGTTTGCAATTTAGAATTTTGATACTGTACACATTACCTCATTACTGTTTTGAGTGAGACTTAATTTTTTTTTCCTGTTGAAGGTTTTATAATTTTAGTTTTCTCTTCTGAGTTCTGAAATTCTATGAAGATTTTCTTTGGTATCTAGTTCTTGTTTTTACCCCCTCTTTTTTTTTTCTTATCTTTTTCCTAATTCTTTTGTTGCTTTTTATATTTTATTTATAATTTTCTCCTTTATTTTCTCTTGTAAATATTATTTAAGTTGAAACCCATACTGAAAACTTAATTTTCTATGTTTTTTCCACCTCATTTTTTGACCTATTAATCTTCGATTTCAGGGTTATTTTCTCAACTTTATCCTCATCTTCTGTTTATTTGTTTCTATCTTTTTGATTTTTAAAGGCACCTTTCTTCTTCTCTTAATAGTTCTTGTTAGTAGATTTCTTTCTATTTTTTACCCAAGTCAATAAGAGCTGATTTAATTTGTCTGCCACATTAAGTCAAAATGATTTTCTTATATCTGTAAAGATATTATACATGCCAGGTTTTCTTTGTATATATTTACTACTCATTGGATTATTTCCATTTTCTATTAGTATTTCTTTTTCTATTTGCATTTTTATTTGAATTTTGAATCTCTCTTTATCATGTTATTTCCTTTTCTAAAATTTCTGGTGATCTTGGCTCTCTATTTCTGTATAACAAATCACCCCAAAACTTATTGTCTTGAAATAGCACATCCTATTGTTTCTGTAGGTCACTGTTAAAATTTGGGAATAGATCACCAAGTAGTTTTCTTCTCTTAGAATTAAGTGTTTGTACCTTTTAATTTTTTGCTATAATTCCTGTGGTATTTTCTTAGGAACAAAGATAAGAGCAGTTAAGACATCCAGGACTTATAATTAACCATGGATGTCTTAAATGGGAAGTGGCTAGTGAGCCCACCCTGATCAGGGCCCAATGAGGGCCAGGCCAGCTGGTGGGAGGTATTCCCACCCCCGATTAGAGTGGAGGGGCCAATTAGGTGTGGGGCCAGCTGTGGGGAGGGGCTGTGGGAGATTGACTGGTCAGTTCTATCCCAATTGCTGTTGGGGGGGAGTTAATCAGGAGGTGGCTGGCAGAGGGGACACAGGCCTATCCAGGTGGTAGGGACTGATGGGGGTAGGGTCAGCCATGGGAAGGAGTTGTGGTTAGTGGGCATATCAGGGGTCAGTGGCCTGAGGGAGGAACCATAGGTGGTTGGCTAGCTTGCCCTGCCCTTAATTGGATTAAGGGTGCCTATTGGGGGTTGAGCTGGCTGGTGAGAGGGTCTTCAGGGCAATCTGGAGGTGGAAGAGGCCAATCAGTGGCAGAGCTTCCCAGGAGGAGGGGTCACAAGAGGTTGGCTGGCCAGCTACACACTCCTGATTGGGCAGGTTTGCTATCCATAGTGGGTGTCATAGTGACTGGTCATTCTGGTCATTACAGCATTCTGGTTACTGTTTTTTTTTTTTTGTGTGTGTGTATATTTATATATGTATATATACATGTGTATGTATAATATTACTCAGGTATAAAAAAGAATGAAATCTTGCCATTTGTGACAGCACAGATGGACCTAGATGGTATTGTGTTAAGTGAAATAAGTCAGACAGAGGAAGACTGTATGATTTCACTTATATGCGAAACCTAGAAAACAGAATAAATAAACAAATAAAGTAGGAAGAGACACATATGTACAAAGAAAGAAACTCATGGTTACCAGAAGGTTGGTGGATGGGAGTTGGGTGAAAAAAGTCAAGGGGAATAAGAGGGACACTTTTAGAAATAAGCCACAGAGCTATATTTTATAACACAGGGAATAGTATATACAGTGGAACCTCGAGATACAAGTGCCCTACCATACAAGATTTTTGAGATACGAGCCATCCAGCGAGCGATTTTTTGCTTTGAAATATGAGCAACATTTGAGATACGAGTAATCAAGTGGATTGGCTGGCTGCACACAACCCACCAGTTTCCCATGATGTGACTCGAGCATCTCATAGTTTCCCAGGCCTCAGTCAGTGTGCTTGCTTACCTCGTTATTGAAGCATCTTTTGTGCATTTACATACTTTATCACATTTCTTTTTATAACCATGGGTCCGAAAAAAGCAAGTGGAAAGGTCAGTGCTCAGAAGAGGATGATGTCTATTGAATTAAAGTGTGAAATCATAGAAAAATATGAGCAAGGTGTGGCAGTGGCTGACTTGGCGAAGCAGTACGGGCATAGTACTTCAAAGATATGCACTGTGCTTAAACAGAAGGAATCAATAAAGGGTATAATGCCAGCTAAGGGTGTTAAAATAATTTCTAAGCTCCATAGCTCTCTCCATGAAAAGATGGAGACTCTACTGATGGTGTGGGTGACGGAGAAGCAGCTTAAAGGAGATACATTAACACAGGGCATCATATGCGAGAAGGCGCGAGTGATTTACAGTGATTTGCTGGAGCAGACCCCGCACACTTCCATGGATGAAACATCGAAAGACTCATTTAAAGCCAGTAGAGGCTGGTTTGATAACTTCAGGAAAAGGTCCGGCATTCACTCCATCATCAGGCATGGTGAGGCAGCAAGTTCAGATGTGAAGGCAGCTGAGGATTACCTCAAAACTTTTTCTGAACTGATAAAAGCCAAAGGATATATCCCCTAGCAAGTCTTCAACTGTGATGAGACAGGGCTTTTCTGGAAGAAGATGCTGAAAAGGACTTATATGTAATGGCAGAGGAGAAGGCGATGCCAGGCCACAAACACATGAAGGATAGGCTAACTCTTGCACTGTGTGCCAATGCGAGTGACAACTGCAAGATCAAGCCTCTGCTCATATACCATTCAGAAAACCCCAGAGTCTTTAAGTCACATAAGATTTTAAAAGATTAACTGCAAGTTATGTGGAGGGCAAACCCAAAGGCATGGGTCACCAGGCAGTTCTTTGTGGAGTGGGTAAACCTGGTTTTCAGCCCTTCTGTTAAGAAATATCTACAGGAAAACAACCTAACCATGCAAGCCCTCCTCATCCTCCACAATGTTCCTGCTCACCCACTGAACCTCGAAGATGAACTCCTCGAAGAGTTCAAGATTATAAAGGTTGTCTACCTACCTCCCAACACCACTCCTATCCTGCAGCCCATGGATCAGGAGGTGATTTCTAATTTTAAAAAGCTGTACATCAAGCACCTGTTCTGGCGCTGCTTTGAGGTGACGGAGAACACAAACTTCACCCTTCGAGAGTTCTGAAAGAACCACTTTAACATTGTGATATGCCTCAGAATTATAGATCAGGCCTGGCTGGGTGTTACAACGAGGACTTTGACCTCTGCATGGAAGAAGCTGTGGCCTGAGGCCGTAGCTGAAAGGACCTTTGAAGAATTCGAACCTGAGCTGCCAGTGGAGGAGGAGATAGTGTCTCTGGGCAAAATCCATGAGCCTGGAGGTGGATGAGAGAGACGTGAATGAGCTTGTCGAGGAGCACTCTCTGGAACTCACCACAGAGGAGTTACAAGATTTGCAGCCTCAGCAACATGCGGAGGTTCTCCAGGAAATTGGTTTCGAGGAGGAGCCAGATGTAGAGGAGATCTCTACAAGTGAGATAAAGAAGATCTTAGGAATGTGGGAGAGGGTGTCACACTTCATGGAAAAGAAACACCCCGAAAAAGTTGCTACTGGTCGTTCATCAGAGCTGTTCAATGAAACTTGCCTCACCCATTTCAGAAACATTCTGAAAGGGAGGAAGAGGCAAACCTTGTTGGACATGTTTTTTTTTTGTTTTTTTTTGTTTTTTTTTTTGGTTTTTTTTTGAAATCGGCCAAAAATGCAAAGACCAGTAGCAATTAAGTTCAGTGAAGATTAATTAGTTACATTCAGTTTAGGGATAAAGTGTAGCATTAAGAGTGTAACTAGTAGCTAAATACACTTTATAAAACCCATTTATTCCTTTACATTCTCTTTTATTGTGTTTTTATACAATATTTGTCATTTATAAATACCTTTTTCTTATTCAAAAACATGTAACAAGAACAACTGGGGTGGCATTTTGGGGGCTGGAACGGATTAAAGGCATTTCAATTGATTTCAATGGGGAAATTTGCTTTGAGATACAAGCAACTTGATATATGAGCAAGGTTGTGGAAGGAATTAAACTCGTATCTCGAGGTACCACTGTATATAAAATCCTAAACAACTGTTGGACCATCCTATATCTGGACCATCCAGTATCTATAATGCATAATGACCACCAGAAGGCAGACCGTTAGCCATAACACATGCTGACCATCAGGATGCAATGCTCAACCAGGAGCTGCCAAGCTGTGGTGACATGGCAGGTGTAGTTCTCAGGTGATGCACCACAGAACTAGAGATGAGGGACCCCAATTATGTGGTCTATCACCTGAGAACTGCTCTCTAGCAATCTGGGACCCTGTGGGGGTTGTTGGAGCACCAGTTTCAGCCATAGGTCAGGCAAAGGTTTCCCACTAACTGGAGGGACAAAGCTCACTCTGCAGATGCCTTTTAAGCCACAACTCTGCCCCAGGTGGGGATGGCCAGGGAGGGACCATGGGAGGTTGGCTCCAGGGTGTGTTCAGCTTATCTCGCCCAGTCCCATCCTACCCTGCCTCATGGTCATTTTCTAATTAATTTCCTTTCAATGTATACGAATCCGTGCACTGAGCCCCAGTAATCAATATTATAACTTTTTACAGTGAGAGATGGCTTAATGGACTTACTATAGTGATTACATCTTAAGGATGTAAGTTTTGAGTCACTATGTCATACACCTGGATACAATATTGTAGGCCAACTATATTTAATAAAATATTTTTTAAAGTAATGCCCAAGTAGAATGGAGGTAATTGGCATTTTCTATTGGTATAGAGCTTGCATTTTTATCCATAGTCTATAATAATAAAAGCATAATATGATAAATAGACCGGACATCCTTCGTCCTTCCAGACATCCTTCCAGATAATCTTCTAGATGAAGCCAGGACTGCGAGGGAAGTCCTGGTCACAGGTACCTGCCAGAAGCCAGAGGGAAGCCTGGGTCCCAGATGCCGGAGGGAAGCCCATGTCTGGGTGCCACAGGCAAGCTGATTCCAGCAGCTGGGAGAAGGATGAATTTCGTGCATCAGGTCTCTAATATACATATAAAAAGATACTAAATTGTGCTCAATATAAGTAATTATTGATTATTGTTAATTATTTCAAATATATATATATATATCATGCTACTCAGAAAAGAAATTATTTGAAAACATAGGTAATTTCCAATAAAATAAATTTCTATTTTTTTCAAAAGTACCTTTCAGTGCTTTGAAGTACTATATAAACAAAAATATTATAGAGACTGATTAGAAAGTCATTCCTTTCTTTGACATGACTAAATCCATCTGTTTAAGTCCTAAGAACAACACATTTAACATGTTAGAGAACAATCTGTTTAATATGTATGATATCTTTTGAAGATTTCTACAAAGAGATAACCAATATTCATCTCTAGAAACCAACCCTTAATTCAATCCTTCAGGCTACCTTATATTCTAATGATCAAGAAGATTATAATACTTTCTTCTGTGACTCTTAGCTGAGAGGGATTGAGCTTTGGTGATGAATAGGGAGAGTTTATTATGTTGAGGGCCTACCACAGAGCTGAGAATGGGTTGAGGAAACCCAATTATAAGGTTGATAAAATAACACAGTATGTGAGTTAAACATAAATCAATAAAAAGATAGATTTATTTGTTAATACTTTGAAAACCTATAAAAAATCACCCAAGTAAAAGATTAATAGAGAGACTTTCTACAGTTTGAATGTGAGGGTGGCAGTAATCACACACCACTATCTCCCTCTATTTGGTTTTATAAACAGCACTGAAATCTTATCTATGCATTTTAAAGTGCTTTCTACATTAATCACTAAATAAAAACTTTCTAAAAATCACTAGGCTTATTTATTGTGGTAAACAAAAGCCACATGAGCTTAAGTAATTTGACAGAGTCTCATCTAAATCACTTCAGTCAAACAAACAAAAAGCAAACTCTGACATTTTCTAAAGTGAAAGTGAAATGAACTAATGAAAAGTTCTTTGGGTCCTGCTTTTTACCCAAATACTCAGAAATAGGGTCCATTCTCACAACCACATCTATTTATATCACATGTTCTCCCCACCGCTTCTGCCTCAGAGCAAGGTCCAAATCTCCAAGGCCAGTGCTTCCCCAGGCTTATTAAAAACTTACTTGGGTTAAGGTAAGTTTTTGGCTTTTTAATACCTAAGTGTGAATATGCTTCATTTTTTTAGACAAATAACCTACCAACTGTTTATATGTTTGATTCCAAACTGAACTTTAAATATTGAACTATATTCTCAATGATTCCTCTAGGCCAGTATTATTTCAATAATATATTGGAAAACTTTAAATTTAGTGTCTCTTAAAAAGAGGTTTGAATGGTCAAGAATAGCATTGAGTACTGTGTGTCACTGTCTACTAAGGATATTATAGGTTCAGAGAAATTCTTCAATGAAGAAATCAGTTGACATTGAACCCAGACTTGCTAGTTTATTTGAGCATAGGATAATGTCTATCTTATTATTATTATTTCAAAATTCATGTTAGCATGGCAGCCTTTTTTGAAAAAATTATATCCCAGCCTAAAAATGCATTTTTCCTTATCTATTTGAATAAAAGGAAAAGTGATACAACATATTTGGAAATCTAGTTTCTATTCATGGAATAAAAGCATTTTAGGGTGAACTATACTAAGTAGAGAGCAAATACTGTGTTTATCTATCTATCTACCTATCATTACCCATCTCTCCACCCCTTAATCAATCCTCTCACTAGTGTTCATATCACTCTAATCTAGTTATATTATTCTAAAGCCCTCTTCCCTCCTTCACAGAATCAAGACAGTTAGTAAGCAAATCCTTATTCTTCCTTTGGTTATGGTTAACATAACTCTTGGTTTTGGAGTATGTTTATCCAGTAAGTAATTAAAAGCTAGATAAAGAAGAATCAGTCCCCAAATCAGTTTATTGATTCTTCCTGCTGTACTCTTACTTTTCAGTGTCATAGAAAATGTTCATGGCTAATAAAACTCCATGTGACAAAAAAATTAGAATTGCAATTTGTTAATTTAACAATAGCAATGAAAGCAAACAATAAGAAATACCTTCTCCCACCCTCAAATCAAATTACAAACCCAGCAAATTTCCTTAATACCAGGAACAGGATTGATTCCATGTTTTGAGACAGAAAAAAATTTAATTTGGACTTTGAATATTGCTAGGAGGAAGGATTCTTTCAAAGCTTGGTGGGGAGCAGATATTAAAAAGACAAAGTAACATTATTAAAAGGTTTCAGAGTAGGTCTCTATGAAAATTTGGAGTTAATAATGACAGAAAGGGAAAGTGTGCTCCCCGAGCCAGAGGAATAATGCCTTATGTAAAAATAAGTCCTCATCACTGTTCCCTGATTGGTCTGTCCTCATCCAAATGAAGATTCCAGGTCCTCAAAATTTGATTGGTCCAAAAGGCACTTTCCTGATTGATCAGAATATAGACAGCCTGATTGGTAAAATGGGAGAAACCTCAGTACTATTTGTTGAAAGATTTCAGAAACTGGAATAGGATTATAGGCAAGTCAGTGCTGAGGCAGATAGTTTTGTGCAGTCTTGTCCCTGAAGTGAAGGTTGGGTGAGAAGCCCCTGTGTAGAAATGGCTGGCAGGCTGTTTTTGTTTGTTTGTTTGTTTTGTGTTTTTAAATTTGAGCCCACTAAACCAGCAAGAATCCTTCTTAGTAGGCATCTTTTTTTCTAAGGCTTTACACAGATATACCTAGTTAAAAATCAGTTTGGAAGTATAATTTTGGAGAATCTTTATTATTTTATATCATTTACTAGAGGCCAGATGCATGAAGATTTGTGTAAGAATGGACCTTCCTTCCCCTGGCTGCAGGCACCACCTTCACTCTGAGTGGACTTGCCTTTCTGCCTTCCCCTGCTGCCTAGAGGCCCAGAGAAGCTGGGGTGGTGTGGAATGCCTGTGTCATCGCCATGGCAGCAACACAAGCATTCCACCCTTAGCCCCTCAGAATGTGCCATTTTGTTGGGTTAATTTGCATACTCACTCCTGATTGGCTGGTGGGCATTGGAAAGGTACAGTCAATTTGCATCTTTCTCTTTTATTGGTATAGATTTTCAATGGGAATTAGTGACTATTTTAATGTCAAAACATAAAAATTAGTAATCTCAAGATTGTTGCTCAAAATTTTAGGGGAAAATAAAAATAAAACAATAGTGTGTATTATAAATAATGTCTGTATCTGTTTATATGAAAGAAGTCTAGCAGCTGTTAATAGGCAATAAACCACTCAGAATGTTAGATTATGTTTTCTTTTAATTGTCAAAGAAAGTTAACTATTTTTTGAGGTTTTTGGTGTTCTCTTTGTTTTATATTTTAATTATTTTGTATAAGTACAGTGGTACCTCAAGATACGAATTTCATTTGTTCCATAACCTTGAGGCGTGGAAACTATGAGACGCTTGAGTCTCGGTAAACTGATGGGTCGTGTGCAGCCAGCCGATCCACTTGATTACTCCTATCTCAAATGCTGCTCTTATTTCAAAGCAAAAATCGCTCGCTCGACAGCTCATATCTCAAAAATCTCGTATGTTAGGGCACTCGTATCTTGAGGTACCACTGTACATTATAAGCTATACCTTTCTATGTCTAAGAAATAATTTTAAAAAATTATAAAAAGACCATCATTAACTTGTGTGAGAACACAAATCTAAAGCTAAACTACTTTGTCAAATAATTAGGAGTAATAACTTTACCTATGATTTTATATTTAGTATGCTCTAATTTGTTTGGTATCATATTTTTGAACAATTTTAGAGTATTTATCAAGAGCTTTAAAATGTTACTAACCTTACTTTTTTTTTTAATTAAACTTTTGGAAATAGTTCTAAGTACAGAAAAAGATTTGTCTATTTTTGGATTTGTGAAAATTGGAGATATTCATCAAATAAGAAACTGATTAAATAAATATTGGTGAAGCTGTTCAACAAAATATTATTCAGCAATTAAAATATTTGACAAGATATACTAATGATATTGAAAAATTCTGAAGGTAAAATTTTAAATGAAAAGAGTAGGATAAAAATTACAACTATATGTATTGTCTTCATTATGCCTATTGGTTAAGTAATGACTTAGTAACCTCGTCATTGTTTTCACTGTTTGCAATTACATCTCTTACTCATTTTGTCCTGCTAAATTCATACAGTCTCTGCATCATAGACATACTTCACTTGCAGAAATAAATATAAAAGGAAAAGGCTGATATTTGATAACTACTTTCCATTATATGATATTTTTTCCCAGCCATTAAGCTCATAATCTGCTTCTACTTCCTCATCTCTTTTATATATCTCAGTCAATTGAAATTTTAAAAGTTGCAAAGGCACCTTCCTTCCTTCTATCTCTTAGAGTTTATTTTGCTTCTAAAACTACCTGTGATTATAATAGTGGAGACATAATAGTGGACTTTCCAAGATCTAAGGCCACACATAGAGGTAGTCAATGATGAACTTCATGAATTTCTCTCCAGTTGACAGCATACAGACAGAAGATAGTAGCACCTGTCTTAATGAGCAAGGTGAGAATGGCAGAGCCAGAACCAGCAGGGCATATCCATCTCCTCAAAGACAATCTATTTTGAGATTTTCAGCTCAGATGCATCAGCCCATATGCTACCTAATTAGCAGGGATCAGGCCCTTTTTCTCTAAACTGCATTCTCAGGAACCGATAGGGTGTGAATGAAGTAATTACAAAGTATATTATTCCAGTGAACAACCTTCCTAATATGATCAAAAATAAAATAATAGCAAGATTGCTGCATTATAGTATTTATTTAATCTAACAAATATTTTCAAAATAGTGACAGCTACATTTTTTTTTATTTTTCAAAATAATGCATGACATTTGTGACAATTTCACATCAAAACTACTTTTTAATATTTTATTATGGAGTTAAGGAGTTAAGGGTGGTAGCATAGCCTGACATTTCTTTCTTTGAGACCTAGTCTCCATGGTTCCATGGTAATCTTGCTGAGTCAGTGTATTTTAGGTAGAGCCCATGACATCTACCTGATCCAAGGAGTAGGCACATTACCTAGAGCAAATGGTCAACCATGATGGTCCTTTCTTTTCTGCACTCTGAGGTTGATTGAAAATGGCCAAATGAGCTCAATTAAACCAATCTGAATCCTCTATATTTTTTCCAGGTCTAGCCACATCAGCCAGGCAAATCGGTTTGTTTTTTAACAGAAATACAGGTTAGCAATTTTAAAACTACATTAAGTGTATAATTGTTAGGATGATGTATACAAACTTAATGTACAACGTGGTCTGCATTTTTGTAAATCTGTGCTTATTGTTATGAACACCAGTATTATTTCATTTGTTTCTTCCATGAGTTTCTTTTGTTCAAGAAACTTAGCATCTTAATAGAAGACACAGGAGTCTGGTCAGTCTTCTCCAGTGATGGGTAGGCTTGCTAGAAATTTCTATATAAAAAATTAGAGTATTTTTTTGAATATTGATTAAATCAAATTGCATCACAATTCTTTTTATTAAAAAAAAAGCCATCACCAGCCACACAATTAGAGGAAGTAGTGTTTATCATATTTCATACATTTAGCTCATGTCAGTTTCTAAGGTGAACAGATATTAGACCATTGACTTTTCTAAAACTATTATGCTGTATTACTGTATTTTTATTTTTCTGGGGGTGTAGATGCAGCAAAGTATTAAAAGGTTTTGAATATCTGTTAGGCAATCTGTATCTTGTATTAAAAGAAACATTTTAATTTATATATTTAAAAAAAGTAAAAGTAAAGGTAAAATTAAAATTTTATTGACTTCAAAGTATTTCCCACAAAGACAAATTAGACATAGATATTTTAAAGCATAATAGTTAAGATACTATAATAACAACTTAATTATTTCAGTTACAAATACATTTTCAATGAAATTGAAATATACTTTATATAAGTTTAAAAAAGTGTTGTTTAAATATATTTAATATATTGTAATATGATTAATACATAACATTAGTTAACATCTTTATCATGTCATATATTTATCATTTTTAAAAAGATAAATTTAAAAAATTATTAATTTTTAGAGAGAAAGGAAGGGAGATGGAGAGAGAGAGAGAGAGAGAGAAACATTGATGTGAAAGTGAAATACTAATTAGCTGGTTCCTGCATGCTCCCTACAAGGGATCTAGCGTGCAACCTAGGCATGTTCCCTGACCAGAAATCGAACTAACAACTTTTGGTGCACAGGATGATGCTCAACCAACCTAGCCAAACTGGCCAGGGCAGTCATTTCTTTTTTGAGTTGAGAAAAGTTAAGATTTAGTTCTGGCAACTTTTAAGTTAATAATACAGCTTATTTACTATAATCACTTAGTAGACATTAGATCTCTAGAACTTACTTATCCACCAGTTGTAAGTTTATACCCTTAAACAAAATCTCCCCAATCCCTGAGCCACCAGCTGTTGGTATCCATTCTCCTTAGTTTTTACAACTTCAGTTGTGTGTGTGTTTTTAGTTTCCACATAGAAGTGAGATCATACAGTATTTCTTTCTTTCTTTTTTTTTTTGTTCTGACTTATCTCACTTAGCATAAGATCCTTAAGATCCATCTATATTGTCACAAATGACAGAATATCCTTACTCATAACTGAATTTCTTATATAAAAGAATAGTGATATAGATATATATATATTCACTTCTTGATGAATAGTTAGGTTGTTTCCATATCTTAGCTATTGTAAATAATGCTGTAATGAACCATGGGTGCATATATCTTTCTGAGTTAGTAATTTCACTTTTTTAAAAATAAACACCCAGGAGTGGAATTGCTAAAATATATAGTAGTTCTTTTTTAAAATTATTTTGGGGAATTACCATACTGTTTTCCATAGGGGCTATACCAATTTACTTTCCCACCAACAATACAGGGTTTGCTTTTTCTACATCCTAACCAATATTTATTTCTTGTTCTTTTGATAAAAGACACACAACATATGAGAGGTCATCATTCATTGTGGTTTTGATTACCATTTCCCTGAAGATTAGTGATGTGTTCAACATCATATACCATATTTATGTCTTCTTTGGAAAAAATGATCTGGTCCTTTGCCCACTTTTAAATTAGATTATTTCATTTTTTGCTGTTTACATGTATAAGTTCTTTATTTATTTTTTATATTAGTATCCTATAAGATAGTATGATTTGTGAATATTTCCATCACTTTGATAGCTTGCCTTTTCAATTGTTTGATTTTTTATTTTATTTTTTTTTTGCTGTGTAGAAGTTTTTTACTTTACATTTTTGTCAATTTCTTTGCCAAAATAATTCCATATGCTAGGGAAGAATGAGGAAAATACACATAATTTAGGGAGTTCACCATCACTGCCTTTTACCCAATAAAAACATCTAACATTTACTAAATCACTATAGTATACTTGTTATTGCATTTTTCTAGTAATAGATTTAAAGGAATAGAATATGGAATGTAGTTGAGGGCTAATATAAAACTCAGATAAGTTATGTGTAGTAGGAAATAAGGAAACATCGATACAACCAGAAGTCTAAAGTGTAGAGCATTTTAAGGATAATGCTACAAATTGATACATTAATGAGAATCTCAAATTGTACTTATGAATTTGAGGGGATATAAAGTCCAAGTGTCAGTACACCGGAGGACATTTCCAAGCACAATTCTATAACAAGCTTCCCATAGTGATCTTCTGTTGGACACTCCCCGTGAGCATCCCAGACTCTACCCAGGAGTCTGTATGGAGACATATGGCAGACCTTTTCTTTGCTCTCCCTTCCTCTTACCTTTTTTACATTATTTTAACCTTTATGTTTACACTAGAGACCTGGTGCACGAAATTTGTGCAAGGGGAGTCAGGGGTATCCTTCAGCCCAGCCTGCTCCCTCTCCAATATGGGACCCCTTGAGGGATGTCTGACTGCCTGTTTAGGCCCGATTCTTTACCTGCCAGCCTTATTGATGCTTAACTGTTCCCCTGCCAGACTGTTTGCCCCTAACTGCCCTCCCCTGTGTGCCTGGTCATCCCTAACTGCCCTCCCCTGAAGGCCTGAGTCTCCCCCAACTTCCCTCTTCTCCCAGCCTGGTCACCCCTAAGTGCCTTCCCCTACAGTATTGATCACCCCCAACTGCCATCCGTCACAGACCTGCTTCCTCCCAACTGCCCTCTCTTGCTGGCCATTTTGTGGTGGCCATTTTGTGTCCACATGGGGGCAGGATCTTTTGACCACATGGGACAGTCATCTTGTGTGTTAGAGTGATGGTCGATCTGCATATTACTCTTTTATTAGTTGGATGGTGCACGGGTGGAGGCCAGCTGGTTTGCCCTAAAGGGTGTCCTGGATCAGGGTGGGTGTTCCCTTGAGGTGTGAGGTGGCCTGGGCAAGGGGCCTCTGGTGGTTTGCAGGCTGGCCACACCCCCCAAGTACCCAAATGGAGGCCGTGGTATCTGGGATTTATTTATCTTCTAAAATTGAAATTTTGTAGCCTGGAGCATAACCAAGCCTTCTGCTCGCACAGCCATTGAAACTTTGTTGCCAAGTGTGTGGAAAGCTTGGCTTTTTCTGTTGCCAGGGGCAACCCAAACCTCCCTCTTGCTCTCTTTGTGGTGGTTGCCATCTTGATTGGTTTAATTTGCATACTTGCTCTAATTGGTTGTTGGCATGGCTGGTAGACATGGCTTGTGGGTGTAATGGAGGTATGGTCAATTTGCATATTACTCTTTTATTAGATAGGTTTGGTTAGAGAAATATAGGGTGTCCCCAAAAATGTATGCACACACTAAATAATTATAAAAGCAGTGTTTATTAAACTACATTTCATTTGCAAAATTTAGCTATCAGCTGTTAAAGTGTTTATACATTTTGGGGTGGCACCCTGTATAGAGTGATTGTCAGTAGCAACTAGAAGCCAGGAGAGAAGCATGGGTGGATTCTCACAACATGTTGATTTCAAACTTCTGGTCTCCACAAATATGAGCAAATAAATGCCTGCTATTGTAAGTTATTAAATCTGTGGCAATTTGCTATTGCAACCATAGGAAATCAATAAGACTCTAGGAAACACTGAGGCTATGTGTTAAATTTTGTGATGGGAGATTCATTCCTGATGGAGAAGAGGTGTTTGAGAGAGCTCAGAAGACTGAAGCTTTCATTTTTATTCTTTCTTCTAAGCCAGCAGTTCTCAACCTGTGGGTCACGACCCTTTTGGGGATCGAACGACCCTTTCACAGGGGTCACCTAAGACCATCGGAAAATGCATATATTTACATCACGATGCATCACAGTAGCAAAATTTCATGGTTGAGGGTCACCACCACCTGAGGAACTGTATGAAAGGGTCGCGGCCTTAGGAAGGTTGAGAACCACTGTTCTAAGTAGTAGTTAGTGTACTAACTGGAAGAAGATAACACTTATTAAATTTGGGATTACATTTATTATGTCTTGCGTATGGAATGTTGAGAATTATTTTCTGAATTATATTTTTAATTATGCTGTGAAGGCACAGAAACAAACAAGGTCAAACAGGCTTGAAAGAGTCACTAGGCAAATGTATTTTATTTCAAAGTAACATTGTTGCTCCAAGAAAAGTCAGCCCACTTAGGAATGAAAGGGCTTATTCTGTAGTTGGCTGTGGATATCTTATAGTAGCAAATGATGTGTATAAGGATCCACTTACCTTTATTTTGAGTGATTGTAAATGTTAGTAACATAAAGAACAAAAAAAATGAGTTTGTTTAAACAATAAAAGAAGTCTTAAAAGAAACACTGATATGTAAAAATATATATGTACACAAAGAGAAGGAATGAGACTTCATCTTGGTGAATTTTGTTTTTATACTTTTAAAATATATATATTTATATTCCTTTTTAAAACAAGTATTCTAAAGATTTTATAATGATTAAAGATAAATTTAATTGAAATAGTACTGTATGCTTATGTATATATTATTCATCATATTGCTATTTAGAAACAAACAAAACAATAGCATTAAAAATGTTTAAATTGCTGCCAGAATTTATAAGATGACAGCCTATATTTTCCAAGAGACACTCTATCATTTTATTTTGTTACTGTGAAAAGTCATCTGTATTACTTTATGATAGGAGAAAGGAAAAGTGGGCATTTAAAGATCTTGATTACTAAGTGTACTTTGGGAAATAATATTTTAAAGGTCAACTTCACAGAATGTCATTCTTTGTGTTTTATATTTCATTGACTTTGGCTGATTAGGATGGATACCACCTAGTCAAAAGCACTCAGAGTTCCTACTTTAACAAAATGCACATGTTTTAAGAAATATTGTATGAAAGAAGCATTTGACATACAAGTTTAGAAAATAATGTCTGGGCATGATCTATAGTGAGATGTAATAAGAAAATATTGCATTACTGTGATGTGATAAAAAAATTGAAATAAAAACTGCAACAGTGTTTATATACAATAATTACATTTTAAAGAGCATCTGGATTTCAATGCAGTTTGCAGATTGATAAACAGCATAATTAACCAGTATCCAATGTACTGGAGTAGAAAGTCAATAAATCAGATAAAACTGGGTCAGAAATGTGCAATTTATGGCTTTTAAGTGTATTTCAGAGATTAAGCCAGGGCCATTCCATTACTTGAAATTAAAAAAAGAAAAAGAAAAGAAAGAAAAAACTCACAATTTATTTCTTTACTATTTTCTTTAAAAAAAAAAATTAGTCTGTGTTTCTTTGACTCTTTCCATTTCCAGCTCAAGCAGCAGGCATTTTTCAATGGGATTTTGCATTTATGTATTCCTGACACTCTGATTTAATTAACAAGTAATACCTCAAAATACCCACCCCTGAGAAGGCGGGGCAGCAGCTACCACCACTGTGGCACACTAAGCTGGGCACTGCTTCAGAATAGCCACTCGTTTAAATGATTATTAACTCCATGGTGATCAGCATGTTTGGAATAAGTGAATAGGTTTTGCAATGTTTTTTTTAAATTAGTTCTTGTTGTGGGTGTTGGATGCTTGAGGTATCTCTTCTTTAGTAGTCTTGTATCTTATGTAAAATACAGGAGGCCTGGTGCATGAAATCCATGCATGGAGGGGTCCCCTCAGCCCAGCCTGTATGCTCTCGAATCAGGGACCCCTCAGGGGATGTCCTCAGGATCGGGCCTAAACCGGCAGTCAGACATTCCTCTCACAATCTGGGACCACTGGCTCCTAACTGCTTACCTGCCTGCCTGCCTGATCATTCCTAACCGTGTCTCCTCCCCTGCTGGCCTGGTCACCCCCAATTGCCTCCCTCTGGCCTGGTCGCCCCTAAGTACCCCCTGAACCCCCTGCTGGCCTGATTGTACCTTACTGCCCCCATCACCAGCCTGGTTGCCCACAAAGCCTGCTGTTCAGTTTTTTGGTTGCCCTTCACTAACCCCCTGCTGGCCTAGTCACTCCATGCAGCCTGTTCGGTTGACTGTTCAATTGTGATGGTCACTTATGCTTTTATTATTATAGATTATTGAATTCCTAACCTGTTATTGATAACGCTAAATGCTAAGAATACAAAGATGAGTAAGTCTTCATTCTTGTTCTTAAGACAAATCCACATAATGGAAAAGATAAACATTTAGAAGGATAACTTTCTACTGTCATGATAAAAAGGAGCCTGGGACAGACCCCCTACATAGGAGGAAAGCAGCTGTGAGGCATATGGTGGGGGGCAAGTTGGGTGAACAAGTCAAGAAAGAAGAGGCTTTAGAAGTTGAAAAGGTATTCAGGGAGAAGAAAAAGAATAAGAAAACACATAGAATTAACACTATATAATTAACTATATAATTAATTTTCAAAAGCTAATTTTATTGTGTGCTTTTTTTTTGAAAAAAGTACCAAGTTCTTTTTGTTTTGTTTTTTTAATCCTCACTCAAATATATTTTTCATTGATTTTAGAGAGAGGGGTAAAGGAAGATAGAGGTGAGAGAGAGAGAGAGAGAGAGAGAGAGAGAGAGAAAATCCATTAATTGTCTTCGCCATGCCCCAACCGATGACTGAACATGCAGTCCAGGTATGTGCCCAGACAAAGAATCAAACCAGGAATATTTCAGTGTATGGAACTATGCTCCAACCAACTGAGCCATACCTGCCAGGGCAAAAGTGCCAAGTTCTTTAGACACATTATTTTGCAACAATCCTGAAAAATATATAATGTTTTTCACTCTGTGTTATGTGTGAAGAATAAAAGCAGGTCAGTATTAGTCAGAATGTTAAGTGTAAGGCATAGAGTGACATGACATGAGCTAGAGCTAGACAGGGAACAGTTTAAAGGGGAATTAATATTTTGAGATATTTTTTTGGTTCACAGATGATAAAATATTTATGCAAGGCTGTCATCAGAGAATTGACATATTCCCTGAACATTTGATATCAGTTACTCTGGCCTCTTTGGAGAGGGTGGATTCAAGTGGCAGGCAATGAAGGTCACACATGTTTGGAAGGTGAACTGCAAAGAAGGATGCTGGGAACCAGAGCCTGTAAGAGTGGTGGCAGGGAAGACAGGAGTCTCCTTTTTTCTGGCCATTTTGTAATGACCAGCTTCTTCCCCAACTCCACTTGTACCATGGTGAAATAGTTATCGTAAGGAATTTTTTTTTAAAGAGGAAAAATATAAACAAACAAAAAACTGGCAGCTTTGTGTGGAGATAAGGAGGTAACCATTTTTTAAAGTGACATTTCCCTCTTCAATCTCCTAAAACATCAAGTAACAAAATGCAAACTACTTACAATGCCTCCTGCATTGATGACATGGAGAAAGTGTTAGACATTTTAGATTTACAGTGTTGGTGGCCACCATGCCAGAGTATGTAAAGGTATGCTCCCCACTGCTAGATCCAGGTGTCACAGTTCAGCAATAACTGATAGAGGAACAGGGACCCCTAGAATCTGCATAGCAAAATAAACAAGTCTAACTATGCCATTACAGCAAATGGTCCCCTTTCATAGACGTTGCTGTAGAGTCTGACAGCAACACAAATCTGAAGGCAAGACAGACAGGAAGCCAACTATGTGGATGGCAGACAGAGATGGAAGACTCAAATATGAGCCATAGACCAAGCAAACAAAAAAGAGATAATTGTAAAGTAAGAACGGCTCTTGAGCTGGTATACTGACTCCCAGCTCTGGCCAGTCTTGATGAATTAATTCCTTATTGATTGGAACCCAGATTTTTCACTCATATAATGAGGTCTGACTTGGTAATTTCTAAAGTTTCTGGCTAGTATTGGAGGGCTTCTGTTTTCAATGGGTATCCAAGCAGCTAGAGTGAAATACAGAAGTCAGGAGAAAGTTTGTAAAAATTCCAAGTGAAAGTACTACCAGACTCCCTTCCCATGTATCCAGGGAAGAATCCATACATTCTCCTTGAGCTGAAACATCAGAGATGTCTCCCAGGAGCAGAGCAGAGTAGGCCAATGCAAGCCAGAACAGGCTGGCACAGAATGGAGCAGAGCTAATCAGGGTGGCACAGAGCAGACTGGCACAGAATAGAGCAGACTAGAGATGTCTACGTGGAAAGGGGCTGCATTACAGCTGTGCTGTTTTCACAGATGCGTTGTATCACAATCACACTGATTTTCACTGATCAAACTTCTTTTCTTCACCAACTTCCAAATTGGGGACTCCTATTGGCCCTGAATTGGCGCCAATGACCATAGGTTAATATATCAAACATGCCAACAAAAGGAAGGAAGATGAGAGAAATAAGAATCATTTTACCTACTATTTTGGGAAAAATAATTTTGAAAAGCAAAATTTTTCAAAAACCCAAAGCCTGAGGCTGGTGTGCCTCAGTGGCTGAGTATCAACCTATGAACCAGGAGGACTGTGGTTTGATTCCAGGTCAGGGTACATGCCCAGGTTGTGGGCTCAGTCTCCAGTGTGGGGTATGCAGGAGGCAGCCCTCTGATCATTAATTTTTCTAGCTCTTTTTCCCTTCCTCTCTGAAATCAATAAAAATGCATTTTTTTTTTAAAAAAAACACAAAGCCTTTTATTAGTAGAGTGTAAAAAAGACCTGATTTAGGGTAATCAGGAACCATCATGTTGAATTAGCCCTTCTGCCCTTTCTAGATGTAAGAGAAAGAAGAAAAGAAAAGGTTACTTACAAAAAAAACAAAAACAAACAAACAAACAAAAACCCCAAACATGAACTAAATAAAGATTTATTTTCTAGTATTTAAATACATTATATGGTATTTTAGAGTAACTATTTTTTATGAAAGAAAATTGATGTTTCTCTTGACTATAAATAGAAAAACCAAGTTTTTGAAACATATTATATTCCTGAAATTGTATTATTCTATTATGATTCAATTAATCCATAGTCCTAAAATTGAGAGGAGAAAGAGGAATAGCAATATGGTCTTTTATATAAACAACAAACTACAAGGATTAACTAATATTCACTTAAATGTGTTTTACTATCTACAATAAACTTATACACTATTTTAGGCCAGAAGTTTGCAATATAGCAAAAATTATTGATATTGTATCTCATTTGGAATATAAGATAGAATTAATTGTTCAGCACCAAAAGTGGAAATTAGTGCCTAGTTTCTAGACCATTGAAGGACTGATAAATGTTGCACTTTTTCTAACTCATACACATGTGAGTTTAGGAAGCAAATTAGCAAGTTATTAAGGCTAGAGGAAGTTAGCATCATTTCAAAGTTATATAGTATATTAGTTTGTGAGAGCTTCCATAACAAAATGTCAGATCCTGTGGCTGAAACAACAGAAATTAATTTTCTTACAGTTTGAGGCTGATAGTCAATGATCAAGATGTCAGCAGGCTTAGATTCCTTAATTAAAGCATGTGTTTTCCTACACAACATCAATTTGCTCTTGTTTATTATGTCACCTTTGAACAATGTGATAAATTTTAAAGAAAAGCATTAAAATAATCTAGATTCTAGAACCTTACTGCCCATAAATAAGTGTTATGAAAATATTGTACTTTCTTTTAGAAATTTTTATATACTATAGCCAAGAGTACTTCTAAAACTAAAATTATTACCCTAGTGTATGTAGTGCTTTTTTAAATCCTGCTTTTTCTATTTAGCATTACATTTTCCATGAATAAAATATATTTAAAAATCATGATTTTAAAATATTATATATTTTATTTATTTTTCATAATGTATTTGTTTCATTTTTATAAAAGCTAGAGAATTTAATTTTTTTCAGTTTCAAGTAATAATGTGATGAACATATTTCCATACAAAAGTTTTATGTGTCTATGATAATTCCTAGTTAATAAATTCCCAGAAGTGGTACAGCTGACTAGAATTTGAATCACATTGCATATTTTAAAATCTAAATAATAAACGTTGTCAGATAATTCCAAAATCTGATTCATCTCAATGTTAGCATTAATTTATTCTCTTTTTGCATTCACGTTGTGATTTATCCTATTCTTGAGTATGAAGAATGAGTTTTGATAATATCTTGGGCATTTTGGTTATTATGTTAGAAAAGTGTGGGTCCTATTGGCTAAGTCACTTGGTGCTGCTCCAAGGGAGAAAGGCACCTCCACATGCAGGGACAAAGTGCCAGACCTTGTTGTGACAGGTCTCACCTGCTGCGCTACCCAGACACTTGGGATCTCTAGCAGGACAGGAGGTCCAGCGTGAAGGGCAGACAGTACTTCCCAGGCAGATGTTGCTGCTAGGCCTCGGTGTATCTAGCTGGAGGTGGAGGAGGGGAGTCCCAGGCCTCATGGGGAGGAGAGGGCTTCTCCTGGCTTTCGACAGACCCTCCTCATGGGGGTCACCAGCGGGACGCAGATTAGGGGGAGTAAGACTCCTCCCTGGACACCTTCCCATTGTTGTGTTAGTGCTTAAGAAACTGGTCCTTGGTTACTGCTTCTGTTCTGTGGGGGTGTAAGTCATCTGTCTATTGGTTCCCTCAGTCCTAGGTCATTAACCATTCTGCTTCCAGTTTCCATCTTTAGGAGTTCTTGATTGCCTGGTGATTTTTTTTTCTAGGGTTTATAGTTATATTTATTGAGTAAGGACAAGAGGGAATAGTCTACCATGTCACCTATAACGGACCAGAAATCTATCCACATAATTCTGAACTAATTATTCTGAGCTAATATGTATGCTATATTTTTTCTTCTCTTTATCTTGAATACTAACATGTCCTTTCTCTCTCTCTCTCTCTCTCTCTCTCTCTCTCTCTCTCTCTCTCTCTCCCCCTCCCTTCTCTCTCACCACTATATGTCATATCCACAGTGCCTTCATTTATAAATGCAATCATCTTCACAAGACATCAGGTTGTGTTTCTTTGAATTCACCTTTAAGATATATGGACACAAAGAAAGAACTTGCTCCAGGACAGGCATAAAACTAGATGCTTTAAGTAATCTGACACTTTGACACTGTTCTACAGAGAGGGCATTTTCTATCAAGCTAGAGGCCTGGTGCATGAAATTTGTGCACTCAGGGGAGGAGGAAGTCCCTCAGCCCAGATTGTGAGCAGGCACAGGCCAGGCTGAGAGACCCCATTGGTGCATGATCACAATCAGGGTGGGGAGGAGGGGGCAGACACAGAGGTTGGCCAGCTAGAGAGAGACCAGCAGAGAGCTCCAGGCCATGTCTGGCCTGTCTCGCTCAGTCCCAATCATCTGGACCCCAGCAGCAAGCTAACCTACCAGTTGGGGTGTCTGTACCCTGGTGGTCAGTGCACATCATTGCAAGCAGTTGAGCAGCCTTAGCGAATCATTAGCATATTATGCTTTGATTGGATGAATGGCTGGCTAAACGACTTTACACTTAGCATATTAGGCTTTTATATAGGACTAGAGGCCCAACTTGCATCTTCTCCAATCTGGGACCCCTTGGTAGGATCGGGCCTAAATGGACAGTCAAGATCACTCTCACAATCTAAGACTGCTGGCTCCCAACTGCTCACCCGCTTGCCTTACTGATTTCCCCTAACTGCTTCTGCCTGCCAGCCTGATCACTCCCTAACCACTCCGATGCCAGCCTGATTGATGCCTAACTGCTCCCCTAACAACCCGTTTGCCCCTAAATATCCACCCCTGCAGGCCTGGTCACCCTTAACTGCCCTCCCCTGCAAACCTGGTCACCCCTCCCCGACCGCAACTACCCTTCCCTGAAGGCCTGGGTCCCCTTCAACTGCCCTTCCCTGCAGGCTTGATTGCCCCTACTGCCCTCCCTTGCAGGCCTGGTCCCTCCCAACTGCCACCCCCTACTGGCCATCTTATGGTGGCCATCTTTGGCCATATGTGTGTTAGAGAGATAGTCAATTTGCATATTACTCTTTTATTAGATAAGATAGGGGCCTAGTGCACAGGTGGGGCCCAGCTGGTTTGGCCTGAAGGGTGTCCTGGATCAGGGTGGAGGTTCCCTTGGGGTGTAGGGTAGCCTGTGCAAGGGGCCTGTGGTGTTTGCAGGCCAGCCATGCCCCCTGGTGACCCAAGCAGAGGCCCTATTATCTGGGATTTACTTATCTTCTAAAATTAAAATTTTGTAGGCTTGAGTGGAGCCAAGCCTCCTGCTTGCTCTGTGGCTGCAGCCATTTTTGTTGGGATTTATTTATCTTCTATAATTGAAATTTCATAGTCTTAAGCAGAGACTAAGGCCGGCCAGGATTACAGGAGCTTGGCTTCCTCCATTGCCAGGGAAACCCATGCCTCCTACTCTCTCTCGTTCCTTGGCTGCCACCATTTTTGTTGGGATTTATTTATCTTCTATAATTGAAACTTTGTAGCCTTGAGAGAAGGCCTGTGCCTGCCAGAGTATATGGAAAGCTTGGCTTCCTTCATCTCTGGGGAAACCCAATCCTCCTGCTCTCTCCATGGCTACAGCCATCTTGGTTGGGTTAATTTGCATACTCGCTCCTGTTTGCTGGTGGGCATGACTTGTGGGTGTGGTGGAGGTATAGTCAATTAGCATATTATTCTTTTATTATATAGGATAGCCAGGGCTTATTAAGTCTAAATGTAATAAATCCTTTTCCACTTTGGTTTCTGTTTACCTTGCCTCCTATAGCTATTACAATTCTTTCAAGTTTCAAGTTTGGAGTATCTCCGTAGAATAAGTACAATAATGGAGTCTTCACAGGTTCTCACTCCCCACCCCTTCTCCAGCTCTCAGGTGGAGCCCCCAGCAAACACTTCATTTTCCTGATCTTCCCTTGACCAGTGGCAGTGAGTAGCCAGCTGTGTGTATTGTTCTGTTGTCTGGAAATAGCATTTATGATGCTTTCTGCCCAAAGTTGGGAGTATCTAGCATTCCCTTTAGGGGAAGAATTGTTTAGTAAAAAGACCATAACTTTTGTAGGAAAGGCAACCTGTTTTCCTAAGATCTATTTCTTACTAGATAGGTGACATTTTGCAAAATTCTTGAGCCCCAGGTTCTCAATCATTAAAATGGAGAACATTTTTTTCCATGTTTGGAAGAATTAATGTAAGAAAAAAACCATAGCCCAGCTAGAGTGGCTCAGTGGTTGAGTGTCTAGGAGATCATAGTTGGAATCTTTGGTCAGTGTACATGCCAGGGTGGTGGGCCAATTCTTAGTAGGAGGTTGTGCAGGTAGCAGCCAATCAATGATTCTCTCTCATAATTGGTGTTTCTCTCTCTCCATCTCCCTTTCTTTCTGAAATCAATAAGAATACATTTTTAAAAAAAGAGAGAGAAAAGCTATGTATTGTAAAAACAATATGGTACCTGTTGGGTACAGAAAGTAGCAGAAGGCACACTTTGTAAAGTATATATTTGATTGTCTACCCCCTAAGTTGTACTCCTGAAACCAACACTAAATAATATTGAATGTAAATTGCAATTTTTCAAAAATGAAAATGGCCGAATGCACAGTATAGATTTTATAAATACAGCTGTTTTCTGTGAAACCACAGGAAAGCCTCAGACTTTAATATCCTCCTGTAGGTGCCCATGAACCTTCCTAACTTTTCCGCCTAGATCTGTTGTTGGCCTTTCCCATTCGCCTCAGAGCAGTGCAGCCTGTACAGCCTGAAGAAGAATGCTGCCCTGCAGCCTGTCAGGGACCTATGACCTAATATGTGTGTATCCTTAACAAGCACATTTTTCTTCTTTCTTAGCATGTTGTCAGATTAAATTTCCAGAGAGAAATTATTGTCTTGCCTTCAACCTTCACTGCTCTATACTTAGTAGAATGTTAAGCAGTAGGTTGTTTTTATGCATTTTCCAAATAGTTTACAATCAAAGTAAGCTGAGGGGTCAAGAGTATGACTTTCAAATCAAATAAACCTAGTTCAAATCCCATCCTTGTTTTCTGTTTGGATGATTCTGCATAATTACTTAATAGCTTAGTATGTCAATTTTGTCACCTGTAAAATTGAGATAATACTTAATTCATGGAGTTGGTAGAATTACTTCGTTCAATTAACAAAATCTCTTACACACATTAGGTTACATTATTATAATGTGACTACCACTTGCTAACTCTCTATCACACAAATTAGCTTTGATCCCTATTCCTCACTGTATTGGGCTTATAGTCCTTATTTCCTACATGAGAAGGTTGAGGTTCCCTGCAGACTGAAAGTCTGCACTAACTTATAAATGCTTATCATAAGAAAAGTTTCTTGTGTCCTTATGGAATGATTCTCAGGAAATTAGTAATATCCATATTCACTAGAATCAGTGAAAAAGGTGGAGACACACATAAGTCAAAGAGGTAGGAACTCACGATTCTATGTCCTTAACATCTGAGGATGAACCCACCTCAGCTTCTCCTGCAGGTTGGTTTCCAGATTCAAAACAGTGAACTTATTTTGCACCTTCTCAGTAAATATGACTTATGCAGAAAATTATTAGTTCTGAAGTGTAATTAAAAAAGATGCAAATTGACCTGATTCAAACCTTTCCACTGTTAACTCTCAGTGCACATAATTTCCCTGGAGCCCACTAGAAAGTGGTATACTTTTAAGCCTGAGAAGAGCGATGGCTTTTGTGGAACTGCACTTCAGCATTGACTGTCATATGAGTTTCATTATCAGTCTTGTCCTTTCACTCCAGCCCTGAAACCTATTACCTGGGCATCTTTGTACAGCATTTTCAAACCACCCTGAGGCTCAGTTCTATAATAGGAGAATGATATAGCCTGCTAATGGGATAGCATGAACATTCAAATGAAATAATGTGTTTTTAAAAAGTAATAATACATGGGCAAAATATTTGAAAAGATACTTAATCCAAATATCCTATATATATAATAAAACCTTAATATGCAAATTGACCAAACAGCGGAACGATTGGTTACTATGACACTCAATGCAGGAGCTGCTCCCTCATGGTAAGTGCACTCCCACAGGGGGAGAGTGGCTCAATCAGAATCCAGGCTCACGGCTGGCACAGTGACAGTGGAGGGAGCCTCTCCTGCCTCCAAGATAGTGCTAAGTAGCAGCAAGCCTGGCTTTTGGCTGAGTGATGCTCATGCTAGTCAGCCAGAAGCCCTGAGTCAGGCTCAAAGCTGGCAAGCACAGCAGCTATGTATAAGTCTCTCCTGCCTCCATGGCAGTGCTAAAGACCCCTTAGGGGATATCTGCTGAGGTGCCCCAGACTGCAAGAGAGTATAGGCTGGGCTGAGGGACCTTCCCTACCTGCCGCCCCCACCCCCGCCCAATGCACAAATGTTGTGTACCGGATATATATATATATATATATATATATATATATATATGTATATGCATATATATATATGTATGTATATGTATGTATATATATTTATGTGTATATGTATGTATATATATCTATGTGTATGTGTGTGTGTGTGTGTGTGTGTATATATATATATATACACACACACACATATATATATATATATATATATATATATATATATATATAGTAAATAATACACGAACATAAGCTTAATGTCATTAGGAAAATGCAAATGAAAACCATAATGAACCACCAGTGAACAGCTATTTTAATGGATAAAAAAAAGCAAATCACCAGTAACAAGTTCTGATGATTATGCAGAGCAAATAGAACTCTCATACACAGATGACCTGAATGAAAATTATACAACCACTTAGGAAAAGAGATCAAATGAAGCAAAATACACACATAATGACCCAGAAATCCCACTCCCAAGAAGTCACCCAAGAGAAATCAAAATCTATGTCCACACAATACTTGTATTCTTATGTTTACTGCAGATTTGCTCTTACTCACCAAAAGGAGAGCAGATCCAAATGTTTTCAATGGCAAATATGTGCACATGCTGTCATAAAGCCACCAGTGAAACAGAATAGAATACCAATGTCATAGCACAATGACCCAACTGTGTTCTGCTCAGTGAAAGAAGGCAAACCAACTGCTAAACTATGGGAATAATGGAATGTTCTAGAGCTTGATTGTGGTGATAATTACTTTAATATGTCATGGTGACAACACTCAAAGAGAGTGGCTTTCACTCTATGTAAATTACACCTGAATAAAAATACAACCTCATATTTGTTCAGCCTTTCCTAATTTACCAAGCACATTTCATACTTCATTGATTTGATGCTCAGACCGATTAGTTGGTAGACATCCATTCTCCTCCTAATTTCATCGGTGGAGAAAGAAACATTGAATATAGAAAAACAACCAAACAAATAAACAAAACCCACTCAAGGTCAATTCTGGGTTTTCTGATTTCTAACCAGGCATTCTCTTTAGAAGACATTACAATGCTGAGGTGTGTTTCTCTTAATCTACACTGTGTAATGCTTTAAAAACAACCCATGGTATTTTCCCCATTAAATAGCTTTGCAACAAAAAAGCTATATCCCGAGGTGTCACACTTTTTATGCTGCATTTTATTTTTTCATTCTTAGAAAGGGTGCAAACATCCCTGCCATAATTTACTATCCATTGAAGTGTTATATTTGATATCTTTATTCAATTGCTATTCTTTTCCTAAAAAAAAAAGTAAGTGCTTAAAAATATTCCAATTAAACTCCTGCCAAACTTTTGCAAGCGAGTTGCCCTTGGAAAATCTAACAATAGATTAGTTTTATTTCTTCCTATAAACCTTCCCCCCCAGAGATGGTAAATTAGACAAGCTAGCAGGTCATCTTTGAAGATGCACAAAAAGACATGGAGCCATATAGATTACTTCTCTTTAGTGAGGTGGACATTAAGCTGCCTCTTTTCTCTCACAGAGAAAGAAAGTAACTCAAAGACATTTAAATGTCATGTAGCCTCAAAATAGACACTCACTCCAAGGTAAAGGTGGACCTTGAGGAGCAGCAACAGATCCCTTCTCCCCAAGATTTAACATCAGCTGGGATAGAGAGGCCAAACTGGAACACTAAGATTCCCTGGTACTCAGACTAGTGACCCAATAGTCCTTACCTCCTACCCTCAACATGATTAGAGAACAACCTTCAACCTCCCTATCAAAACTTGGCTGATTTCAGGTGAGAAGTAGATGGCTATTGTCAGAGAAATGGAGATAGAATTTACTTTGATTCTTTATAAGTGAAGAGCCATATTAACTAAAGGAGATGACTAAGTAGAGAACAGATTCAAGGAATCACAACAGGGCTTATTATTAATTTGGCATCAAAATCAGATATGTGGGAAAAAGGAAAGGGTGCAGAATTTGAAGTCCCTTTGATGTTTCCTACTTATTATTGGTAGTTTTAGGAAAGGCCTAAGATATTTGTTGTGAACTTAGTTGGGAATATGGGATCATGAGGCAGAAAATCAACTAAAGTAGCTTAGAGAAAGTGAGAGCAAATGAAGGATTCCTAGCCCCAATTCTAAGAATTCAACTCAATTTTGAAAGTCTACACAGAGATAGTATAAGATTCCACTGGTGAAGGCATTAGTCCTACAAGTCTGTACCTGCACCTCACCTCCAACTTCAGATGCCAGTAGCAAGCCCACACTCTTATCTGTGCTACTAATGAATCAGCTGTAAGTTGGAGGGTCCAATGCCCTCTGTCTCTGGTTTGATTAATTTGCTTGAACAACTCACATAACTCAGGAAATTCTGTTTCCTCACTAAATTACTAATTTATTACAATGGATATTAAAGAATATGAGTCAACAACCAGATGAAGAGTTACATAAGGATCCCTAAAAAAGGATCTTCTTCTGTCCTTAGGAAAATTGGGGTCTGGTTTGGTATCATATGGAATCTTTCTTTCAGATTCTCCAATGTGAAAGTTCTCTGGAAAAGGACCAAAGAGCTATTCTCCTAGGTTTTTATGGAAGCTTCATTGCATAGCAATGATTGGCAAAGTCATTGGCCATTGACAATTAAGCTCAATCTCCAGTCCATTTCTTCTCCCTGGAGAGTGGCTGGGAGGTGGGACTGAAAGTTCCAAATCTCTAATCAAAAGGTTGTTTCTTCTGGCAATAAACCTGGACCCCAAAGTTCACCTCATTTACATAAGAAAAGACTCCTTTATCACACTCAACTCTAGAACTTCCAAGAGTTTGGCTCCCTATAATCTGGAACTATAGAAAAAGACCAAATATAAGTTACAACATTACAGGTAGATTTAGTATAATAATGGTGTATGTTCTTTGGATCCCAAAAGAGAGAAAAGGGGGAAAAAGATGTTAGTGGAAGAGTTAAAATAAGGGGTTGGAGTTTCATCAAAATACTCTTTCCCCAGGTCATGCCTCCATCTAGATTAATAAATTAAACAATGTTAAATAGGTGCTAACCTTTGGGCAAATAAAATATATGAAGAAGTAGGTATAATTTCTAATATAACTTTTCCATCTGTCCCCCTGTAGATAGAGAGCAAGTAAATGCACAAGAAATTTATTTTTAAATCATGCTTTTCTCCTTAATTTGAGATAATGGCACTAAGCCTTGTCTCCTTTCAACCTTACATATGTACACCTTTGTACATATTAAATGTCCACTCCTTAATCATTAAGCCCTTAGACATTAAGTTATGGTTAGCATTGAGAACAAAGCCTCAGGTCTATGGACCAGGAGAACAGAGATTCAGTCATACTAAAAAAGACGTCTTGACCTCATTTGTATTTTAGCCTCAGACCCGTGAAAGCAGACCCTACCAACTATAACCTCAGAAAACCAGACAGTATGATGCTATAGCTGACATTAGGGCTGATATAATGATCAACTACTCTCTACCCTAGCCATCACCAATTATAGGGACCACACTCAAACTTCTTTAGCTACCATGAATAATGACTTTTCCCCTATATAATCTATTATCTAGATGCCACAGAGGAGCCATATTTTATTTATTTTTAAATTCTTAATTGTTTAAAGGATTACATGTAGTATTACATATGTCTCCTTTTTCCCCCATTGACCTCTCCCTGGACACCCCAAACCAACCCTAGCCCCCACACATGCCCTCATCCTCCTAGTGTCTGTGTCCATTAATTATGCTTATATGCATGCATACAAATATTTTGGTTGATCTCTTATCCCACCTTACACTTCCCCTGCCTTCCTGCTGAAGTTTTACAGTCTATTCCATCCTTCTATATCTCTGGATCTATTTTTGTTTATCAGTTTATGTTGTTCATTATATTCCACAAGTGAATGAGATCATGTGATATTTATTTTTCTCTGACTGAATGAGATCATCTGATATTTATTTTTCTCTGACTGGCTTATTCCACTTAGTATAATGCTCTCTATGTCCATCCATGTTGTTGCAAATGATAAAGTTTTTTTCTCTTTTACAGCAATATAGTATTCCACTGTATAGATGTACCACTGTTTTGTTTTTTTTTGTTTTTTTTTTTTTTTAAGCCACTCATCTGCTGATGGGAACTTAGGTTGTTTCCAAATCTTAGCTATTGTAAATTGCACTGCTATAAAAATAGGGGTGCATGCCAAAACTGGTTTGGCTCAGTGGATAGAGTGTCAGCCTTTGGACTGAGAGTTCCCGGGTTCGATTCCGGTCAAGGGCACACATCCTGGTTGTGGGCACATCCCCAGTGAGGAGTGTGCAGGAGGTTGCTAATTGATGTCTCTCTCTCATTGATGTTTCTAGCTCTCTATTCCTCTCCCTTCCTCTCTGTAAAAAATCAATAATATATATTAAAAAAATAAAAATAAATAAATAAATAAAAATAAAATAGGGATGCATATGTCCTTTCTAATTGATGTCTCTGATTTCTTGGGATATAGTCCTAGAAGTAGGATCACTGGGTCAAATGGGAGTTCCATTTTTAATGTTTTGAGGAAACTCCATACTGTTCTCCACAGTGGCTTTACCAGCCTGCATTCCCACTAGAAGTGTATGAGGGTTCCTTTTTCTCTGCATACTTGCCAGCACTTGTCATTTGTTGATTTGTTGATAGACATTCTGACAGGTGTGAGATGGTACCTCATTGTCATTTTGATTTGTGTCTCTCAGATGATTAGTCACTTTGAGCACATTTTCATATATTTTTTAATCTTTCTGTATGTCCACTTTTGAAAAATGTCTACTTAAATCCTTTGTCCATTTTTTTAAATTGGATTGTTGTCTTCCTTTTGTTAAGATGTATGAGTTCCCTATAGATTTTGGAGATTAGGTCCTTATCAAATATGACATTGGCAAATATGTTCTCTCATACAGTAGTCTTCCTAGTTGTTTTGTTGATGGTTTTGTTTGCTGTGCAGAAGCTTTTTATTTTGATGTAGTCCCATTTGCTTATTATATCCTTAGTATCCATTGCCCTAGGAGCTCTAATGGTATAGATATTGCTATGACATATGTCTGATATTTTGTTGCCTATGGATTATTCTAAAATTTTTATGGTTTCCCATCTTATATTTAAGTCTTTTATCCATCTTGAGTTTATTTTTATATATGGTGTAAGTGGGTGGTCTAGTTTAATTTTTTTTTCACTTATCTATCCAATTATCACAACACCATTTACTGAAGAGACTGTCTTGACTCCATTGTATGCTCTTCCCTCCTTTGTCAAATATTAATTGAGTATAATGGCTTGGGTCAATTTCTGGTTTCTCTGTTCTGTTCCATCGATCATATGTCTGTTCTTCTGCCAATACCAGACAATTTTGAAATCACTGGCTTTGTAATAGAGCTTGATATCTGGTATCTCTCCAACTTTGTTCTTCTTTCTCAAAATTTCTGCAGCTATTCAGAGTCTGTTTTTATTCCATATGAATTTTTGGACACTTTGTTCTAGGTCTGTGAAATATGCCGTTAGTATTTTGATGAAGATTGCATTGATGGGGAGTGTATTAATACTACCCAAAGCAATTGGACATTTTATATTTTTAATTAAATCTTTATTATTCATATTATTACATTTGTTTTTCTTTTTTCCACTCCATAGCTCCCCTCCACCCAGCTCCCACCCCTCCCTCTATCCTTACCTCCCTCCCATTGATCTCATCCATAGGTGTATGATTTTTGTCCAGTCTCTCCCTGTATACCCCTCACCCCTTTCCCCCTCAGAATTATCAGTCCACCCCCTTTCTGTGCTCCTGATTCTATTATATTCACCAGTTTATTCTGTTGATCAAATTTTTAATTCACTTAATTTTTAGATTCACTTATTGATAGATATGTATTTGTTGTTCATAATTTTTTATCTTTTACATTTTTCTTCTTCCTCTTCTAAAAGAATACCTTTCAGCATTTCATATAATACTGATTTGGAGTTGATGAACTCCTTTAGCTTTTTCTTCTCTGTGAAGCTCTTTATCTGCCCTTCAATTCTGAATGATAGCTTTGCTGGATAGAGTATTCTTGGTTGTAGGTTCTTGCTATTCATCACATTGAATATTTCTTGCCACTCCCCTCTGGCCTCCATCATTTCTGTTGAGAAATCAGCTGACAGATTATGGGTGCTCCCTTGTAGGTAATTAACTGTTTTTCTCTTGCTGCTTTTAATATTCCCTCTTTGTCTTTTGCTCTTGTTATTTTAATTTTGATGTGCCTTGGTGTAGTCCTCTTTGGATTCCTTTTATATGGATTCTGTGTGCTTCCTGTAAGTCTATTTCTTTCACCAGATGTGGGAAGTTTTCAGTCATTATTTCTTTAAATAGATTTTCAGTATCTTGCTCTCTCTCTTCTGCCACCCCCACAATTCTGATGCTGGTACACTTGAAGCTGTCCCAGAGGCTCCTTACATTATCTTCACATTTTTGGATTCTTTTCTCTTCTTGCTTTTCCAATTGAGTGTTTTCTGATTCTTTATATTTCAAATTTTTGACTTGATTCTTGCCTTCCTCTAGTCTGCTGTTAGGTCTCTGTATAATATTTTTTATTCAGTCATTGTATGTTTAATTTCTAGTTGGTCCTTTTCCATCTCTAGCTGTTTCTTTTTCATCTCCTCTTGGTTCTCACTAACTTTATCCAACTTTTCTAGGATATTCTTGAAAAACCTTATAAGCCTGGTTTTGAACTCTGTATCCAGTCGTTTATTTTCCTCCATTTATTTTGCTTGTGATCTCTTCCCTTGTTCCCGCATTTTATCTATGCCGGGAGAACTTCTATGTTGCATTCAGCCTTATAATACCAGATTTTCAAAACTGCAAAAGCCTCTCTGTTGAGCTTGGGATGGGTAGAGTCTCAGGGTTTAACAGAAAGCCTTGCCTTCCAGTCGGCCCTGCCCTCCACGCCCCCGAGTCTCACGTGACTGGGTAATTGCTGGAGCAGTCCCTGTGTGTGAGAGCACACTTCCTCACAATGCCTCTAGACTGCTGCCTTTCTGGCTCCCCTGCCCTCTAAGACCATATGAATATGGGTCTCCAGGACTTCGCCCGAATCTGGGGTTTAGTATGGTTAGAAGTGATGCAGTTGGGATGCTTTGTCTCCCGCAAGCAGCAGTTGGTCTTCTGTGTGCAATGCTGTGCATGCCACTGACTTCTGCCCTCCTGACTCCCCCAAATTCCCATGCACTTCTCCCTTTATACAGTCCAAACGCCGCCCCCTCCCATATGAGTTTTGGCTGGACCTTGGGTTTAGTGTCATAGGATAAGGGATTCAATGCCATTGGCAGTCTCCCGCCAGAGAAAGCCAGCCAGATATTCCCACTCTCTCCACGCGCAAGTCTCCGTACCTCAGCTTTTTGCAGCTCCTCTGGTTCTCTGTGAGCCCCTCTCTTTCCTTCTAGTTGTAGAATTTCCACTCAGCCAGCTTTCCTGTGGTTCTGGATGATGTCCGTTCTGTCTTTTGGTTGTAGTTTTGAAATTGTTGTGCAAGGCAGCAGTGTAGATGTTTACATATGCCGCCATCTTGGTTTTCACAATATGGACATTTTAATGATGTTTATTCTACCAATTCATAAACATGCTATAGGCTTCCATTGTTTATATCACCCTCTATCTCTCTTTTCAATGTCTTATAGTTTTCCGAGTATAGGTCTTTTACCTCCTTAGTTAGGTTTATTACTAGGTAGCTTATTATTTATTTATTTGTTTGTTTGTTTGTTTATTTTTGTGTGTGTGCGATGTGATTGTTTTTGTTGTTTCTCTTTCTGTAAGTTCTTTATTGGTGTACAAAAAAGCCATAGAGCTCTAGCTGGTTTGACTCAGTGGATAGAGTGTCAGTCTGTGACAGGTCCCAGATTTGATTCTGGTTAATAGCACATGGCCTGGTTGGGGGCTCAATCCCCAGTTTGGGACATGCAGAACTCAGCCAATCAATGATTCTCTCTCATTGATGTTTCTATCTCTCTCTCCCTTTCCCTTCCTCACTGAAATCAATAAAAATATATATTTTTAAAAGCCATAGATTTCTGGGTATTAATATTGTATCTTGCTACATTGACAAATTCATTTATTAAATTTAGTAGTTTTTTGATGGAGTCTTTAGAATTTTCTATATACAATATCATGTCATCTGTGAATAATGACAGTTATACTTCTTTTTCAATTTGGATGCCTTTTATTTCTTCCTGTCTGATTGCTATGGCTAGCATTTCCAATGAAGTGTTCAAAGGAGTGGTAAAAGTGAGGCAGCTCTTCCCTGAGGCACTGAGGACATTGGCTATCTTGGCCAAATACCTCCAGTGTTTTTTTAAAAAATTTTTAAATATATGTTTAAATATTAAGTTGTACATGATTAGGAAAGCCAGTAAATGTATAATTAATAAAATATGTACGGGATTAATATAATTAATTCCACCCATTATTCATTTTTTTTTAATTTTATAAGACAACAACTACTGATGAGATTGAGCAACTTTTCACATGGTAATCATTTTGCTGCAATTAAATTTTCAGGAACTTGGAACACTTATCTAAGCTACCCCTTCAGGAAACTCTTCAGAAACAGTACCTTTAACTTGAAACATGCAAATAAATTACTTGGTGTCACTTATATGAACACTAACATTATAAGAAGAGGAACATGAGAAAGAATAGGCCTAGGTTTCCACACTCTGTATCAGGAAAGGCAATAAGTAAAATCCTGTAGTAGACTAAACTGCTGATAAAAACCCTGAGCATATAGACCAATGGGCAAACTAGACCCATTTCTTTCCTGGAAGGGTGTCTGGGCATCTGTGCTGTGACCTTCTGGAGAAAGAAGAACCTAATGGAGGCAGAAGGGCAGCCATAGGAGAAACCAGGTGTCCACATCATGGTTTTCTCTACCACATGCCAAGCCACACACGGATAAGAAACAAATCTGTAGATGAAGCACAAAAGAAGCATGCTAGGAAATGATGAAAGAGACAGGTTGTCATAGGTAAGTCAAAAGTGTAACACTATCTAAGAAGTAATTTGTAGCTGTGTACACATTTTGGGCCTCCTTAGAAGGCTATGTTTCCTTCTGGAAAAAACAAAACAAAAAACATACAGAATAATGGAGTAAGTTCCAAGGCAGCATCAGAATGGCAAGGGATGGCTGACCCCAGAGAAACCCTGGTGATTTACTCAGGGAACTCTTTCATTCTCTCAGTTACCTGCCATCCTGAGGAATGTCAGCCCCCTTCATGTTTATGCAGGAAGTGTAGACCTGACTAGACAAATTCACATCTGGAAGCTTTTCCCACTCTGCAGTCAGGCCTCACTCCACACTGGAGCATCCACCTATCCCTTTGTCAGCATGATGCATTTGGGAGTCTTAAATCTATTGCTATCATAATTGCGTGCACAGCTGCAGCAATGGCATGCTAAGCCTCTCAGCAAGTGGCCACCTTTGCTCCAGACCACCCTCCCCAACAGAGCTGTCACAATGCTGCAAGTTCTGGGGACAACGGGCGGACTAATGCAGCTTCGTCTGCATGGGGATAGGTCAGCTTAGACATGGCTAAGTATCTCTTTGCATGATCGGATTCCAGGCAGGCTAACCTTTCAAGAGAGAGAACCAGGTTCCTGCAGAGCTGAGCTGCTTCTCTGCAGGAAAATCACACAAAAGGATGCCTTTGTTGCCCTCTGGAGAAATTAAAGCTTCCCCAAACACCTGCTGCTTTTCTAACCCAGAAGAGATGCATGGACAGAGTGGACACACACAAACCACATTAGTTGAGCTAATTTGACTAATTTTTAGGAGAGAAAATGAAGAATAAAGACCGACATCAAAATATAATTTATTATTTTTCCTCCTCCAGATGAGTCACTTTGTTATACTGCATCACCTAAGGAATAAACCAATGTATCTTATTCATAAAAGTCTTTCTCCTCTTTAAACCCAATTGTGACATAAACCCATTTACAATAAAGCGAAGGGGCTACCACTTTTCAAAGTGTTCATTCCCAGGTATCATAAGAAAGAGCCGCCAAAATAAAGAGGAAGGGTCTCCATTTGAAGATGTGGCCAGTGGATAAGTTATTGCTAAAACGAGTTGTTGGAAACAAATTATAAATTATAACAGCCTCTCTGAGAGAGCGTCAGCCTCTGAAATAATGGAAGCACAATACTGTATGGCATTAATCCGTTGTTTCCTTCCTCTCTTTGTCTTTAATAATATTCCATGCTTAATAAAGCTATAATTATAGATTAAATGCACTGTCCCATAAAAAGAATGTCATGCAAGCATATGCTGTGTGCACTCATGCATAGCAAATGGGAAGAAGGAAGACTTCATTGTATGTATGGGAGTTAATGTCAAAATACTTTTACAAGTTAGGCTACATTTTTTACAAATGTATAGGAGATGATATTGTGTCAAGTTGATAACTTAAAGTCAAATTTAGTTCAACATTATGTTAACAGTGTTTTTTTTTTTTATTTAAGTAAATATAAAGATGTGATCTTTATATTTAACTCTAATACACTATTCCATTTTGGAAGTTTATTGTCAAGTACAGTACCAGTTAATCAAGTGGGCCACCAACTATGGGACTCTTTTATAAATCTGTTAGGTTTTAAACATCTCCTCATTTACATGCCTGTCCATCTAAAGGTAGCGCATATCTGCTACGTGTGAGAAGTGTGCAAGACAGTAAAGATACAAATCAAAAGAGACATAGCCCTTGCATGTAAGATTAAGAAAGCTGATCTGCAAATAATGCAAAAATATGAGATGCATGCAGTAATTAAAGCACAAACAAGGTACAACATGTGCATGTGGAAAATAACATGAAAATGAACTTGGAGAAATAAGTAAATTCTCAAAGATGAAATGAACTGGATTTCTAGGGAGTGGAAGTTTGCAGTTGTAAATTTTTAAGGCATTCTAGGCATACATGAGAAATAATTGTGTAGTAGGATAAAAACAAATGGTGTGATTTTAAAAAAATAAGGAATAAGTCATACAAAAAGATGCTGAACATGTAGAAGGAGTCATATTGTAATAGACTTTTGATGTTATGGTGTTTTTTTTCTAATAAATGATTGAAAGGCATTCGTGAATATGAAGCAGAAAAGTTATTTGATCAGCTTGAGAAAGTAAATACATAAATTCTGGCTGTGCCAATTATGTACTGAAAAGTGCTGGGAGCCATGTGAAACTAGAACTATATTCCCATTAAAAATATTATAATTTTCATAGAATTAAGTTTGGGCCACCCAGATAATCTATAATAATTCCCCTACCTCAAAGACCTTAATCTTAGTTACATATGCACGTCCTTTTTGTCAAATAGGGTAACATATTTTTTAAGTTCCAGGTGTTAGGACATAGACAATCTTTACTTTTTAAAAAATATATTTATATTGATTTCAGAGAAGAAGGGAAAGGAAAAGAGAAATAGAAACATCAGGATGAGAGAGAATCATTGATCAGCTGCCTCCTGCATACCCCATGCTGGGGATTGAGCCATAACGTGGGCATGTACTCTGATCTGAAACCTAACAATGACCTGGTTCATAGGTCGATGCTCAATCATGAGGCATGGTGGCCTGGCAACTTTTAAGTTTTTTAGGGTGGGAGTTGGGGAAGGAACAAGTCACTATTCTCACAAATACATTATGGAACTCATTGTGCCACAATGAATTAGATTTTCATTAGGTAAGTGGATAAAATATCCCCTTCATCCTGAATCAGGCAAAAAAGAAAGCTGAGAATATTATATTTTCATATTTAGTTGGTTAAGAGATAAGACAAATTTAGAAAGATCTTGATAAATGAGTGTTTAAACTCCTTTAAAATAAACAGATATGCCTAAATTCTCTATATGCATTTCCCAGTTGACAATTTCAGGTGCCAGAGAGGAATGAATAAAGTTTTAAGGCCAGTTTTACAAATCCATTCACAAAGGGAAAATAGATCTGAAACTCAGTTTCTATTTGATCTACCTCCATGTATAGGTGTACTCTAAAAGAGTGTTGGAGTTAAGAGGACAATTACAAAAGAGATAGTGCATCGTAATATAAACTGAAACTAACAAGTTAATATTAATAATTTAGGCTATTGGAAGGAAAAAATGAAATGTGCTCCAATGCTGCAAGGAAAGTATGGATAGTAAATATCCAAGTTACTTTATCAAAATTTCTGGATAGTTGAATGAGTTCTTTAGTATTGAAAGTAACAATTTTAACATAAAAAAATGAAGCCATATTTCAAAGTGACTCGCTTCCTCAACCCATTCTTCTGCTGTCTTTAATTACAAAGATTTGAAACCTCAGACTGTATTTTCTAGTTTACCTTACAGCTCTACATAGCTCGTACATTCATGTTGGGCCCATAAGAAGAGGGTTGAGTCTATAAGATTCAACTGGTTAACACTTTGCTTCCTGGATTTTCACTCTATCATCTCTCCCTTCTTCTTGCTTTAGATGGAAAAATTATGCAAATGGGGCAGTCACCTTATTACCATAACATCAAGGTAAGAAGGATTGCAGAAGTGCTGGCCCTGAAACCATGAAGCCAACAGAAACTGCTTATCACTTAAGCCACTATAAAACAAATCTTTGATTCTAATCTTAATACTTTTCTAATTAATAAAGTGAGTGAATGACCTGTAGTAATTTTAGTTTTATAAAAATATTTAAGGAATTGAATAATGCTGGAGACCTGAATCAGGGGGTGAGGGAAAACTGATTTCTAATCATTAATGCTAAGATCATCAAATATTACTTTACATACTGATACAGGACTTCTGTCAGATACATAGAGCTGGACTGAGCAAGGTGCCATGGGACAGGTCCAACTCATGCTATTGGTAGAAGAATATAATTACCAACAATAAAGCAAAAAGAGAAAAAATGAGAAAAAGAAATGATGCAGAAATTAGAAGGCAAAAGTGATCTTAGAAACAAATAATTAATTTTATCTAATTTTCTTCAACCATGCCTGTATGGTATTTTGTCAATTTTACAGATTTATATTTTTAATAAAACATACATATTTTTAGCAATTTCCCTTTCATTAAGGATGTCAAATGTATGAATAGAATTTTGAAAGCCACCCTCTTTTTATCGGAACCATGTCTGTACTCTGAATGTGTCAGCATCTCGCCTGGTTCAAGCAAGATCTTATTCATGTCAAGTAGACTATGACAGAAACAGCAGAGACAAGGACAGATGCCATATTTAGCATTCTTTATTTGGGAAAGGTGTTAATAATAAAACCACATATTCTACAAAATAAGATGTTTCCTACTTGTGGCATCTGATGTCTTAAAACATTTCTATAATGATCCAGATTTTGTGCTCAGTTGTCCTCAAACTGTTTTGTCTGCACTTGGAAGGATAATTGACACTATTCTAGTTTATAGGGAAGGAATAGATTCTGGTTATATTGGATCATTAGTTTGTTAAATGGTTGTGGGAGTCCCACTTCCTCTCCCCCAAATCACCATCCCCACTAAAACTCTACTGCTCCATTTCTCCATTTGGGTGTTTGATTTGAGCAATTCTGCATGCTCCATAAGAAATCATTTAATATGTCTGTGAGATAGATGACAGGGTTTGGATCCTTTCTCCTGGGAGATTTAACCTAGAAATTCTTTTTTTAAATCTCATGGCAATTACTCATGTGAAGGCTAGCATATTAATGGAAGAATACACTCCTAATCTGTTTTTACAGTTTGTGTAACCATTGAAGTATTTTACCACCACACAGCTCTTAAAGATTTGTTATCAGTTGATTAGCAGTGGTTAAAAGTCACATATCTGTAGTTCCCACAGTTAATGCCACTTCTCCATTCTAGAAAAGAAACCTAAAATAAAGACATTAATTGCTGGAGGTGAGGTCAGTGATATAACAGTGTGACTAAGACAAATCACCACTTATTTTTCACTGGCCATCAGCTTCAGCCTGAAGCGATATAGATGGCTGCTGGGTGAGTAACAGATCCAGTGTCCCTCCCTATGAGTCTACAAAGGGATGGAAGAAATAAAGGAAGAATGATGTAGGAAACTGCTGGGACAAGGAAATTATATGGAATAAAAATCTGACTAGAAATGGCCACACAGCAATTCCTAGTCAAGAGATCAGACCACCCGGGTTCTAGCTGCATTCTCTCTAGCTGCAATCTCTAAGGGAAGTTATTTAGTGTCCCTTTGCCTCAGGTCTCTTATATATGAAACTAGGGGCACAGTGCATGAATCCATGATATTGAAAGGAACTGGGGCTGAAAGCTACAGTGGGCACAGGGGCAGGTCTCAGCCAATCCCCCACACCTCTGGCCCCTCCCACCATGGCCCTGGTTCCCTCCCTGCCCTGTCTGCTGGCAGTCCCACTCTTGCCTCTGCTGCTGCTCCCTCGCACTGACAGAGTTGGCCCAGCTAGCACCACTGATGGCACAAAGTGATTGGGGCTGGCACCAGCAGCAGGTGCAAGCAGGGCCAAGTGCCATCAGTGGGTGCAAGCTATAACTGGTGCCCTGTTTGCCCCTCACGTGCAGGGGGAGGTAAAGAAGCTTTCAGGGGCAATCTGAGCTGCCGTTCACACCCACTAACAGTGCTGAGTGATCAAGGCTGGTGCCAGGTGCTGGCAGTAGGTGCAAGCAGTGGCTCCAGGACAGAAAGTGGGTGTGAGTGGGACTGGTGCTGGTGGCAGGTACAAGTATCAGACAGGGCTGCCGCACACAGGAGCGAATAATTTTCAGTGACCACCAGATGCTCACCCCGATGACAGCAATTGGTGCCCCACCTTAATCTAGTGCCCTGCTCACCTGCTCACCTGCTTCACCATCCCGTAGCCAACACCTGCCATGTTCGGCACATGACCCCTGGTGGTCAGCATACGTTATAGCAACTGGTTGTTCAGTTGTTAAGTTATGCTGTTATTTGATCTATTTGCATATTAGGGTTTTATATATAGATATAAAGATATATAGATATATAGATATATAGATATATAGATATGTAGATATGTAGATATGTAGATATGTAGATATGTAGATATATAGATATATAGATATATAGATATAGATATAGATAGATAGATAGATAGATAGATAATAATAGTGCACTTCTTTTGAATTGAAATAAGTTCATCTATATAAAACAATTAGAGCAGGGCTTGGCAGAATATGAGATGAATAATTTTAGCTCTTTTGACTGAGAAGTTCACTCACTCACTAAGTTGCTCTGAATTTTCAGAGATTTAAAATTTTTTTTATGTTGTATGAACATGATTGCTCTTGCTTAATATACCTCTCCTTTTTTACTGACTTGGGGAGAAAGGGGAAAAAATGTAATACATGTCACCAGGAATTAAAATATAAATAATACTATAAATGTAAGTAAAAGTCACTATCTTTTTTATCCTTTATCTGTGGGATTTAAAGTCAAATAGACCAAGACTGAATGAAAGGATTCATTAATTTTTTTTCTCTTAAGCCCAATTTCTGCTGAAAAGTCAGATTTCTTCTGGGATAAGGTGAGGTCTCCTGCCCCTCAGAACAGAAACGCCCACACTGTGAGAACCATTTCCTGCATCACTCATTTGTGGATAATAAAGAACATTATAAACTGTTGAACAAAAGGATAGATACAGAGGCAGTAAAGCATCAGACTGTGAAATTACATGAGAAAGATTAAAGTTAGGTGAGGTAGATAAGAGATCAATCAAAGGACTTGTATGCATGCATATAAACATAACCAATGAATATAGACACTGGGGGGTTGGGGTTTGCCTAGGAAGGAGGGGGGCAATGGGGAGATATGTATAAAAATTAATAAAATAAAAAAATTAAAAATAAATAAATAAATAAATAAATCTCAGATCCCAGGGTCTCCACTTGGATCTCTGGGGGGCATGGCAGGCCTGTAAACCATCACTGGCAGGATATTCATCCCATACCCCAGGAAACCCCCACCCTGATCCACGACACCCTTCAGGGCAAACCAGTTGACCCTCTCCCATGCACCAGACCTCTGTCCTATCTAATAAAAGAGTAATATGCAAATTGACCATCACTCCAACACACAAGATGGCTGCTCTCATGTGGTCAAAGATAGCTGCCCCCATGTGGATAAAAAAATGGCTTCCACAAGATGACCATCAGGGGAGAGCAGTTGTGGGTGATCAAACCAGCAGGGGACAGCAGTTGGGAGGACCAGTCTTGCAAGGGAGGTCAGTTGAGGTGATCAAGCCTGAAGTTAGAGGTAAGCAAGTGAGCAGAGGAGGGAAGTTGGGAGAGACTGGGCCTGCTGGAAAGACCAGTTGTGGGAAAACCAGGCCTGCAGTGGAGGGCAGTTTGAGGTTGACCATGCCCTAGGGGAAGGCTTTAGGGGTGACCAGGTCATCAGGGGAGGGCAGTTAGGGGCAATCAGGCTTGCAGGGAATCAATCAGGCTGGCAGTGGAGTAGCTAGGAGGTGATCAGGCTGGCAGGCAGAAGTGTTTAGGGGCAATAAGGAAAGCAGGCAGGTGAGCAGCTGTGAGCCAGCAGTCCTGGATTGTGAGAAGGATGTCCAACTGACCATTTAGGTCTGATCCAGGTAGAGTGGGGATATCCCAGATCAGGGTGTGGAGTGGTGTAGGTGAGGAACCTGTAGGGGTTTGCAGGCCTGCCACACCCTCTGGCAACCCAAGTGGAGGACCTTGGGTCTGAGATTTATTTATTGTAGCCTTTTTCTTCTATAATTGAAACTTTGTAGGATTGGTTCTAAACTGGGATTCAGACATTCCTTGAGGGGTCCCAGATTAGAGGGGTCCAGGCTGATGGACACACACACCCATGCATGAATTTTGTGCACCAAGCCTCTAGTATATAAATAAAATTGTTTAATATTTGCTTATTGTTTAGATTGTGATAGTAACACATCTTCTCATTGTTGACTGGATTGGTTGTTTAATTTGAATGAGTTAAATGCCAGATATTTCAAAGAACAAAGATCTTTCACTAGGCACATTACTACTGTGACAGAGAGATAAAAATAAAGACCTTACCTTAAGTATTTCTATTCCTCAGTTGGCTCCCTTCTCATCTTTCCTTAGCTGCAGGGAATTGCCCTCTAAATGACTAATTAAGACTGGTATCCTGAGATACCCAGTACTCCTAAGTGATAATTACTTGAGATTAAAAGCCAAAGACCAGCAGGCTTTAAAGTGTTTAATGGAGCAAAGTAACAAGGCTGATGATATATGTGCATCCTGGGCTTGTCACAGAGATGGTCTAGGAAAGGGAGGTGAATCTAGCTTCCTAAGAAAGGATCACTTGCAGCTCATGCTGCTCAAATTTAGGAACTCATTGGGAGCCTGTGAGTCAGCATTCCTGTCACAGAGGCAGCCCTTGGAGTGAGAAAAGCAAAAGGGACTTGAAGTGGCAGCTCTCAAAGTTGTGTCAGTGGAAGTTTCTAAATTAGTTTTTACTTTAAATACAGAACATTTTTATGATTTCAGGAAGATATCTTCATCGTTGCATATTTTGGGTCCCTATTAATCACCTTTGAAATAAGCCCTGGTGCCAACTCCTTGATCTCCTAGTGACAGGCTGAATGGGATGTTTGATTTCTGGTAGTTTTTCTCAGGAAAAACTGGGATTTAGAGATTCTGCTGAGTCTCTCTTCACAGTCAGAGTGGAGATGCATGGCAACATTTGGTGGATATCTTTTATTATGTGTCTGGAAGAATGGCCACTGATCTACAGGGAGAAGCATTGAAGAAGTAGAAATAATGGATTACAAAATCCCTGAGAAAGGAACACTAAAGTGTAGCTCTTTGGTTATAGTTTTCAATACTATTTAGATCTCTTTGACCCTGAATGTGGTGCAGTATTTACGCAGTTTTATAAAATGACATATTAATTTTTTAATATATTTTATTGATTTTTTACAGAGAGGAAGGGAGAAGGATAGAGAGTTAGAAACATCTATGAAAAAAATATTGATCAGCCACCTCCTGCATACCCCCTATCGGTATGACGCTTTATCTGCTGAGCCAAAATGGTTTCAGCTAAAAAAATTTTTTTAAATGTATTTTATTGATTTTTTACAGAGAGGACGGGAGAGAGATAGAGTGTTAGAAACATCGATGAGAAAAAAATATCCATCAGCTGCCTCCTGCATCCCCACCACTGGGGATGTGCCCACAACCAAGGTATGTGCCCTTGACCAGAATCAAACCTAGAACCCTTCAGTCTGCAGGCTGATGCTCTATCCACTGAGCCAAATTGGTTCCGGCAAAATGGTATATTTTTATTGAAGGTGTTGAAATAGGCATTTGGAACTACTTCCATCATCAATAATAACAACAGAACATGAAGAAATGGGTAGAGTTAAAATGAGCTTAAGCACAATTTTAAAGATTACCTTATATCATCTTTTTGCTGTTAAAGTGACCATTCAGTTTCATCTGCAATCATAGGTAACTTGGTATTGGGTATAAATGGGTAATGCCTGTTCCTATATAGCAAATGATCCTAGACACCAAAGGAACACCTGGTCAGTGGTAAATTCTATGAAGACAATGTCAGAGTTATTCATAATTGATTCCACTGCTTATTTGTGTGACTTGGATGATTAATGATTAGAATCACCAGAAACTGGAAACTAAAAGATGAACAATAGGTTTTTTTTTTTAATTTTTCTTTTCTTTTCTTCTCCTATCCTTTAGTTCTTTGCCAAGAGCTTCCCAGGCAAAGGCAAAAGCAGCAACGGATGTTACAATTTTTATAATTTGAGAAGTTGCTTTCTAATTTCAATGTTCAGCAACCACAGAACTTACTAATATTTATTTGTAGCAAGGAATTGTTTGGGGAATATAACTTTTACAGGACATTACAACGCTATATGCTTTTCACACTTTCCACTGCTCACATTTTTGACACTTCAGGGAAAGTACAAACTTTTATACATCTACAAAGCGGGACTCCAAGGGGACTCATTTGAGCTCAGTTAATAAAAGGTCTCAGAGTATTTCAAGTTTCACAGAAAGGCAAAGCATGGAGACCAAGAAACCAGAATGGTTCTTTTCTCAAAATAAATTACTCTGGATTTCACAAAAGGGGAGAATTGAAAGCTGGTATATTGTACAAGGAACTCATGTAGGTTATGTGGCCCATTTTTTAGTTGTGGCTAATCCTCACCTGAGGATATTTTTTCTATTGATTTTTAGAGAGAATGAAAGGGAGGCAGAGAAAGAGAAAGAGAGAGAGAAACATTGATGTGGGAGAGACACATCAGTTGCTTAGTTTCCACATGCACCTCGACCAAGACTGGGTATCTAACCTGCAATCCAGGTACATGCCCTTGACCAGGAATCCAATTCTTGGCCCCTCTGTCTGAGGGCTGACATTTTAACCACTGAGTAACACTGGCCAAGGCCAAGTGGCACATTTTCTTCAATTGAATTTATTTAATTTTATGTTAGAGAGATTCAGGGGAAATGTGAATGATTTGGTATGGTTTATTGTTCTTTAACTTCAGGTTGTAGTCATATAGAAGAAAAGAAAAAGAAAGAAGAAAAAGAGTAGACATCTTAGGAACAGTTAGTGGAAATGGAACTTAAGCATTTCTTAGACAAATGGTATTACAATGAAAACGAAAGAAAAATAAACTTCTACACATTTTCACTTTGGCCTTGTGGAGCATTAAAGTTTATAAATGTAATTATGTAGTTGAATTAGAATAATATTAAACTTAAAATTAGTTAAGTAGTTGTGAAAAATTTGTCAAAGCAAATAATTTATCTGAACTTTAGTTTTCACACTTGTCAAATGGGAAACAGGAAATTTAAACTGTTTTACTTGGATTTTATTTTAATTACTAGAGACCCAATGCATGAAATTCATGGACAGGTAGGGTCCCTAGGCCTGGCCAATGATCAGGATGATTGGGGCCTTCTTGCTGCTGCCCAGGGCCTTCCTTTGTTCCGCATCATCCTCTTGTGGTCAGCGCACATCATAGCGAGTGATCGAATTCCCCGTCTCCCAGTCAAACTCCCAAGGAGATACTTTGAATATTAGACTTTTATATATAGAGTCTAGAGACCATTGCATGCAATCCATGCACAGGGGTGTGTGTCACTCAGCTTACCCTTCACTCTCTGCAATCTGAGACCCCTCAAGGGATTTTCGACTGCCCATTTTGGCAGATCCTACCAGACCTAAATGGGCAGTCGGGCATCCCTCTCACAATCCAGGACTGCTGGCTCCTAACTGTTTGCCTGCCTGCCTGCCTTGCTGATTGCCTCTAACCACTTCTGCTTGCCAGCTGATCACCCCCTAACCACTCCCCTGCCAGCCTGATTGATGCCAGTTGCTCCCCTGCCAGCCTAATTGCCCCTAATTGCTCTCCCCTGCAGGATTGATCACCTCCAACTGCTCTCCCCTGCAGGCCTGGATCCCCCCCAAATGCTCTTCTTGCAGGCCCAGTTGCCTCCAACTTCCCTCCTTTGCCAACTTGATCACCCCAACTGCCCTCCCTTGCAGGCTTGGTCCCTCCCTACTGCCTTCCCCTGATGGCCATCTTGTTGTGGCCATCTTGTATCCACATTGGGGCAGCCATCTTTGACCACATGAGGGCAGCCATCTTGTGTGTTAGAGTGATGGCCAATTTGCCTATTACTTTTTTATTAGATAGGATAGAGGCCTGGTGCACTGTGGGGGCTGGTTGGTTTGCCCTGAAGGGTGTCCCAGATCACGGTAAGGGTTTACTTGAGGCATGGGGCAGCCTGGGCCAGGGGCCTGTGGTGGTTTTCAGGCCTGCCACACCCCCCAGTGACCCAAGCAGAGGCCTTGATATCTGGGATTTATTTCTCTTCTATAATTGAAATTTTGTAGCCTTGAGCGAAATCTATGGCAGGCTGAAGCTGCAGGAGCTTGGCTTACCCCATCACCAGGGGCAACTAAAGCCTCCTGCTCTCTCCAGCTCCAGCTCTGTGGCTGCCACCATTTTTGTTGGGATTTATTTACCTTCTATAATTGAAACTTTGTAGCCTTGAGTGGGACCCTGGGTGCCAGGGTGTGCAGAAAGCTTGGCTTCCTCTATTGCAGGGAAACCCAAGCCTCTTGCTTGCTCTGTGACTACAGCCATCTTGGTTGGGTTAATTTGTATACTTGCTCCTAATTGGCTGGTGGGTGTAGCAGAATGATGGCTAATTTGCATATTAATATTTTATTAGATAGGATATTTAATAAAAAATTGCGTGCCTCGTCTACTGTGTTAGTAGCTCCAAGATACTTTACATAACATTTAAAATATTCCAGACTTTATAATAACAGCTTTAGAGTATTTTTAAGGATTAAATAAATATTTGGAAGCTAGCCTTGACTGGTTTGGCTCAGTGGATGGAATGTCAGCCTGTGGACTGAAGGGTCTCAGGTTCAGTTTCGGTCAAGGGCATATACCTGGTTGCAGGCAAATCCCCAGTAAGGGGTGTGCAGGAGGTAATTGATTGGTGTTTCTCTCTCATCAATGTTTCTGGTTCTCTATCCCTCACCTTTCCTCTCTGTAAAAAATCAATAACTATATTTAAAAAATAAAAAATAAATAAATACTTGGAAGCTAGGATTAAAAATATTGGACATATTCTAAATATGACTTAAGTAAAAAGTCCATTTAAGCCACAGTATTACCCTCTAATATAACATTTTAAATAAATAGGCTTAAAATATATTCTTAAAATAAATAGTTAATGGACATGTTCAAGGCTCACATGTAGACAGGAAAAGTTCAAACCTTTTTATAAAAAAATATGTTTTTATTGACTTTATAGAGAGAGAAAGGGAGAGGTTTAGAAAGAGAAAGAAATGTCAATGAGAGCAAAACATCAATTGGCTCTCTACTGCAATCTGCCTACTGGAGATCAAGCCTGCAATTCAGGTATGTGTCCTGACCAGGAACTGAACTCTTGGTTCATGGGTGGACACTCAACCACTGACCCACACCAGCTGGGCAGGAAATTCAAATCTAATAACTTTAACTTTATATTCAGTAATATCTCCACTTTACCAATTTTCTCAAAATATAATAAAATAATATAGTTAAATGGTATTCTTAAGTAAAAAATAGTCCCAACTATATATATTTTTCATTCATTCAAGAATGATTCAATTATTCTTTTGACCAATTACAATTCCACATATACTCACATGCTGAGCACTATGGCAGTACATGGGACATATACATTTAAAGGACAGAATGTCTTCAATCAAATTACTCATTTTCCAGTATAACAAATGAGGAAATAAACAAACAAAATAAAAAACTTCATGATAATGTGATATGCACTTAAATGAAGGAATAAAGAAGCATGGAACTGCCTTGTGATGGGAATATAGGTAGAAGAGCATATATTGACCATTTCCAAAAGTGATTAGTGACTTTATTTTTGTAGTTTTATTAAAGCATAATTGACAAATAAAATTGAATATATTTAATGTGTGTGATTATTTGATATATGTATACTATATATTGTGAAATAATTACCACAGTCAAGTAACACATTCATCACTTCACCTGTAGTTACCTTTGTTTTTATGTGGTGAGAACATTTAAGATCTAGTCTCTTAGCAAATTTCTTTTTTCCTAAATTTTACTTTTCAATTATAGTTTATGTTCAATATTATTTTGTATTAGTTTCAGGTGCATTGCATAGTGGTTACTGACAATCATACTATACAAAGTAGTTCACACGATATTTCAAGTATATACCTGACATCAGACATGGTTATTACAATATTATTGACTATATATTCTATGCTGTACTTCACCTCCCCAGTGCTATTTTGTGGCTATTAATATACAGTTATTAATCCCTTCATTTTTTCACTCAGTCCCCCAACACCCTTCCTCTCTTACAACCACCAGTCTAATCTATCTATGAGTTTGTTTCTAGTTTATTTGTTAATTTACTTTGCTCATTAGATTCCATATACACACACACACACACACACACACACACACACACACACACACATATATATATATATATATATATATATATATATATATATGTGAAATCATATCATATTTGTCTTTCTCTGACGTATTTCACTTAGTATAATGCCCTCTAGGTCCATCTGTCACAAATGGTAAGATTTCATTCATGTTAATGGCTGAGTAATATTCCATTGACTATATTTATCCACTCATCCATTGATGAGTATCTGTGTTGTTTCTATATCTTGGCTATTGCAAATAATAACACTGTAATGGACATAAAGGTGTATGTTTTCTTTCAAATTAGTATTTTAGGTTTCTTCAGATATATATCCAGAAGTGGAATTGCTGGGTCATAAGGTATTCATTTTAAGTTTTTGAGGCAATTCCACACTATTTTTCACAGTATGCACTCCCACCAACAGTGCACCAGGGTTTTCTTTCCTCTACATCCCTGCAAACACTTGTTGTTTGTTGATTTATTGGTGATAGTTATTCTGATAGGTGTGAGGTGATGTCTCACGTGCATGGTTGTTTTAATTGAAATTTCTCTGATGATTGTTGATGTTGAGCATATTTTCATATGACTGTTAGCCATTGGAATGTCCTCTAGAGAAGTGACTACTCAGGTCCTATGCCCATATTTTTAATTGCATTGTTTGTTTGTTTTTTGGTGTTGAGTTGTATGAGTTCTTTATCAATTTTGGATATTAACCTCTTATCAGATGTATCATTGATAAATATGTCCTCCTGTACAGTAAGTTGACTTTGTTTTGTTGATGATTTATTTTGCTGTTCAAAAACCTTTAAGTTTGATGTAGACCAATTTGCCATTATTTTTCTTCTGTTTCCTTTAGCCAAGGAGACATCTCAGAATAGAGATTGCTATTTCATAGCAAGTTTTAAGTGTATAATACTGTATAACTAACTATATTCACCATCCATGCATTAGATTCTCAGAATTTATCTCATAATAAAGTTCAGATCCTTTGACCAACATCTTCCCCACAACCCCCACACACACACCCTAGCAACCTGCATTATATTAGATCAAATAAGCCAGACAAAGAAAGACAAATACTGTGGTATAATTTATATATGGAACTCCCCAAAATTAAACTCATAGAAAGTGGATAATCGTTGCCTTTACTCTTTAAAGTGTATTCTAGAATGCAACAAAGAAAACTGAACTCTAGGCTGAAAGACATTATTTCCAAAGACCCAGAAGTAGTATTGTGTGATTATCAGTGAGTACCTTTATGTTTTGAAAAGCACTTCAGAGAAGCAAGTCATCAATCTTGATTAGTTGGCAGGGACCAAATTGTAACATTGTTATTGTGCTTATAAATTACTAAATATTCAGCACACTGTCACTGATAGCTTTAATTGGGGGACTCATGCATAACCATTAGTAACAAAGAAAAAATATTATATGGTTATTATATGTGCCTCTTGAAAGCCTCAGGCACTTGTGGCTTAAAGTAGTAAAGAGGTACTGGATAAGAGGTACCTATCTATTAAAAAGAGGAGAAAACTTCCCTGGCAACATCGGCCAGGCTGAGATGCACACTGGTCCCAGCTCACAAAAATCCTGGGTCACTGCGTTTGCAAGCACCATGGTTTCCCAGTTTACAGTGTGCCTTCGCGCCTGTTTGTGGAGCGCACTAGTCACTAGTGCCTGTGTTTGAAGAGAACCCTGGTCGCCCCATCTGTGGCATGCCCTCCTCTCTGGTTTGTGGAGCTCCCTGGTCACCAAGTTTGTGTGAGCCCTCTTGGCTGTACCCATCATGGGTTTACAGAACATACTAGTCGGTGGCATGTTTATGACCCTCCCAGGTCTGCACATTCACAGCATGCCTTAGTCAGTTAGTTTACAGTCTGCCCACATAAGTACGTTTACAGTCCACCCTCAGCAGCACGTTTCTGGTGATCCATTCCCTAGGCAGTGACTGGGAGACACTGGAGCCCCCTGCAGGGGTGATTTTGTAGCTCTGGGCACCAGAATCATGCCTCTCCAGGGTGTAAACCCCCTAAAACACATCATTCCGACAGATGGGTCTTTGGTGCCACTGTATATACCCACTGGACATGTGGGATCTCAATTAAGGGTGCAAAACAGCAAAAGTAGGGACACTCCTCTCCATGACCGTGACTTATAGACACCACAGTTGTTCTGCTTAAGCTTGCAGATCTACATCAAGAGAACCCAAATAGCTGAAGTAAGGAACTACAATAGATTAACAAGCACAGGAGAACTGAGAGAATACACAAGTACCAACATCCTCCCCCCCCAAAAAAAAAAAAAAAAAAACTTGGGTAGTAAAGCAATTGGATCTATAATTAAAACATTACAGGAAGACATGGGAAGACATAAAAGCAATCCCCAAATGGAAGAAAAAGAGGAATCACCAGAAAGGGAGTTAGATGAAAGTGAAGTGAGCAACCTTTCAGAGAAAGAATTCAGAGTAATGGTTTTAAGGATGTTTAAATGGATGGAAGACAAATACACACAACTCAATGACAATATCACACAACTCAATGAAAACTCTAAGGAGTTGAATGAGAATATCACTAACATGAAATGAAACCAAGAGGAGATAAAGAATGACATAGCTGCAATAAGAAATACAATGGAAGGCCTAAACAGTAGACTAGAAGAGGCTGAAACTGCATCAGCGAATTAGAAGACAAGGTAGGAAAAAACACACAAACACAGTAACAACTGGAAAAAAAAGACTTAGAAAACAAGAAGAGAGACTAAGAGAGCTTTGGGACAACACAAAACGAAACAACATTCACTTAATTGGGATACCCGAAGAAGTGGAAGAGAAGCAAGAAATAGAAAACCTATTTGAAGAAATAACGACAGAAAACTTCCTGTGATTTTAGCAAGAAAAAAATATGCAAGTAGAAGAAGTACAGAGTCCCAAACAAGCTGAACCCCAAAGACCGACACAAAGACACATCATAATTAAACTGGTGAATACTAACGACAAAGTAAGAATCTTAAAGGCTGCCAAAGAGATAGAGAAAGTTACCTACAAAGGATCTCTTATTAGAAGAACTGATTTCTCAACAGAAACACACCAGGCCAGAAGGGAATGGAATGAAATATATAAAGTGATGCAAAACAAGACTCTGAACACAAGAATACTACACCCAGCAAGGCTGTCATTCCAAATTGAAGATGGAATCAGGTGCTTCACAAACAAAAACGGGCTAAAGGAGTTTATCACTACCAAGCCAACAATACAAGAAATGCTAAATGGACTGCTATAAAAAGAAGAAAGAGAAAGGTAAGAAAAAAACACAAACAACTAAGGAAAAACATGACAACAAACATGAACTTGTCAATAATATCATTAAATGTAAATGGGTTAAATGCATCAATCAAAAGACATAGGGTAGCTGAATGGTTAAGAAAATATGACCCATACATTTGTTGTCTACAAGAGACCCACCTCAGAGCAAAGTATTCACACAGACTGAGAATGAAGTGATCAAAAAACATTTTTCAGGCAAATAGAAATGAGAAAAAAGCTGGGATGGGGATACTTATATCTGATAAAATAGACCTCAAAGTAAAGGCTATAACAAGAGATAAGTCCCTACATAATACTAAAAGGAGCAATTCATCAAGAAGATATAACTCTGGTAAACATATATCTACCTAATACAGGAGCCTCTAAATACATAAAAGAAATCCCTGTAAGATATCAAGGGAGAGATCGACAACAATACAATCATAGTAGGGGACTTTAACACACCACTGACATCTCTGGACAAATCCTTTAGAGAAAAAAAAAAAACAGCAAAGAAACAGCAATTCTAAATAATTCACTAGATCAGATGGACCTAACTGACATCTTCAGAGCATATCACCCCAAAGCCATGGAATATACATTCTTCTCAAGTGAACATAGGACATTTTCAAAAATAGACCACATACTGGGTCACAAGCAAAGTCGACCCAAATTCAAAAGGATTGAAATCATATCAAGCATTTTCTCAGACCACAATGCAAAGATTAGAAATAAACTACAATAAAAACATTCCAAAAAATTCAAACACTTGGAAGTTGAATAGCATGTTACTAAACAATGATTGGGTTATAAATGAGATCAAAGAAGAAATTAAAAATATCCTGGAGACTAATGATAATCAAAACACAACAACACAAATGCTATGGGACACAATGAAAGCAGAGGTGAGAGGGAAGATTATAGTTCTACAGGCCTACCTCAAAAAACAAGAAAAAATGGTAATGAATCACCTAAGTCCACAACGCAAAGAATTAGGAAGGGAGCAACAAGAAAACCCCATTGTGAGCAAAAGGAAATAATAAAGATCAGAGCAGAAATTAATGACATAGAGACCAAAAAATGAATAAATAAATACAAAAAATCAACAGAATGAAGAGCTGGTTCTGAGGGGAGAATCCAAGATGGCAGCATAGGTAAACACCTACACTGATGCCTCGCACAATTTCAAAACTACAACTAAAAGACAGAACGAACATCATCCAGAACTAGAGGAAAGCTGGCTGAGTGGAAATTCTACAAAAAGAAGTAATGAGAGGGGCTCACAGAGACGCAGAGGAGCTACAAAACGGTGAGGTACAGGACCGCACACACGTGGAGAGAGCAGGTGACTGCGAACCTGGCTGGCTTTCTCTGGCAGGAGGGAGACTGAGGCTCTCAAAGGCATTGAACCCCTTGTCCTACAACGCTAAACCCCAGATCCAGCCACAACTCATACAGGGAGAGTTTGGACTGTGAGGGGGAGAAGTGCACAGAAATTTAGGGGAGTCGCAAAAGATCAGAAGTCTGGTGGTGCGCATGGCATTGCGTACAGAGGACCGACTGCTGATTATACCGCTGGCTTTCAGGACTGGGCAGGAGACAGACTCTCCCAACTGTGCCACTTCTAACTCCACTAAACCCAAATTTCGGGCAAAACCCTGGGGATTCAGAGTCATGTGGTCCCGGAGCACAGGGGAGCCAGAAAGGCAGACATCTAGAGGCACTGTGAGAGTGAGCGCGCTCACAGAAGGACCATTCCAGTGATTACCCAGTCATGTGAGACTCGGGGGCCATGGAGTGTGGGGCCGACTGGAAGGCAAGGTGGTCCCTTAAACCCTGAGACTCCACCCAGCCCAAGCTCAACAGAGAGGCTTCTGCGGTTTTTCAAGTCTGGTATCATAAGGCTGAATCCAACACAGAAGTTCTCCCAGCATAGTGAAAATGCCGAGACAAGGGAAGGGAACACAAAGAAAAGGAATGAAGGAAAACGAACGACTTGATATAGAGTTCAAAACCACACTTATGAGGTTTTTCAAGAATATGCTAGAAAAGATGAATAAATTCAGCAAGTCCCAAGAGGAGATTCAAAAGGACTAACTAGTGATGCAAAAGATCCAACTAGAGATGATAAAGGACCAAATAGAAATTAAACATACACTGATTGAAATAAAAATATTATACAGATACTTAAAAGCAGACTAGAGAAAGGCAAGAATCAAGTCAAAAACTTGAAATATAAAGACTCAGAAAACACTCAACTGGAAAACAAGAAGAGAAAAGAATCCAAAAATGTGAAGATAATGTAAGGAGCCTCTGGGACACCCTCCAGCATACCAACATCAGAATTGTGGGGGTGGCAGAAGAAGAGAGAGAGCAAGATACTGGAAACCTATTTAAAGAAATAATGACTGAAAACTTCCCACATCTGGTAAAGGAAATAGACTTACAAGTCCAGGAAGCTCATAGAACCCCATATAAAAGGAATCCAAAGAGGACTACAGCAAGACACATCATAATAAAAATACCAAGAGCAAAAGACAAAAAGAGAATATTAAAATCAGCAAGAGAAAAACAATTGATTACCTACAAGGGTGCACCCATACGACTAACAGCTGATTTCTCAACAGAAACGATGCAGGTCAGACGGGAGTGGCAAGAAATATTCATTGTGATGAATAGCAAAAACCTACAACCAAGAATACTCTATCCAGCAAAGCTATCATTCAGAATTGAAGAGCAAATAAAGAACTTCACAGATAAAAAAAAAAAAAAAAAAAGCTAAAGGAGTTCATCAACTCCAAACCAGTATTATATGAAATGCTGAAAGGTACTCTTGGAAGAGGAAGAAGAAAAAGGCAAAAGATAAAAAATTATGAACAAATACATATCTATCAACAAGTGAATCTAAAAATTAAGTGAATTAAAAATTTGAACAACAGAATAAACTGGTGAATATAATAAAATCAGGAGCACAAAAGGGGAGTGGACTGATAATTCTCAGGGGGAAAGGGGTGAGGGTGTACAGGGAGTGACTGGACAAAAATTACACCTATGGACTCATCAATGGGGTGGAGGTAAGGGTAGAGGGAGGCGTGGGAGTCGGGTGGAGGGGAGCTATGGAGGGGAAAAAAGAGGATCAAATGTAGTAATCTGAATAATAAAGATTTAATTTTTTAAAAAAGAGCTGGTTCTTCGAAAGAATAAACAAGATTGCTGAATGTCTAGCTAGGCTCACCAAGAAGCAAAGAGAGAAGACCCAAATAAAATAAGAAATGAAAGAGTCAAAATAACTACAGACCCCACAGAAATACAAAGGATTGTTAAAAAATACTATGAACAACTCTGTTCTAACAAATCACACAATGTAGAGGAAATGGACACATTCCTAGAAAAACACAACCTTCCAAAACTCACACAGGAAGATTCTAAAAATCTCAACACGCTGATAATTATGGAAGAAATTGAAGCAGTCATGAAAAAGCTTCCAGCAATAAAAGCCCAGGGCCAGATGGGTTCACAAGGGAATTTTACCAAGCACCATAAAATAACTAATACTCATCTTTCTCATACTATTCCAGAAAATTCAAGAGGAAGGAACACTTCCAAACTTCTTCTATGAAGCCAGCATCACCCGAATACCAAAACCAGATAAAGATAACAGAATGAAAGAGAATTACAGATCAATATGCCTCATGAACATAGATGCCAAAATCTTCAACAAAATTCTAACAAATAGAATCCAGCAGTACATCAGAAAGATCATACATACAACATGACAAAGTAGGATTTATCCCAGGAATGCAAGGATGGTACAATATTCGCAAATCAATAAATGTGATACATCACATGAACAAATTGAGAGATAAAAATCATATAGTCATATCAATTGACACAGAAAAAGCATATGACAAAATCTAACACCGTTTTTTGATAAAAACTCTCAGCAAGGTAGAAATAGAATGATCATATCTCAACATAATAAAAGCCATATATGACAAACCCACAGCCAATATCATACTCAATGGGCAAAAACTAAAACCATTTTCCCTAAAAACAGGAACAAAAGAGGGATGCCTACTCTCACCACTCCTATTCAACATAGTTCTGGAAGTACTGGCCATCGCTATCAGACAAGAAGAAGAAATGAAAGACATCCAAATAGGAAAAGAAGAAGTAAAACTCTCCTTATTTGCAGATGACATGATACTGTACTTGGAAAACCCTAAAGATTCCATCAAAAATTATTAGATGTGATAAATGAATTTAGCAATGTAGCAGGATACAAAATTAACACCAAGAAATCTATGGCAGTCAAAACCAGTTTGGCTCAGTGAATAGAGTGTCAGCCTGTGGAATGAAAGGTCCCAGGTTTGATTCCGGTCAAGGGCATATACCTTGGTTATGGGCACATCCCCAGTAGGGGGCGTGTAGAAGACAGCTGATCGATGTTTCTCTCTCATTGATGTTTCTAATTCTCTATCCCTCTCTCTTCCTCTCTGTAAAAAATCAATAAAATATATTAAAAAAAGAGAAATCTATGGCATTTCTATATACCAATAATGAACTTACAGAAAGAGAGAATAAAACAGCAATCCCATTTACCATCGCACCAAAAAAATTAAGATACGTAGGAATAAACTTAACTAAGGAGGTAAAACTACACAACACTGAAAAGTGGGTAGAGGAAGACATCAACAGATGAAAAAACATACTATGTTCATGGATTGGGAGAATCAACATCATCAAAATGTCCATTCTACCCAAAGCAATTTATAAATTCAATGCAATCCCCATGAAAATACCAAAGGCAGACCTAGAACAAACTTTCCAAAAATTCATCTAGAATAAAAAGAGACCCCGAATAGCTGCAGCAATCCTCAGAAAGAAGAATAAAGTAGGTGGGATCTCAATGTCAGATTTCAAGCTGTATTACAAAGCCACTGTTCTCATGACTGCCTGGTACTGATGCAAGAACAGACACATATATGAATGGAATAGGATAGGGAACCCAGATATCCACCCAAACCACTATGCTCAATTAATATTTGACAAAGGAGACATGGACATACAATGGAGTCAAGACAGTCTCTTCAACAAATGGTGTTGGGAAAATTGGACAGAAACATGCAAAAAAATGAAACTAGACCACCACCTTACACCACACACAAAAATAAAGTCAAAATGGATAAAGGACCTAAACATAAGATGGGAAACCATAAAAATACTAGAGGAATCCACAGGCAGCAAAATCTCCGACATATGCAGAAGGTAATTCTTCACCAACACAGCTCCTTGGGCAATGGAAACTAAAGAAAAAATAAACAAATGGGACTACTTCAAAATAAAAAGGTTTTGCACAGCAAAGGAAACCATCAACAAAACAACAAAAAAAGCCCACTTCATGAGAGAACATATTTGCCAATGATATCAATGATAAGGGTTTAATCTCCAACATTTACGGGGAACTCATACAATTTCATGAAAAGAAGATAAACAACCCAATCAAAAAATGGGCTACTAGATAGGCACTTCTCGAAATAAGACAGAAGGTAGGCCAAGAGACACATGAAAACCTGCTCAAAGTCACTAATCATCAGAGAGATGCAAATCAAAACAACAATGCGGTATCATCTCACACCTGTCAGAATGGCTATCATCAACAAATCAACAAACGGCAAGTGTTGACAAGGATGCGGAGAAAAAGGAACCCCCATGCACTGCTGGTGGGAATGCAGACTAGTGTAGCCACTGTAGAGAACTTTATGGAGTCTCCTCAAAAAAAAAAAACAACAAAAAAAAAACTAAAAATGTAACTTCCATTTGACCCAGTGATCCCACTACTAGGAATATACCCCAAGAAACTAGAAACGCCAGTCAGAAAGGATTTATGCACTTCAATGTTCATAGCAGCACAATTCACCATAGCTAAGATTTTGAAACAGCCTAAGTGCCCATCAGCAGATGATTGGATCAAAAAACTGTGGCACAACTGAAACTGGTTTGGCTCAATGGATAGAGCATCAGCCTGTGGACTGAAAGGTCCCAGGTTTGATTCTGCTCAAGGGCACGTACCTTGGTTGTGGGCACATCCCCAGTAGGGGGTGTGCAGGAGGCAGCTGATCGATGTTTCTCTGCCATTGATGTTTCTAACTCTCTATCTCTCTCCCTTCCTCTCCGTAAAAAATCAATATATTTAAAAAAACAAAAAACAAAAACAAAACCATGGTACATCTACACAATGGAATACTACGCTGCGGTTAAAAAGAAGGAGCTCATACCATTTGAAACAACATGGATGGAGATGGAAAGCATTATGCTTAGTGAAATAAGCTAGGCAGAGAAAGACAAATATCACATGATCTCACTCATCTGTAGAGTATAATGAGTGACAGAGATTGATAATCAAGATCAGATCCAGAAAATGAGAAACATTGATCAAAACATCAAACCTCAAGGAAGGTGGGGGTTGGTGGGAATAAGGGGGAGAGATCAACAGAGGGACCTTAGTACATGCATATGAGCATAATCATTGGGCACAGACAATGGGGAAGGTGTGGCAGGAGAGAAAATCCATACAGTGGTCCATAACCTTAAGAGAAATTACTTCATGAGACAAAGATTTTTAAATGAAACTGTAATATGAAAACCATTTTGGAAGGAAATAAAGAGAAGTTTCCTTTAAACGTCACAAGAATCATAATTGAAAGTCAATATATTTGGCCTCTTGAGCTAAGGTAAGTAATCTGTGGTTTTGCCTCCCTGAAATAGTTTATATAAAGTTACAAAAAGAAATTGTCAGTCCGTTTGAAATTAAATTGCCATGCCTAGAGCAAATAATATCCTTACATGATATTATCCTACAATATCATTTAATTTTTGATATTTCACAACAGCTTATTACACAACTATCCCAAACAAACTTACAAACTAATTCTTTGAATGTTTAGCAGCAATTTAAAAAGAGGACATGAAAGGATTTAATTCCTTTCAGAGGGAATTGAGGCACTGGGAAGGCACTTGAGCATTCTATACTGGCCCTCTTTCCTCTTTTGCCAAGAGAGACCCTCTTCTCACAACCCAATGTCCCACAGCTATAGCCTGAGCTCTCTATTCATGCTGAGGTCGAAGCCTGGAGGAGGCTGGTATAATAAATCTGTCTCTTGCCAAAGGGTGTGAGCTGGGCCCTCCCTGGAGAAGAAACCTGAATTCCCCAAGATAAGTGAGCAGTGCCAGGGCCCCCACCAGTAGGCGAGGGGATTCCCAAGGCAGGTGCTGGGCTTGGAGGCCACGGGGGCATAGGCTACCATGGAGACGACTGGTTAGCCAGAGACAGGTAAGATTCCTCAGGGAAGGAACAACCTAAGACAGGCACAGTCACAGAGGGGCCATCAGGAGAGAACTTGGGCATCAACAGAGGTGGGGCACAGACCCTCACCCCCCCACCAACCTGGCAAGGGTCTAAACCTTCACCCCTTCTGAGGTCAGTCTCCTGCCCCCATGACTACCTCACTTCCAACCCTCAGCACAGATCAGGATCCAGATAACAGACAGAAACATGCCGACAGCAGCTGCCCTATATCTAAATTCAGCCTAGCACTAGGAATGCTCAGTGCCAACTCAATGCAAATAAACCTTTCCACTAATACATGCAGGGTGATCTAAGATTCTTGGTAGAGTATTAAATTTGACATAAAAGAGTTATCAAGCTTTCAGATTAATTTAAATTGGTGAACTGAAATAGGCAAACACCCAAGAAAATTTAAGTGTACTAGACAAAAAGCTGTTTCTAGCATATGCATTATAATTTCTATTGATACCTCATCTCATAGTAAAATTGCTTAATATGTAATGAATATAAAACAGGCATGTTTGTGTGCAAAAAGTTAAAACTTAAAGTTATCAAGATTGCATTAAAAATTTTTTACCAAATTCTCCATTAATCAAAAAAGGGGAGAGGGGAATAGAGTAGGATAATAGCATGTAAGGAAAAATATCTGGTAAGTAAATTACATTTAGAAAATTTTCACTTTAGAAAATTAATTCCCATTTGTAATTCTAACAGCAAAATCATGAAAAACACACATGATGTAAAAAAAAGCCAAAGGAAAAACGGGTAGGCAAAAATAAAAAGGACCCCAACTCAATTTTATAGAAAATATTTCTTTATTAACTCTTAGTTGAGAATATGTTTATATACTTTCAGAAAACAACTCCAAGACCAAGTGGACTCGTGAAACAGAGAGGAACTGACAGGTCTGCGTCAACCACGAAGGCAAGAGGAGAAATTGTCCAGAGATGGAAGATGCTAACGATGCCTTGCCATGTGAGCAGTTAGCAGCTGAACATCGCTACAGGAAGCCTAGGACCAAACCAGAGAGGGTCGGACCAGCATCGCTACCATTTGTCCAGTATCCAGTTACCATTGATGACATGTACACATAAGGAACTGTTTGACATTGAAACTGGGACTCAAAGCTATTGGACATTGAAATTGGGACTCAATCATTTTTCTTTTGCTCTGGTAGGTTTATTTCTAGCCTACAGGGGCAAAATGTTATTAAAGACAAGCATCAGGGGCTCGGGGGAAGCAAATGCAGAGGCAAAGAAGCAATGAACAGACTGTTGTGCTACAGTGGGAATGCAGAGGAAGTTGGGGAGGAGGGGCCTATAGGAGTTCAACTGAAAGACTTGTATGCATGTGTGTGTAGGCATAGCCAGTGGATACAGAGCAATAGTGTAGGGTGCAGGGCAGGAGATGGATGAGGGCATGTACTGGGGTGTAGGGAGGGCAATAGGGGAAAAAATAAATAAAAAATAAATTTAAAAAAAAGGAAAATTTTTACTTTAGAAAATTAATTTTCATTTATAATACTAACAGTAAGACATCCACAAAAAACACACATATTGTCTAAATAAGCCAAAGGAAAATCGGGTAGGCAAAAATAAAAAGGACTCCAAGTCAACTTTATAGAAAAGATTCCTTTATTAACTTTTGGTCGAGAATATGTTTATATACTTTCAGAAAACAACTCCAAGAGCAAGTGGACTCCTGTAACAAAGAGGAACTGACAGGTCTGCTTCAACTACGAAGAGAAGAAACAGTCCTGAGAGGGAAGTCGCTGACAATACCTTGCCTTGCAAACAGTCAGCAAATGTGCATCGCTACAGGATGCCTAGGACCAAACCAGAGAGGGTTGGACCTTCATTGCCACAATTTGTCCACTATCCAGATACCATTGCTGACGTGTACACATAAGGAACTGTTTGACATTGAAACTGGGACTCATAGCTATTGAACATTAAAATTGGGACTCAAACATCTTTTTTGCTTTTATAAGTTTATTTCTAACCTACAAAGGCAAGATGTTTTTAAAAACAAGAATGGGGGGGGAGGGGAAACAGATGCAGAGGCAAAGAAGCAATGAACAGACTATCA
>PVJN01000457.1:0-128841 GCA_004026805.1 Lasiurus borealis
CTGTTGTTATTTCTCCTCTTTCATTTCTGATTTTGTTTATTTGGGTCTTCTCTCTTTGCTTCTTGATGAGCCTGGCTAGAGGTCCATCAATCTTGTTTATCCTTTCAAAGAACCAGCTCTTTGTTTTGTTGATCTTTTGAATTGTTTCTTTGGTCTCCAAGTTGTTTATCTCCCCTCTGATCTTCCCCATTTCCTTCCTTCTGAGCACACTGGGCTTTTCTTGTTGCTCTCTTTCTAGCTCTTTGAGTTGTAGGTTTAGGTGGTTTATTACTATTGTTTCTTGTTTTTTGCAGTAGGCTTGTAGGGATATGAACTTCCCTCTCAGGACTGCTTTCACTGTGTCCCATAAATTTTGTATTGTTGTGTTGTCATTGTCATTTGTTGCCATGATGTTTTCTATTTCTTCCTTGATCTCTCTGGTTACCCAGTCGTTGTTTAATAGCATGCTGTTTAGTCTCCATGTGTTTGATTTCTTTCTATTGTTTTTATTATAGTTGATTTCCAGTTTTATGCAACTGTGGTCTGAGAAAATGCTTGATATGATTTCTATCTTCTTGAATTTGAAGAGACTTTTCTTATGACCCCACCCAATATGTGATCTATCTTTGAAAATGACCCATGTGCACTTGAGAAGAATGTATATTCTGTGGCTTTGGGGTAAAATGCTCTGAAGATGTCAGTTAATTCCATATGGTCTAGTGAGTCATTTAGGATTGATGTTTCTTTTCTGATTTTTTGTTTAGAGGATCTGTCCAATGGTGACAGTGGGGTATTAAAGTCTCCTACTATGATTGTATTGCTGTCAATCTCTCCCTTGATATCCTCCAAGAGTTTTTTTATGTATATAGGTGCTCCTATATTGGGTGCATATATGTTTACCAGAGTTATTTCTTCTTGTTGGATTGTTCCCTTTAGTATTATGAAGTGGCCTTCTTTACCTCTTATTATGTCCTTCACTTTGACATCTAATTTGTCAGATATAAGTATTGCAACCCCAGCTTTTTTTTCATTTCCATTTGCCTGAAATACCATCTTCCATCCCTTCACCCTCAATCTGTGTGCATCTCTTTTCCTGAGGTGGGTTTCTTGCAGACAGCAGTATATGGATCATGTTTTCTTATCCAATTGGTTACCCCATGTCTTTTGATTGGAGCATTTAATCCGTTTACATTTAAAGTTATTATTGATAAGTACTTATCTGTTGCCATTTTTAGTCCTTACCCCCGAGCTCCTTCTTCGCTTCCTCTTTCTTTTTAGTACAGCAGACCCTTTAACATTTCTTGCATTGCTGGTTTGGTGGTAATATATTCTCTTAGTCCATTTTTGTCTGCAAAGCTTTTGATTTCCCCTTCAATTTTGATTGAGAGTCTTGCAGGGTACAGTATTCTTGGATTCAGACCCTTCCTTTGCATGACTTTGTATATTTCATTTCATTCCCTTCTAGCCTGAAGAGTTTCTGTTGAGAAGTCAGTAGCTAGTCTTATGGGAGTTCTTTTGTAGGTAACTTTCTGTTTCTCTCTGGCTGCTTTTAGTATTCTTACTTTGTTGTCGGTGTTTGCCAATTTAATTATAATGTACCTTGGTGTCGGTTTGTTGGGTTCATTTTGCTTGGAACTCTGTGAGCTTCTTGGATTTGTGTGGCTTTTTTCTTTTCTATACTGGGGAAATTTTCTGTCATTATTTCTTCAAACACATTCTCTATCCTTGTTCAGTTTCCACTCTTTCTGGAACCCCAATTATACGGATGTTGTTTTGTTTCATGTTATCCCAATGTTTCCTTAGGCTCTCCTGTTGCTTTTTAACTTTTTTTTCTAGAAGCTGCTGTACTTGGGTATTTTTTCCTCCCATGTCTTCTAGCTCACTGATGCGGTCCTCTGCTTCTTCTAGTCTACTTTTGATGCTTTCTATTGAGTTCTTTATAGCAGTGATGTCATTGTTCATTTCTTCTTGTTTATTCTGCACCTCATCTAGTTTCTTCTGTTTCTTCTTGCTGCTTCTTCATCTCCTCTTGGCTCTTCTTCACTTCCTCTAGGCTCTTCTTCACTTCCTCTAGGCTCTTCTTCCCTTCCTCTTGGCTCTTACCCATATTGTAGAATTTGTCTTCCAATCTTTTAAACCAGCTTATGATCGTTTCTCTGAACTCTTTCTCTGGCAGGCTTGTTTCTGCTTCTATTTCGTTTATTTCCTTTTCTGGTGTAACCTGCCTTTCTGTATTATGTGGGCTGTTTCTTTTTCTGCCCATGGTCTTTCTTCTCCGATTGTCTAGTTATGTAGTTATCTCTCCTACGTTGATTGAGAAGCACAAACTACAACACGACCAGGTACAGCACGCAAGGCGCTGAGTAGAAATGTATTTAGGATGTTAATAATCACAAATAAGGTGACCACCAATGACGGACAAATAAGGGGTAAATAGAGAAAGAAGAAGAGGAAAATGAGGAAAAAAGAAAAGAAACAAATGGCAAATCAAATTGGGAGAGCGAGAGAAAAAATTTAAAAAAAAGATAAATAAATGAACAAATAAAATAAAATATAATAAAATAAGAAAATAAAAAGGAGAAGGAAAGAGGAAGAAAAAAAGTCAGAGAGAAAAGAAAGCGTATAAGAGAGAAAGGGGGAACAAAATATAGATGTCAAGAGACAACTTCAATAGAACTGTCACCAATCCCAATAAAGGCCAGCAACCAGTACCTAAAGCTTAATGTAAACTGCAAATAGCAACTGGTATGGAGGGAGGTGAGGGAAAAGAGAGGTAGAAAACAAAGCAAGCAAAAAGCATAATAAAACAAGTAGAATAAACTCAAAGAATCTCACAAAAAATTTCAAAGAATCGATATAATAACTTTTTAGGCAAATAGCAACAAAAGGACTTAGAGAAAAAAACAAGTTTTTGGCTAGTGAAGGCAAGAAGAGAGAGGGTTGTGTGGATTTGTAGTAGGAGATTTGAAATTAGATTTATAAATGGGGTGAAATTTTAACTAGGTAAAGAGAAAGAATAGGGAGAATCTAAAGTTGGAAAAGGGAAAGAGAACTAAGACAACAAAATGGGGAAAATTAGGAGGAAGGTGTTGGCATAAAGGTAGAGTTGAGTTGGAGTAATATTATGCTAAAAGAAAGATGAAAATAGAATGTAGAACTCTAATCCCGAAATAAAATAAATAGAAAACAAAATGACACTCGTTGTTTTTTATCCAAAAAGGTAAAGTACTAATATTAAATAATAATACTAGTTTAAAACAAAAATGTAATAGTTAAAAAGGAAAAATCAATTGATGCGGAAAGGAAAAAATAGTCTTTTAATTAAAATATGTGAAAATGAAAAATAAAATTAAAAAAAGAAAAGAAAAAAATATTAGGATGTTCCTTCACTTCCACTATTATTCTGCGTGTCATCCACTGGGTGGCAGTGTTTCAGAATTGATCTCTGAGACAAAGCAGGGGACCTCTCCAGGCTGTGCTCAGATCCTGCTACTCTCTGGTTCTCAAAGCCAGTTTGTGGGGGTTTTTGCAGCCGGGACACTGTAATAACTCCCAGGCTGTCCTTCTGCCCCAGAAAGAAAAAAAGAAAGAAAGAAAAAAAAAAAAAGAAAAGAAACCAAGATGGTGGCATAGGTGAACACCTAAACTGCTGCCTTGCATAACAATTTCAAAATTGCAACTAAAAGACAGAACAGACACCATCCAGAACCACAGGAAAGCTGGCTGAGTGAAAATTCTACAACTAGAAGTAAAGAGAGGGACTCATGAAGATTCAGAGGAGCTATAAAAAGCTGAGGTACAGAGACACACACGTGGAAAGGACAGGCAGTATAGGGGCTGGCTGGCTTCCTCTAATGGAAGGAAGACTGCAATGAACCCCTCTTCTGACAGCACTGAACCACAGTTCTGAGTGAGACTCATACAGGGGGAGTTTGGACTGTCATGAAAAGGAAAGAGTGCACAGAACTTAGGGGAGCTGCAAAAGGCAGAGATCTGGAAGTGCACGCAAAGAGGACTGACTGCTGATTGTGCTGCTGGCTTTCTCTAGTGGGAGGAAAAACAGAATCTCCCAACTACACTGAAATCCAGGTCTGACTGCACTGAACCCCAGTTTCAGGCAAGACCCTGAGGACCCGGACTCATACGGGTACCTGGAGCACACGGAAACCCAGGGGAGCCAGAAAAGCAAAGGTCTGGAGTCAGGTGCGTGTGTGGACAGAGAGGGCTGCAGCGATTATCTAGAGGCACTGAGACCCAGGGGCTGCCATGTAGGGAAGGGCTGACGGGAAGCCAAGACTGTCTGCTCAGACCTGAGACTCTACCACATCCAAGCCCAGCACAGAGGCTGTTGCAATCTTGCAAGTCTTAAGGCTGAGTCCAGCACAGAAGTTCTCCGGGTGCAGACACAGCTGATCCTCACAACCAATTGGCTTGGAGGTCAATTCCCCTCAGTGATACCAACAACAATCAAGAATTAACTACAACAAGACTGTACACACAGTTCACAAGGGGTGCACCAAGAGTGTCCACCTCAGGTAACTGGGGAGGCAGAGATACTGGGCCCTATAGGACAACTAGCACTCTACCACCTCAGGGAAGCAGCAAAAATGCAGAGACAAAGGAACAGATCACAAACAAAAGAAATGGAGGAAAATAAATGACTAATATAGAGTTCAAAACTATGGTTATAAGGTTTTTTAAGAATTTCCTAGAAAAAAAATGGATAAATTTAGCGAGATCCAAAAGGAGATGAAAAGGACTAACTAGAAATTAAATATACACTGACTGAAATAAAAAATATTATATCGAGACCTAGTAGCAGACTGAAGGAACACAAGAATCAAGTCAAAGATTTGAAATAAAAGAAGCAGAAAACACTTAACTGGAAAAGAAAAAAGAAAAAAAGAATCCAAAAATGTGAAAATAGTGTAAGAAGCCTCTGGGACAACTTCAAGCGTACCAACATTAGAATTATGAGGGTGCCAGAAGAAAGAGAGCAAGATACTGAAAATCTATTTCAAGAAATAATGACTGAAAACTTCCCCCACCTGATGAAAGAAATAGACTTACAAGTCCAGGAAGTTCACAGAACCCCAAACAAAAGGAATCCAAAGAGGACTACACCAAGACATATCATAATTAAAATGCCAAAAGCAAAAGACAAAGAGAGAATATTAAAAGCAGCAAGAGAAAAACAGTTAATTACCTACAAGGGAGAGCACCCATACTATTGTCAACTGATTTCTCAACAGAAACTATGCAGGCCAGATGGGAGTGGCAAGAAATTTTCAATGTGATGAATAGCAAGAACCTACAACCAAGATTACTCTACCCAGCAAAGCTATTATTCAGAATTGAAGGTCAGATAAAGAGCTTCACAGATAAGAAAAAACTAAAGGAGTTCATCAGTACCAAACCAACATTATATGAAATGTTGAAAGGTATTCTTTAAAATGAGGAAGAAGAAAATGGTAAAGATAAAACTTATGAACAACAAATACATATCTATCAACAAGTGAATCTAAAAATCCAGTGAATTAAAAATCTGATGAACAAAATAAACTGGTGAATATAATAGAATTAGGGGCATAGAAAGGGAGTGGACTGACAATTCTCATTGAAAAAGAGGTGAGGGGGCTGCAGGGAGAGACTGGACAAAAATCATACACCTATGGATGAGGACAATGGGGAGGAGGTAAGGGCAGAGGGTGGGGTTGGAGCGGGTGGAGGGGAGCTATGGGGGGAAAAAGAGGAACAACTGTAATAATCTGAACAATAAAAATTTATTAAAAAATAAAAAATAAAATAATAAAAAATAAAAAATAAATTCAGTTATATGAGTAGTTTATCATATTATTCTTAATTTTCTCAATCAGATGGTCTGATTTTCCTAAGTTTCTTGGGCTGGTGGACAAATGTTACCTATGTTTGTGAATCAGAGCACTGCATAGCCTAGCAGAGATGCAAATGAAAAATCCAATGTGATTAATGAAGAAACGAACTGAAAGCTATTTGCTTAAGAGAAAAACTTGAGGACCCAGAAACAACCAAATAGAGTATTTGGGTTAAGAAAGCTTTTCTTGCCCTGACTGGTTTGGCTCAGTGGGTAAAGCGTTGGCCTGCGGACTGAAGGGTCTCAGGTCTGATTCCAGTCAAAAGCATGTACCTTGGTTATGAGCATATCCCCAGTAGGGGGTGTGCAAGAGGCAGTTGATTGGTGTTTCTTTCTCATCAATGTTTCTAACTCTCTATCCCTCTTCTTTCCTCTCTGTTAAAAAAAATCAATAAAAATTAAAAAAAAAGAAAGCTTTTCTTGAATTCTTCCAGATTCTTCAAGGCGATGGCCTTACACTCACAAAGTGGGAGAGGATCTGTTAGCATTCATTGTTTATGTACTAAATTCCTTGTATATAAACAATGAGCTTTATTAGTTTGTGAGATTATTTGGCACAAATTCAAAAGAAGGAAAGATTAAGAATTATCTTCCTATCTACAAATTACCTACCACATGGCTTGATGGAATTTGAGTCCTAAGAATTTTGGGTAAGTATAAAGTAGGTGGGATCTCAATACCAGATTTCAAGCTATATTACAAAACAACTGTTCTCAAAACAGCCTGGTACTGGCACAAGAACAGACATATAGACCAATGGAATAAAATAGAGAACCCAGATATCCACCCAAACCATTATGCTCAACTAATATTTGATAAAGGAAGCATGAACATACAATGGAGCCAAGATAGCCTCTTTAATAAATGATGTTGGGAAAATTGGACAGATACATGCAATAAAATGAAACCGGGCCACCAACTTATACCAAATACCAAAATAAACTCAAAATGGATACAGGACTTCAACATTAGAAGGGAAACCATAAAAATACTAGAGGGATCCACAGGCAGCACAATCTCAGACATATGCCGAAAGAACTTCTTCACTGATACTGCTCCAAAGGCAATTGAAGCTAAAGAAAAAATAAACAAATGGGACTACATAAAAATAAAAAGCTTTTGCACAGCAAAAGAAACCATCAAGAAAACAATAAGAAAGACCACTGTATGGGAGAACATATTTGCAAATGTTATCACTGATAAAGGTTTAATCTCCAAAATCTACAGCCAACTTATACAACTTAATAAAAGGAAGATAAATGATTCAATAAAAAAAATGGGCAATGGACCTAAATAGAACCTTTTCGAAAGACGACAGGAGGAAGGCCAAGAGACACATGAAAACATGTTCAAAGTCACTAATTATCTGAGAGATGAAAATCAAAACGACAATATGATACCATCTTACTCCTGTCAGAATGGCAATCATCAACAAATCAACAAACGACAAGTGTTGGTGAGGATGCGGAGAAAAAGGAACCCTTGTGCACTGTTGATGGGAATGCATACTGGTGCAGCCACTGTGGAGAACAGTATGGGGTTTTCTCAAAAAACTAAAAATGGATCTCCCATTTGACCCTGTAATTCCACTCTTAGGAATTTATCCTAAGAAATCACAAACACCAATCAGGAAGGATTTATGCACCCCTATGTTCATAATAGCACAATTTACAATAACTACAATTTGGAAACAGCCTAGGTGCCTGTCAGCAGATGAGTGGATCAGAAAACTGTGGTACACCTACACAATGGAATTCTATGCTGGCATTAAAAAGAAGGAATTCTTACCATTTGCAGCAACCTGGTTGGAACTGGAAAGCCTTATTCTTAGTGAAATAAGCCAGTCAATGAAGGAGAAGTATCACATGATCTCACTCATTGGTGGATAATAAAGAACATTATAAACTGATGAACAAAAGGATAGATATAGAGGCAGTAAAGCATCAAACAGACTTTGAAATTACAGCAGGAAGATTAAGGTTAGGTCAGGTAGATAAGAGATCAATCATAGGACTTGTATGCATGCATATAAGCATAACCAATGAACATAGACACTGGGGGGTTGGGGTATGCCTGGGAGGGAGTGGGGGCAATGTGGAGATATGTATAAAAAATTAATAATAAAAAAAAGAATTCTGAGTAGAAAAATGTCCCTCAGTTCTGTAAGGAAGACCAAAGCACAACTTGGCCCTAATATTCCTGGTGGCATGTTTGATTCAGGTGAAAACACATTTATTTTGTGAAGAAGATAGACTTCATTTTGTACAGGCTGAAAGTTTATGTCTGGTGAAGATGAAGTCAGTGGTGTTTGATTAATACCACTAGGTATTCATTGGTCTTAGTGAATTGTTTGCATATAATGATTCGAAGTTGAGGAGACTGTCCCATAAGGACCTAATGGTCAGAGCTGAACTGAACAGAGCCAGGAGTGGGAGGAAAATGGCAGCCAAATCTTTGGTGTCACTTCTTGTTCCTTGAGTAGTCAAGCAAGACTGTTTAAGTGACTGTGGAAGACAAATGGTTTCCGTAAAAGCTTCAGATCCTCATGGTGCATGAAACAGGAAGTGGACATGTGTCAGAAACTGTCAACCTTACAGTACTTGTATAAGGTATTTTGTACACACCAACGGAGCCTATAGGAGCAAATGAACCCTATGTAGCCAATCACTCGTTCACTTACCAAATCTATAGCTCAAATGATAGGTGTTAGATAAATAGTGGGAAGTGGAATGACAAGGTGAGTGGTCAGGAGGTGGGTGGAGCTCCCTAGGGAGGAACATTGAAGATGGGATTTGTAGATCTGAGTTGGACCAGCATGTAGGGTTAGGAAAAATTTTTGTTAAGATGGAAGATACTAGAGTGTATTTTCATGTTCATGGGAGCTCTCTAGTGGACCGGGGCAGAGTAAATGTGCAGGAAGGCTTGTCGCTGAAGAAGTAGAGTTCCTGATAAGGTGTAGGAGGATGGACTAGACTTTCACAGATCTAGGAATGCTGCTTCCATTGCAGTAGAGGAAAGGAGGAGGAGATGCTACAGATGCTGTCGCCTTTGTAGACTGGCCATGGGGACAACAGGGAGTTCCAAATTCATGGCTTTCCTCCATAGTAAAGCATGAGTTAAGGTCCTCTTGCTTGTGGAAGTGGGAGATGTAAGAGTGTTGAGGACTAAGGAACCCAGTTCTATGGGAGGAATGAGAGGAACACAGCATGATGACAATATAGTGCCAGGGTCCCACTGAAGGGTACTGATCCTGAACTTACAGTGGCATTCCTTTTGGTGATTTTGCTCCAGTAATCCTTGCTTTTAGATGCAGGTTCAGGGAAGGTGAACAGTGGGGGTAACTTAGGGTTCTGGGATTGTCAGGAAAATGTGATAGAAGTTAGAAAGGACAAGGGGACTGAGGCCACTGCAAAAGAAGGATGTTTGTGATGGACCATGAAGTCTAAAAGAGACAAAGAAGAAAAGGAAGACAGGTAGGGAAAGGTGATAAAGAGTAAATGGTGGAGAACAGTGCATTAGAGGCCTATTGAACCCGAGGTCCTTTTTTCCATAGGGCATTTAAGCAAGTGAGACATAGGTGCAGTCAGAGAGTAAGATTATCAATTCATGGTTTTGGAGACGGAGATCTGGTGAATTTGAAATCCATGTGTGAGGAAAGAAATTCTGATACATTCATCGAACTTGAGGACATTAGACTGAGTGAAATAAACTAGACAGAGAAGGACAACTGCTAAATAATTGTACTTACATGAGGTACTTAGCATAGTCACATTTACAGAAACAGAAAGCAGAATGGTGGTTTGCCAGGGGCTGGGGGAAAGAATTGGAAGTTATTTAATGGGCTCAGACATTCAGTTTTGCAAGATGAAAGAGCTCTGAAGATGGGTGGTGATGATGGTTGTGAATGTGCTCCACACCACTTACAAATGGTTAATTATAAGTTTTATATGTGTATTTTACCACATTAAAAAAAAATCAGGTGTGACCCCAGGGTGGGAGGCTGAGGAGAAGCTATGAGGTAGTGAAGGGCAATTCAGAGGTGGAGGTTCTGGGAGCTGGGGTGAAGAGGAAGAGGCTGTGATTTAGGGGCTTCAGTCTTCCAGAAGCAAGGACATGGTTGGGAGGCTGGCAGAAGACAGCCCAGAGGAATGGAGGAGGTGGCAATGCCAACTGAGATGAGCATCAGGGGAGCAGATCTGATAAGATGGCTGGGTGTTTTAGAGGGGGTGAGGAGTCTCCCACTCCACCTTGGCTCTGAGATACATACAAGGTAGAGAAGGAAGAGAGCTGGTTGAGAAGCAGTGGGTGAAGCACAGTGTTGGGGGAAAGCCATGTCCCTGGTAAGGCAGGGAGGCAGAGGGAACTGTCTAGAGAAGATAGACTATCTATCAGACGTCCTAGGGGGCACAGCGAGGAAAGGGGTGGTGGCGGTGGTTGCAGCGTGGCTGTTTCAACAGGGAACTTAGGTTTAGGAGACATGAAGGACATCAGCCTCAGCCTCCTGCTTCTGAGGTGTGGGTAGGGTTTGAGGCTTGAGGAGGTGCGCTGCAGTTCTTGGAAGCAGGGTGTATGATGGCGGTGCCTTTCCCACTCAGATCAGATATGAACTTAGACACAACACAGTTTCCCCAGAGAGCCAAATCATGAACCTGCTTACCAATCCTGCCTTGCTCATTTCATGCACAAGGAAAGTGAGGTTAAGAGAGGACAAATGATTTTCTCAAACCAACCTGGTACTGAACACTCAGATTTCCTGTTTTCCATCTGGCTGTGGAATGTCAGTAGCTCAAGGGCCCCATGGGATACTGAAAAAGAGTTGAGCACCATGAGCTGCCCTACAGGGTTAGTGGTAAAGAAGGTGTGGCAGGGAAGCAATTCATGGAAGGGGAAAGGATGGGAATAAGAAGGGAGATGAGTGAGAGTCCACAGGAAACCCAGGCCAGACCCATGCTCTCACTTGAAACTGTGGAACGGACCAGACAGGGACCCACCTTCCCTCTGCCTCCCTAGAAAGATTAAAGGCTGTGTTCCGTTTCCAGCACCAGGTCACTCTGACAGAGAAGCAACCCTGTCCTGCTAATAACTGAGAAAGCCCAAGGCAGACCAGCAGAAGCCGGTTCCTTCTTTTGTGGTTGAAGATTTAAAAACCATGAAATGAAACATAAGGAAATCTCTCTGCGGTGATCTTCAGGAGAGGAGGATAGTTAGGATAGGATACTTGGGAAATTTTATACCTATTGCTGGGCCACATCTGAGATAAATTGTCATACTCATCTATGTCCTACAGCTATAAGCAGATTCTGGGTTTCTTGCTATCGTGAAATGTCCTGGTCACTGGCAAGAAACATCCCTTGGTTTAATCTGTTTAATCCAGACCCTATAGAACTAACCCCATGGGTGGAGAGCCATGGGGAGTGTGACATTTGGGAGACGCCCTGAGCCCTAATCTTAGGGGTGAGCTGCACCATGATCCCTACCCCACTCTCTCTTTATTTCATTTGTTTTTTAAATACATATGAGTTTATCTGAATAAATCTGGAGGAAGCTGCAGAGTCTTTTCAGAATAAGAGTTGGGGGTTCTCTGGTGTTCATCTGGTAAATACTAAATATGCTGTATACCCCCATATCCAGTGGCGATACCTTTGTTCTAAGGGGCTAGATACTTCCTGTCTCATCCCCTGGCATTGTGTTATGAGCTGAATCGTTTCTGTCCCCAACCCAATTCATAAGTTAAAATTCTAACCCCTAGTAGCTCTGAATGTGATTGTATTTGGAGACAGGGTCTTTAAAGAGGTCATTTAAGTAAAATGAGATCATTCAGGTGGGCTCTCATCCGGTAAAACTGGTACCATTATAAGAAGGGGAGAATAGGACCCAGACATGTACAGAGGGAAGGCCGTGTGAGGACTCGGGGAGGAGAGGCCTCTCCAAGCCAAGGAGAGAAGACTCAGGAAAAACCAACCCTGACAACACCTTCATCCTGGACTTACAGCCTCCATAATTGTGAGAAAATAAATTTCTATTGTTCAAACTGTGAAATATTGATATAGTTGAAGCCATTTAAAAATAGAACTAGGGAAGCCTTGCATATCTTACTCCTCCAACCTTTGAGATGTTTGAACTTGGAAAAATAATCTTTGGACCGGGTCAGACCAACATTGTGTTTCAAACAACTGTTTGCAAGTTAATACGGAAGCAGGCATCCTGAGTACTGGACTGAAAATAAAGGGCCTTCTTTAGAATTAGCATCACCATGTACAGTTAAAGAATAACAGCTTAATAGCACCTTCTGAAATTTTTCCTTTATTCGTGTAATTATCCCTCTTCCTTTTCCTCATAAAGATCCCTTCCCTTCACTCCATAATCAAAAGACTATTTGGGTTTGAAGAAATTCAGTATAGACGTCCCCAACATGTGCCACTTTGGCATTTAAATTATTTTGAGCTGAAGGCAATCAAGACCCGGAAGTCTCATGAAAAACGTATACCTCTCCCTTACATAATTTAATTTTGGGTCCTTGCCCAGAATTAAATTACCATCAGCAGTAACTTTTCATGACCTATCTAGATAGTAGGGTGGGGCAAGGCTCTAATTACTGAACATATGCTCTTCTTATTAGTCTCCAGTGACCTTCTTCTTCTCTGAAGCCCCAAGGTACCTTACCTCTTCCTGAGCTCCGAATACCAAATATATAAACTTCCCTTTCTGTCTCTGAAACTTTCATGTATGTGAGGTGTCTGGTTCTCCCAGGTATGCAGTGTTATCATACATATGTATGGAATTAAATTTGGTTATTTTCTCTTGTTAATCTGTCTCATGTTTATTTGAATATTGGACCAGCTGTAAGAACCTAGGAGGGTAGAGGAAAATTTCTTCCTCCCCCACAGGTTTCTGCCTGAATCAGTGTATTCCAAATAGCTATCCTGTTTTATCTCAAATAAGCACTTGTTGCTTCTCAATATGGTCTTTTATTTCCAGGTTAACAAAAGCAGCCAATCCATATATTTTGTTATGGCAGCCCAAGCAAACTCATACAGCATATCTGGGAACACCTTATTAAATGAGCAAAAAGTTTATTTCTTGGCATCTCCAAAAAAAGTTTATCTCCAGGACCATAGGGCAAGATGGGCAGTTTGTCTGATGGAGTTCCTCCCTGACCCTCCCGATCCACACACTAAATACCCACCTGAACTGAAAGGTGCAAGAAGATGTGTGGGGAAGGTCACTGCCAGTGCAGAAGTGTGTACCTTGTTTCTGATTGCCTGTGAGAGGAGAATGGATGAATGCGTCTGCCTTAAGGCTGAAGTCCTTGCATTTTGGATTTCTTTAAAAAACAAAAAACAAAAAACAAAAAATGTAGCCTGCAAAACCATATAAAGCAACACAGGCTTCTTACAACAGAGCTCAGGAATGTCTAGTCCTTTCCGGAGCAGCCATAGACACACATAGTCTTCGGCTTAGTCTATGGGAACAAATAATTGACATAAGAATTGAAATTTTGGACCAGAATCAGGCGAGGCCTGTGCCTGTGGGAAGGCATCCTGAGCGGCTGTCCTGAGTATGAGTAATGTAGCTGCTGTTACGTCACTGCTGCTGGCTGCTTTCCAAGCACAGAGCAGAGTAATGACTAACCCAGCTTCCTCAGGAAGGGAGGAAACAGTTAAAATCTTGCAGCAGCTGCAATCACCTGGGCGTGGCTCTCTTGTTTGACTTTGGCTTCAAGGATCCCGGGCCTAGGAGCGGAAGCAAAAAAGCTTGGGCGGGCCGAAGTGCATTCCGGATGGCCGAGTTGGACCTGATGGCCCCAGGGCCACTGCCTGGGATCGCAACTCACTCCCTGGTCACTCTCAGCCCAGACTCTGGGTCAGCCAGCCCAGCAGAAGAGGACAAGGGCTCCCTGGAGAGCCCCCAGGGAGAAGTGGAGGGGCTGGGCGATGGCTCTCAGGATGGTGGCGGTGGTGAGGAGGAGATCCCCTGTGACTTCTGCCTGGGAACCAGGAGGGTGAGGGCGGTGAAGTCCTGCCTGACTTGCATGCTGAACTACTGTGAGGAGCACCTGAGGCCACACCAGGAGAACAGCAAGCTGCATAGCCACCAGTTGACTGAGCCGGTGAAGGACCGGGACCTGCCCACCTGCCCTGCCCATCACAGCCCGCTGGTAGCTTTCTGCCGCCCGGATAGGCAGTGCATCTGCCAGGAGTGTGGCCAGGATCAGCACAAGGGCCATGCCTCAGTCTCCCTGGACATTGCCCGCAAGGACAAGGAGGCAAGTGCCAGGGTCCACTTGGGAGAGACGGTGGGGAGGCGTTGTGCCCCGGGAGGTGGTGAGCCACACTGCACCTCCCAGGGTGCTCACTTCACTTCTGAGCTCTGGGTTTACCCAGTAGCGGGCTGCACCCAGTGTCAATATCTGTTTCATTTGGCTTTGGAAACTGAAGTAGGTCACTCTGTCCCCATGGGAGTCCTGCTGCCTCTGTTTTGTCTCTGCCTGTGTCTCTCTCTCCTCATGCTGACTTGTTTCCTGCTGTTTTTCACACAGCTTCCATCCTTGTTCCATGTTTGTATGTGGGGCCCGAATCTGGGGGCTCGGGGCCGTGATGGTCCCCTCTGCCTAGGTCTCTGTGGCAGTCAATGTAATGTAAAGCTTGGCACAAATTCCAGAAAAAAGAATCAAACCTTTCCCCTAATTTCTCTTCCCTCTCCCCCAAAGAAGAAGATGAGTAGAACATCCCCCGCTTGAGGTACCCGGGATGAAATTCAAGAGCTTAAAAAGGCCTAAGATAACATAGAATTGGAAACTTACCTCTAGGCACAAACTCAAGGACACTTGACTCAGGGAAAAATTCAAGTTCCTTATCAGATAGAGGAATCAGGAGTGACAGAAAACGCTGTGCTCTTAACCTGTAATTTTATTCCTATCAGGGAAACTGTTTCCAGAACAGTTGGTCCTAAAGCTGAAAGCCTGGAGTTCTTAGGAATGAATTTAGCACTTTGTGTACTTTGTTTCTCTGCCTTGAATTTCCCAGTGAGGAAGTGCAGTTGCTTTTGTCCTACATTCCTTGTATTCACACTGCTGGTGGGTTTCTGCGATGCTCTTGCTCACAGGGCAGGCCCATCGATGTCAGCAGATAGCAGAGGCAGCAGGCTTCTGGGAAGGGTAGTTTACTTGTCAGCTTCCCTTCCCTTTTTCTTAGGCATAGATCCCATTAGTGTTAGTGGGGATTGTTTTGAAAAGCACTGTAGTCCAAATGCCAGTGAGTCTCCTTTTCCATCTCTGGGATCCACTCACCAATAGTTCCTAGAGTTTCCAGTGTCAGGGAATGTCACCCATTTCTCTACTTTCATAACCATGAACAGGCTCCCATGAACAGATAGACAGGTCAAAGGGGAAAGCTCATATAACTGAGAAAATTAGTCTCTACGGAGCACAGCTATGTGTGAACTGCTCTCCGTGGATTTTCCCATCCAATCCTCAGATAACTCTAGGAGGCGGTGATCTTTTGTCTCCACATTAGTCTAAACTTGCACAGTCTAAGTCATGAAGAGAGGAGTGAGAGATCTTGGGAGCCACCCCACTGGAGGAACCCCAGGGAACGACCTCAAGATCACAATATGGTAACTTGGCTTTTTTTTGTACTAACAGCCTACCACACATATAGAAGTACTATTAAGACAAAGTGCACTGCTTTTTCCTTGGCGTATAATGTCTGGATTTCATTCACTTTACTGGAAAAGTGATGTGTGCACATGTTGAAAAGCAATCTCCACCAAATATTGCAATAGATTGTCCTGCATCTCCATCTCCCTCCCTAGAGGCAAATGCCACAATTTACACTTCCTTCTATTTTTTGTTTTAAATTTAATTGAAAAAAAATTTAATCCTTACCTGAGGATATTTTTTCCCTTGCTTTTAGGAGAGAGAGAAAGGGAAAGAGGGAAATAGAGAGTGGGAGAGAGAGAACTCAAACATCATTGTAAGACACATCCATTGGTTGCTACTGGCTGATTCCCTCACGCACCCCAATGGGGGACTTGGAGCAAACCTACAACCCAGGTGTGTGCCCTTGACTGGACCTTCAGTGTGTGGGCCAATACACTAACCATTGAGCATACCAGCCAGGCCCCTTCTGTTTTCCTGAAGGAATGTGCTATACCTATAGCAGCATAGACGGAGAATGAATTTTAAATGTAGTATATACTGATGCATTACAGAGACTTAGGGTAACTGGAATTCTGAGCAAAAAGTTGTATAGAGCATGTGTGGATCCCCAAATTCAGATGCCCTAAGGAAACTGGTAGGATAAAGTAAAAACAGCTGGGTAGAGATTTTAGGGAAGGTTTTAGTGCTTAAAAGCAATCATGGTTATAAATACAGTGTGACAGCCCCAGATCCCAGATTTTTGGTGATGGCCCCAATTCACAGGCTCTGCTTTCTGGTCTGCCTAAGAGAGTTCTTGTCCTGCCCACTCTGAGTCCTTCTTTTCAGCTCAGATAGTCAGTTTATTCTGTCAGTGGCAACCATACTCTAGTTGGCTTTGCCAAATCTTAGGAGCCAAAAGGTTTCCTGTGAGGAGCCCAAGGAACTAGTCCAGAAGATGCAGTACCTCAAAGAGGCTGCAACTGCCAGCAGGATTATTTTGAAAGTTTTATTAGATAACATTACATTCCCTTCATCTGGCCCAAACCCTGCTGACATCACTTGCTGAAAGTCACTTTGGATCATGTTAAGGGCTAATTACTCAAGCAAGCATGTTGTACATAGAAAACTGTAAATAGTATGTTCAGCCAAGAGGACACAAAGTAGCTGAAATCCAGCATCAGTGCAGAGCAACTTATGTCTCAGTTAACCAAGGGAGCCCTTTCTGAAGCTCCCACAGCCTTTAGCTATGCCAGGGGACAAACGTGAGTTTGGGAGTTCTGGGTGTTCTTGGATTATTTGTTCTGTTCTGCTAGACTCTTCCTAATGGGACCTCAGCACTTCCCTTTGCTCCAAACCAGCTTCCCTAAGCCCCTTTGCTTCTAAGAGCCCCTGATCTTTCCTCCTCTCCCTCCTCCCAATCTCAGGCTTGCTGCTGTGGAACTGTGCTACCTGCATGCTTGGTAAAGTGTGCACTTTCTCTGACTACTGTCCTGTTTGTTCTGCCCCATGAAATGCACAAGGTTCTTTCCTGTTTTTCCTCAAGTTTATCACTTGTTATAGAGTGCTTCCTATGGGCTGTGTCCTCACAGCTGACCATGCTAATTATCCTGTCTGTCCTTTGGGACAGGAAACCAAGCCGCATTATGTGGCTCCCTGGAATGCCAAAGGGCTGGGCAACACAGCTGTCATGTGATCAAAGGGGGTGTGGTCATGGCACTGAGGTCAGGGCAGGCAGGGTTCTTGAGGGAAGGAAGACTGATCTGGGCCCTGACTCAGATCTTGAATTCCACTAGTGATGGGCCACTGCATTCCACATGAGCACTGGTTCCAGGAACTCAGGACTGTGTGCTGCCCACAGACACAGTCTCTGTGTGGTACAGGAGCCCAGTTTTTGAGAGTTCACTATCAGTGCATCTCTGGGAAGCAGAGAACTAGCATTGCTCACAGCCTGTTTGCTGGCATCCGGGAGGAAGTGATTGAAGGCCTCTCAGGAAAAGTATTTCTTCTAGAAACTGAGGAATGCCTTGGACTCAGTCTTATGTAACTTGTTTTTCTTAAACATTCCACCAGGCTGTATGTCTTTCAAGAGCAGGGCGGATGTCTTATTTCACTGGACTGGCACATGGCTGGTTCTGACCGATAACTGAGGAGTGAAGTCAAGTGGGAACCAAATGCAAACACTTCCGAAGGACCAGCATCTTGTGGTGGGAAGTACAAAGAAACGACCATCATCCAGAACATTCTGCTCTTTTTTTGTGCTCTCTGCTCTTCCTATTTGCATCTCTAATCTGGTTACTAGCCACAGAGCTCTGGGTGGCCACCTTTGCCCTGTAGATACAAACGAGGACAAATCTGTGACATAGTCCTGTGGCCCTGTACCAGAGGGATATTAAATGACTTGAAGATAGTGCAGGCAGCAACCAGGTCTCCAGACCCCAGATACAGTGCTCTTTGCACATTTGTCATTGCCCTGCTTTAGTAGTAGGACTCTGTGCCCTTCAACATAGGGCTGTCTCTGCCATTGACACTGCTGTCCTGTTGGGCACTCTGGCCTGAGATGTGTATGGCTGGCACCATAGGAAACCCTGAAGCCGGACTCTGAGCCACCCCGTCATTTCTGAGGAGGAGGAACAACTGGAGATACTGGTTTCTTAAAGTGACCCCACCTTTTGTGGTAAACAGGAGTGACTTCCCATGGGATGACTCACTCAGAGAGGTCACCATTAGGTTACTAAGGAGCCTTTTTCTCCTTTTATGGTGGTTTGCAGAAATGAGAGAAGTGCCTCCCTGGAGACTCTGGGATCTCCCTGTGGCTCTAGCTCATGCTGGGGCTCACTGCTTCACCACATTCTCATATTGCCAGGGTGCTCTGTTGTGTCTGCATCCATTTTTAAAGAGTGGCTTATGTTCCTTCCCCTCCTGTGGAAAAGGTCACTGTGTAAACCTTTAAGACCAGCAATTGCCAACTGGTGGCCCGCGGACCGCAGGTGGTCTGTGCGGTCCGAAAGGTTAGTGATCACTGTTTTAGACAGATCAAGATTCCACAGTTGCCCCCAAATAGGCCAGACTCCCTGTCCCCCATTCTCACTCCTGGGCATCAGATCTCAGGTCTCAGGAGTGGGAGGGAGTTCACTGAGGTTCCCTCAGTCCCAAGTCAGTGCCCCAGAACTGAGCAAGCAGTACCTGCCTGCCAAGGCTTCCTCATGGGAGTCCTGGGTGTCCCCAGGTTTCAGTGGGAGAAAGGAGAGGCACTTCATTTATAACCTTTGAGTTCTATTAGGGCACAATGACTCCCAGCTCTGAATGTAGACAACCTATTAAAAGCAATGACAGCTAAAGCTATTCTTTTTCTTTTTTGCTGCCTCATGCCCTTGTGGAAGCAGGAAAGTGAGAGGGCCTGGAAAGTTTTCAAAGGCTTATGTTTCATGCCTTGGCACATTTTGTGGCAGAAAGTGCTTAGGGTGTCCCAGGAGAGGAGAGTGAAGCTGGGCAGTGGGGTCAAAGCAGGCAAACCGTGGTTCCCAGGTGGCACTTGCCTTGCTGGTTCACTATGCCTGTCTCCAAGAGTGAACAAGAAGGCATGGTGGAAAGCAGCAACAATACTAAGGATACTGACGAAGGTAATGGATATTTTACCTTCATTGTGAGACACATCCATTGCTACTGGCTGACTCCCTTCCTCATCCAGCTACTATGCAAAGTTCTTATTAACACAGGCTACCTCATTTGACCTTCATAGGAACCCTACATATTAGGACTTCACAGGTAAAGATATGAAGGACCTAAGGTATTAAGTAGATTTTTTTTTCAAAGTCTCAGCTGCTGAGTAGAAAGCCTGGGATCCCCTCCATCAGCTCCAAGCCCATGCTCCTTGTTAAGTTATTCTGGCCTGGGTCAAATGGCCTGGACTCAAGTCCATGGTTGACCTTGCATAGGTAGCTTGATGTTATCATCTGCAAAATGAAGATAATGACCTTAACCTAATCTGAGTGTGGTCAGGATGATATGAGATAATTCTATATAATTGCTTAAGTTAATGATAAGCATGCACCCAGGTATGTGCTCCCCATATTATAACCAGTTCATGCTGCGTTCAGCCCCAGGAGGTGCTGGCACACAGATGGCCTTCGGGGCACCTCCATTTAGGGTGCTTTGAGCTGACTTTGAGAGCAGCTTATGAGGTCAAACTCTCCTTTCCATGGAAGTAAGTTGAAAGTGCTATTGCTCCTGAGACCTTCTGTGTGCTCTGGACTCCTTCCTACTTAATGCTATCTTTTTCTTTTCTTAGGCTGAGCTTCGGAGCACCCAGCTAGACCTGGAGCGGAAACTCAAGTTGAATGAAAATGCCATTGCCAGGCTCCAAGGCAATCATAAATCTGTTTTGGTAAGGCTGGTCTGAGTCACCTGTCGGGCTTCAGTACACATCTGGATGCAGCTGCAGGCTCAGTAAGACTCATCAGAGTTGTAGAACATGGGGCTGCAGGCCCAGGGGCTCTTTGAGGTCTCTCAGCAAATTTTCTATGAAATTAGTTTAAGGCTCAAAATTGGCAAGCAAGTTACAGTGATACCTCGAGATATGAGTTTAATTCGTTCTGTAACCTTGAGGCATAGGGAAACTATGAGACACTCGAGTCGCGGTAAACTGGTAGGTAGTGTGCAGCCGGCTGATCCGAGCGATTACTCCTATCTCAAATGTTGCTCGTATTTTAAAGCAAAATTCGCTCGCTTGATGGCTCGTATCTCAAAAATCTCGTATGTTAGGGCACTCGTATCTCGAGGTACCACTGTACTTTTTCATAATATAAAGTAAAAGCAAGACTAGTCCTGTAATAACAGCAATATTTTTACATTTGCATATTCTTTCTTGAGCAGGAGAAAAGTGTGTGAAGGGTGTAAGGGGGTGTTTAGAAAGCGCTCCAGAAACTAAACATCATTTTTGCTTTGCCACCTGCATGTGTGTCACTAGGTCCTGGCAACCAGAAAAGAGCATTGGAAACTGCTGGATTAGTGGATGGTAGTTGTTAAGGTCAATGGTGTGCAGGCTACTTAGTGTTAGTCTCTTGGTTTTATGACCATTTTCCATATAAACTATTTGTAGACCCAAACAGTCCCACAAATGTTTCTCATTAATGGCAAACCAATAACCAATACTCAGAAGAGAACTCAATATACCTACCCCATGGCATTGAAGCAGCAGCAGCATCTTTGTATAATAAGAATGATTCTATCCCATCCATCCATCCATCCATCTACCCACCCACTCATCCATCCACTCATCCACTCACCCACCCACTCATCTATCCATTTATCCATCCATCCCTTCCTCCATCCACCCACCCATATGTAATGCATGTATTAATTTCAAGTTAATTTCCTCCTCTTTAGTGCTTACAACTAACTAGCTGCTGAAAGGTAAACACCTCTTTCTTTGTGAGTGTCCTCCCCATGTCCCAAGTGGTTCAGGGTTCGGGCTCTGGAGGAGGCCACACACAAATGAAAGAGACTAGAACATATTAATTTGGGAATATTGGGGGCCAGGTGGGAGCCCACCTCAAGAAGAAGGACTCCGCTTTGCTCTGGCCTTGCAATTCCTTTTATTCAGGTTTAGGATCCACCCATAGCTCTTAGGCAGGCAATTCCAGTAATAGTTCCATGAAAGCCAATCAGCAAGGATTTACATAAGACTAAAAGGTGAAAGTTGCTTCAGCTCTCTTTGTCTCAACTCCACTGTGGGTGCTTGGCTCTGACCTTTCAGAGCCTTTAAGGTTAACCAGCCTTCCCGGTTCCTTGCCCATACCTCTGCTAGTGAAAGCAATGGGTGGCTTCCAACATTTCTTACCCACATAATCATAAGAAAAAAAAAGAAATACAACTGCCCATTTGAAGCCTTATAAAACCTCCAGAGATTGTTGATTTCCAGGTTCTCCATATTCTGGAGAACCACACAGAGTACCTTGCCTATTCCCAGTTCTTTCATTTTCAGACACTTGGATTCCTACCCAGGGCTCTTCATAATTGCATGGTAACTGGCAGAGGTGATTATCACCAGGTCACTATGTACAAGGGACATGAAGATAGAGATATGATAAGACTTGTCTGGGGCCTGCAAACTGATGGAACAGGTGAACCAGCGACTGTTCCTCCCTTGACCTAAGAATGAGTCAGCACATTGGCAGACATGGGCACCATCCTCTTTAAACCATTACCTTTGGTACTTCAATATGTTTGTGGCCCCTCCTTTCCATAATCTTTATTTATCATCATCTGAGCACTAAGTTAAATATTTCACACATTCCATTTACATGTACTTCTCCATGAGAACGTTAGGAGTGAGAAGCTACATATAATAGCAGAATAGTAAATCCAGCAGCATCATTTGAGGACTCCTATCTACAACTCTTTCTCAGGAGAATCCCTCTCAGGAGGGAGGATTTGGACCCTGAAGTTTGTCTTTATCTTATGCCTCTGAGCTTCATGAAATCATGCATCTATGAGGAACCTACATGTCATCATCATTACAGGGAGTAAGTGGATTCCTCTCCTTTCCCACAACATCCCAGGGCAAACCAACATTGTTTTGCTAAGGCAACAGAAAAGCAAACATCTGACCAGAAGGACTGAAGATTATGGACTCTCTTCCTGAAGAAGAATTAGAAACCAGCTATCTATAGCTAAAGAGTGACCAGCTTGTTAGCACCAATAGAAATTTTTTTTTCCTGTTCATGTAATTATTCCCTCCTTTTTCTTATAATAAATCCTTGCTCTCGTCCTGTAATTAGGACACTGTTTGGATTTCTGAGCTGGAATTCTTTTTAATTCCAAATAAATGCTTGTTGCCTTGAGGAAAGAGTGAAAATAGGAAATATATAAAATGAAGTCACTTTCGAAAAGTGAGGCAAGACTCTAATCTTGTCCTAACTATCCTGGGAACTTAAACTTTTTGAACTTTCCAGTCCCGTGTCAATGCCTGGACACCCATCTGCATAAAGCAGACCTCCAAGACCCCCATTCCCTCCTGAAGGACTCACATGCCCAGGCCGCATGATATCAGAGTGATATTGATTATACAGACCACCGGATGTGGCCAGATCCCTGGGACCCATCTCCTAGCTTTGCATCCAGCATCCAGACCCACCTAACAGCCAGTTCTAGGGCTAAGAGTGTAGGGCTCATTGTTCATGAGAATGCAATATTTTTGCTACATTTTAAGAAATCTTAACTATAGTAAAAGAGAAGTATTTACTAGAACTGTAAGCATCCACTTCTCCATCCATCCATCCATGGATATTTGAGAAAGCATGTATGCAGGCAGAGCTTAGAGAAAGCAAGTATTCAGGCAGGGAGGTTTTGAGAAAACATGTATGCAGGCAGGTAGCTTTGAGAAGCGCAACTACCGAAGAGAAGTGGAAACCATTCACATTTGGATTAATATTGTAAATGAGAGACTGACTGAAGGCATTTATAAGACATTCACTTGTGAAAGAACAGAGTCCCACATGCACAGTGCCACTGTGACAGCTATCACTCTGAGCTTGTTTTTCTGTTATTTGAATGTGGCACCAAACACCCTAAACATTCATGCCTGGTAGGATGCCATAAACTTACTTGTGCTTTTGGCGCTGATGGCCTCAGTGGGCTGTTTAAGCAGATATAACAAAATGCTAAGGAAGCTAATTCATGCTTTAAATTTGTACAAAGATGCCAAAATATTAGTTAACCACAGTAAATATAACTCTAAAGTACACTGAATTCTTAAATTACCCTGGTAGGGAAATTGATTTCAGAATATTGAATAGCAGTCCAACTCTCAGAGAAAGAGACGCCTGGCACACAGACAATTCACGCATTTTAGTGGGTGAGAACCTAAGTAATGATGGGTACACAAGAACTTTTACATGCTGGGGAGTAAATCTTTTCAGAACCCAGGGCTCATATGAGAATAAAGATTTCTTTTGCAGTAGAAACTTGTTCCTTAATCTGTTTATCAGGTTTACGTTTCTGTGTGTTAACTTTGATAGCAGTGGACACCTTGCTAATAGATTCTTTGCTGTGCCTCTCTCCCCCAACCCCGCCTCGCTCTACTGGGCAGATGTCAGTGTCAGAGGTGAAGATGGTGGCTGAGGAGCAGTTTGGGGAGCTCCTTGCTGCCATGAGGAAGGCCCAGGCTGATGTGATGCTCTTCCTGGAGGAGAAGGAGCAAGCCGCTCTAAGCCAGGCCAATGGCATCAAGACACACCTGGAGCACAGCAGCGAGGAAATGGAGAAGAGCAGGCAGGAGCTGGGCAGGATCGCTGCCATCAGCAACAACGTGCTGTTCCTGGAGGTGTGTCTGGGTGGGGGCGGAGGTTTCTTTGGACCACCAGGAAGTGAGCTGGCAGATATGGGGATGGAGTTGCCCTCTATCAGTGGGAGCAAGGGGGACAGAGAGGCAGGGCTTGTTTCAGCAGAGCATAGGAGAACAGGAAGGGCAGGGGAGGCTTCACAGAGCCAGAAGCTGGAACCAGTCAGGGCAGATGAGTACTGCTCAGGAGAACCCTTCAGAGGTTTGAGAAAGCAAGTCTGCAGGCAGGGAGCTTTAAGAAAGCATGTATGCAGGCAGGGAGGTTTGAGAAAGCATGTATATAGATAGAGGTTTGAGAAAGCAAATATACAAACAGGGAGGTTTGAGAAAGCATGTATGTAGGCAAGGAGATTTGAGAAATCAAGTATGGAGGCAGGGGGGTTTGAGAAAGCATGTGTACAGACAGGGGCATTTGAGAAAGCATGTATACAGACAGGGAAGTTTGAGAAAACATGTATGCAGGCAGGGAGTGTTGAGAAAGCATGCTGATTTGGGGGATTGGGTGCTTTCCCAGAGATGGGAGAGGAGGCTGGCCAGGCCTGGCAGGCATCTGGCTGTGAGAGATCTTTGCTCTTCATCAGAGAGTCACAAAAGCAGTGGAGGACTGCAGATGGGGGAGGGATGAACTCAGAGAAGTGTGCTTTAGAACCACTGTGATGTGGTGAGGCCTGCCTGGCAGGTTTGGCTGGAGGCTTGTTACATGTGCGGGGATTGAGGAAGGCTCTGCAAGGAGGGACTTTCATTGCAGGGCACAGCCCTTAGAGCTAGACTGTACTATTGCAGAAGAGGAACAGTTGGTTGGCCTTCAATTCTGTCATCTTGGATCCATCACTAAGTAGCTGTGTAGTTTTTAGCAAGTCACTTAACTTCTTTGGGTCCCAAATTCCTCATTTATCAAAGGATCAGGGCAGAGTAAATACTTAGTTCCTTCAGATCGAATGTCCCTAAATACAGATAATTTTTCTCTATTGTATTTTTGAAAAATTTCCCTTTTAGTTATAACAAACATAAATATTTACTATGTGAAAGTCAGAAAAATATGAAGGAAAGTAATCACCCTTATTCCCACCACCTAGGCAACCATAGTTAATCTTGTAATGAGTGAGAGAAAGAGAAGCAAAGACAAAAATATGGATGGAATGTCTTTTTGTTAGTTCCTTGCTTTCCAATATCAAAACATGAATAAACTATTAATCAAAATTGATTCATGTCAAGAATTTCTCCAAAGAAAACATATACAATTTCTTTTAATTTTCCTTTTATAGCTTTAGCATAAAAACTTTAATATGCAGAAAGTATCTTAAAATAAGTTAATTTACTTACTTTGGGGAAAGATAATTTCCTTTTTTCCAAATTGCTAGCCAGCTGACATGACAACAGCTATTGGATAACCTATCCTTTCCCCGCTGGCTACTTTTATCGTGTATGGTTCAAAAATCTATATATAGTGTTAGGATATTCATCTACCTTTTTCTATCAACTCTTTGGTTTGGACTGTTTCATCTTTCTCACTAATCTATCTTACTGTTTTGGTAACAACTGTTTTCATAACTAAGTTTTACACTGAACCCAGTCTGCTCTTCAATGCTTCAATTACATTTGAGTTTGGATAATGTGCTATGTCTGAAAACAACATTTCCTGATCATTACATTGTTTTGAAGCATCACTGATTTAATGTGATTATCTCTGTAAAAGCACTTTTAAAACTCCGAATCATAGTACAAGAATGAGAGGAAATTGTGAACCCAGATAGGAAAGCAGCCAGCATTCCTATCTGAGGTCTTATCCATGCACCTCTGAGCACTATACTGATTCCTCCATTCCCCACTGTGGCTTATCTATATAATAAAAGCCTAAGTAACCATAACAGCAGAATGACCAGAACAATTGGTCACTATGATGTGCACTGACCACTCGGAGGCAGTTGCTCAATGCAGGAGCTGCCCCCTGGTGCTCAGTGCGCTCCCACAGGGGGAGCATCACTCAGCCAGAAGCTGGGCTCATGGCTAGCAAGCAGAAAGGTGGTGGTGGGAACCTCTCTCACCTCTGTGGCAGTGCTAAGGAGTAGCGAGCCAACCAGTAGGGAATAGTGATCAGGCAGGTAGTAAGGAGCAAGGGGTCCTAGACTGTGAGAGAGATGTCCGCCTGCCAGATTAGGCCCGCTCCCTCTGGGAAGCAGGTCTAAGCTGGCAGGCGGACATCCCTTGAGGGGTCCCGAACTGCAAGAGGGCTCAGGCCAGGCTGAAGGACACTCCCCAGTGCATGAATTTCATACACTCAGCCTCTAGTGTCTAAATAATTTCAAAAAGTCCTAAGGGTATGAGCATAGCAGGAATATCACCTCCTTTGACTGTTGGTATTAAATGTGTTTTTGGCTCCAGTCTGGGCTGTGTATTAGAGTCGCTCATGGGCATCTAGTATCTCTTGATTTTTAAAAACCCACTTTCCCAGCTTAAAAAATAGATGGTTTCTATGTTGCTATCCCCTGAGCTGCACGTATGACATACTTCCTTTGTGAAGTCCAGTTTGCCATTGACCCATTTTACAGCAGCAGAGAGGGACAAAATGAAGAGAGCAGCCAGTTAAGGAAACACAGAAACCAGGGTAATGCCAAGCTTCCCTCCCCACAGGAGTACTGCAAGTTTAAGAACACTGAGGACAGTGCCTTCCCTAGCGTTTACATAGGACTCAAGGACAAGCTCTCAGGCATCCGCAAGGTCATCACAGACTCCACTGCGCACCTAGTCCAGTTGCTGCATAACTATAAGGAAAAGCTTCAGGAGTTCACAAAGGATGGTGAGAAACTTCCTGTGGGCTGTGGTGTGTGTGTCTCAGAATGGTTGATGGGGAAGGTGAGAGAGAGAACCAGGGGAGGAGGCGAAATCAGGGGTACGTTTCATTTGCAAAGCCATCCTTTGGTTAGACTGTGTTCCTAATGGACAGGTCTTGATTTCATTTTACAATTGAGACCTGGATAATAAGGTGGGATAGTCACACCATGCCATTGGCTGATATTTCTATGTCTCTCAGATTGCTAACACCTATGCTTTTAAGTGAAATACAGGCCAGTCTGACATCTTTTTCAGACTATTTTGCTTCATCCATGAGAGAAATGTAGTCCAGTGAGCATTGGTTCTCTGAGATGTGATGAGGCTCCAGCCCCATCTCCCTCCAGAAACCTGGGGAAGGGTGGCTGGGAAGACCTGTTTCTGAGTTCTCTGACCACCTGGACAAGCATGCATTCACAACTCTCTGCCTTTCTAGAGGAATATGACATCAGAACTCAAGTGTCAGCTGTGGTGGAGAGCAAGTATAGGACCTCAAAACCTGAGCCCAGCACCAGGCAACAGTTCCTCCAATGTAAGTGTGACAGCTCTCCTCCTGGTTATTGACGTCAGTGCAATGCTCTGCTGAAGTAAGAATGCCTTCTCTTACATGGGTTTCAGGTTCTTGCAATCTGTGGTCTGTCCCTAAATGGTACATTTAGGAATATTTAATTACAATTGTTTTTAACTTTTCATTTTGAAGCTATTTGAAACTTAAAAAAATATTGCAAAAATAGGACAAAAAGTTCCCATGTACTTTTTATCCAGCTTTTCCAAATGTTAACACTTTGCAAAAATGCAATACATTGATCACAACCAGGACATAAATATTGTTGCTAAAGTGATATTAACTAGTCTACAAAATGCATTCCTGTTTCACCAAGTGTTCTAACCAATGTCTATTTTTTTTTTAACCCTGAAGTCCAATTCAGGATCATAGGTATTCCAATGCCTCCTTAGACACCCCCAACCTAGGTCTGTTCCCATAGTCCTTTTTTGTCTTTCATGACCTTGGCACTTTTGTACAGTCTAGCTAGATACCAAATGGTTCCCCATGAAGTCTGGCTTGGCCAGGATTGTGTAATACATTGTCCTATCATTATATGGATTGACCTGGTCTGTTAGCATATTACAACACTGAGCTGCCAGTCAACAATTCATTATGGTTAACAAGCCCATGAGGTTTCATTGCCTAGTAGAAAAAGGACTGCATCTGCATGTTAAGGCTCATTTTTGTGACATGGGTAATTCATCTTTTTGGAAAATTCCATTGAACTCTGCTTCTTATTGTTTCTGGGGATGACCCCTGGCTGACCAACTCCCGGGCCCCTTTTTCTCCAGTTATCACATGCACCTTCAGGTTCTGATGTCTGCCTCCTACTTCTGCCACTGCTCGGACTTTTCCCAAGATCTCTTGGTTTCCACACAGTTTCTGTGATTTATTCTTGCCTTCTCCTGATAGAAGAATATCTATATTTTACAAACATATATGATTAATACAAGAAACCAAATACCCTTCATTCTTAACATTAAAACAAATATGACTATATTCTATTACTAGAGGTCTGGTGCATGAAATTTGTGCATGAGAGGGTGGGGTCCCCTCAGCCCAGCCTGGAACCTCTCCAATCCAGGACTCCTTGGGGAATGTCTGACTGCTAGTTTTGACCTGAACCCAGCAGTCAGACATCCCTCTCATAATCCAGGACCTCTGCCTCCTAACTGCTCTCCTGCTTGCCTTTCTGATCACCCCCAATTGACCCCCACCAGCCTGGTCACCCCCAAATGCCCCCCTCTGCCAGCCTGGTTGCCCCCAACTGCCCCCCTCTGCTGGCCTGGTCACCCCTCACTGCCCCACCCCTGCCAGTCTGGTCACCCCACGCAGCCTGCTAGTCAGTCATTTGGTCATCTCTCGTTATCCCCCCTGCTGGCCTGGTCGCCTCACACAGCCTACTGTTTGGTTGTTACTGTGAGGATATCATGACCAACTTGCATATTACCCTTTTATTAGTATAGGTAACCTATTTTCTTTTGCATGACAAATACATTTTTGTACATTCAATATTAACTATTTCTCTTAGAGTGTTGCTATGAACCTTTAATCTTTGTAGACTCAGATGTTTCACTTTTCAAAGTTCTGGAGCTCAAATTGCCATTTTGACCAGTTGGAGCCACTTGTACACTAACCTCTTTCTCTTTTAAACATTGGCATTCTGCCTTTGATATCCTTAGAAATATCATTGCTTTTAGGGGTATTCCAGACCTATTCTGGTTTTCTTGTCCCAAAACATAGAATCACCTCCTGGGAGTTCTTCATTCCCTTAAATGAGAGGATCATTTTTGTTCGATATCTGGATGCTAATGATTGACCAAGGAGTTGGTGGTGGGTAAGAGTGAATCTGGGGATACTGTTTGGGCCACTTTTAGTAACAGCTGCAGACTATATGCCTTTGATTGTCTTCAGTTTACATTCATTTTCCCTTTTAATTGCCTGCACTGCTGTGTCCTTTTATTCCAGGATGTAGTCTCATTGATTACTAAGAATTCCTCTTACCAAAGGAATTGGGAAAGATCTGGGTTAAACTAAGGACTTTTTAAGTTAATGGATTTTAAAATAGCTTTTAAAATGTGCATTCATTTGGCAAGTACATACTGCACATCTTCTCAGGAGAAGATGCGCCTCTTACAGATAAGAAGGAGGACAAACATGAAACAAACTACAAAGAGATTATTGCACATTGTGGTGAGTACCACGAAGTTTAAAAAAGGCAGAGTGCCCAGTGATGGGATTGATTTGGATTGGAAGTCACAGGGAGCCTCTTTAAGGTCAGGAATCTCAGCCACAACCTGAAAGCATCATTAGGAATGCCTGCATCTGGCGGGGCAGCAATGACATCATGGAGGGAATGGTCTGTCCTTAAGGGGATTCAGTGTTAGGTAAGTCCGAAGTCAGGGGAGAGGGCAGTTGACAAGGCTAGAGACACAGGCAAGGACCCATATGCAGGGCCAAGTAGGCCAGGGTAAGGGGTCACTGCTTTATCCTAAGAACAAGGGGGCACCACCCAAGGGCTGTAACCTGGGGGACAGGATTCACTTTGACCTACATCCTAAAACAAACACTGTGGCTTCTTCCTGGGGAAGGTATAAGATGGGGGCATGGGAGAGCAACATGACCAACAAGGAGCCTGTAGTCCTAGTCTGGGTGAGATCCGTGGTAGGGGGTGGGTGAAGCAGTGCCCTGGAGAGAAGTGGGTGGCATCTACAGGGCTTGCTGGTGCCTGTGCATGTGAGGATGGTCAAGGCAGGGTTGAGGATGAGGGCAAAAGAAATGTTGAAAATAACTTTAGTGAGATTTGAGCAACTGGGTGTATGGAGATGCTATCATTTTCTGGGACTGGAAAGAGATGTGTGGGGATTGTTTGAGAGTTCACCAGTCTAAATATTAGTCAGACATTAAAAACCCTCACAATAATGGATAAAATGTGGATATATATAAGTGCCTATTCCTCCAAACCCTTGCCAACATTGGGTAGGATGTTGCCTGGTTTTCAGCACATATTTGTTGAAAGAATGAATAAGTGAATCTATAGATTTTATTTCTTGATTCAGCTCAGCAAATAATACAGGAAATGCCAAGCATTTTGTGCTTTAGGAAGAAAGCAAGTGGAGTGACTTAATGAAAAGGATCTGGAACCACTTTCAATATATGTGTGTGTGTGGGCTTCTCAGACACACAGTTCTCTGAGACACCAACTGAATGGCCTATAATTTAATTCAATTCTAACACTGTCTACCTGGAGATGGTGTCAGATCCCACAGGCTAAGTAAGGGCTCAGTCCCATAAAATTGCTCCCACCCAACTTCAGATGCTGTTCCAAAGTAACAGGTTTTACTCATAACTTCCATACAATTTGGCTACAAATTGTAAGTTCCCATGACCCCTCCTTGGTTGGATTAATTTGCTAGAGCTGCTGCCAGATGTCAGGGAAACATGTTTACCAGTTTATTACAGGACATGATAATGGACACAGGCATACCAGGTGAAGAGCTACAGAGGTGAGGTCTGAGAGTGGCCTGAGCTCAGGGGCTTCTGTCCCCATGGAGTTGGGGTGGGTCACCTCCCAGGGTGGATGTGTTTACCCATATGGAAGCTCTTCAAAGCCCCTACTAATGGGATTTTTAAATGGTACTTCCTCATGTAGGCATGATGAAGTCACCCCATTTCCTGTGCCTCTCTCTTCTTTGGAGAAGTGGGAGAAGGGCTGAAAATTCCAACCTTCTAATGATAGCTTGGTCTCTGTCCCATCCTGGAGTCATCCAGAGGCCTACCCCAGTCACCTCATTAGAACAAAAGTCAGTCCTATCACCCAGGAAACTAAAAGGGTTTCAGGAGGTTGGTGCCAGGAAGAGGTGGGGACAGGAACCAAGCATGTACTTCTTACTATACGTCACAGTATCACATTGTATTCCATTTCCTGGTTTATTAACTTCGGGGCAGGAACTTTCCTTCTAGGAGACAGAGCAGCTTGGGTAAGTAAGCAGAATAGAGAGATGAGTACATACTCATACTTTGGAGGAAGGCCAGGTTTGAGGTGCTCTGTTAGATTTCTGACCTACTCTTCCTGACTCCTGTATCTCCTCAGATGCCTGTGACATAACTTTTGACCCTGATACGGCACATAGGTATCTCCGGCTGCAGGAGGACAACCGCAAAGTCACCAACACTACACCCTGGGAGCATCCTTACCCAGACATCCCCAGCAGGTTCCTGCACTGGCGGCAGGTGCTGTCCCAGCAAAGCCTGTACCTGCACAGGTACTATTTTGAGATAGAGATCTCTGGGGCAGGCACCTACGTTGGCCTGACCTGCAAAGGCATCGACCGGAAAGGGGAGGAGCGCAACAGCTGTATTTCAGGAAACAACTTCTCCTGGAGTCTGCACTGGAATGGGAAGGAGTTCTCTGCCTGGCATAGTGACACGGAGACCCCGCTCAAAGCCAGCCCTTTCCGGAGGCTGGGCATCTACATCAACTTCCCGGGAGGGATGCTCTCCTTCTATGGCGTGGAGCCCAATGCCATGACTCTGGTTCACAGGTTTGACTGCAAATTTTCGGAGCCAGTCTACCCAGCCTTCTGGCTTTCCAAGAAGGAAGACACTGTCCGCATTGTGGATCTGGGAGAGGAGCCTGAGAAGCCCACACTGGCCTCAGTGGAGGCTGCTCCTTAGACTCTGGAACCACATTCTAGACATTTGCTAACTGCAAGGTAGCACCTTGCCCGCTGGGGGCAGAAATCTCTGCCAGGAGTAGCTGGCTTTAGAAACATGTGGGTCAGTGAATGAGGACAAGAGTTGCTGGCTTCTGTCTTTTGCTCTATGCTGTGCTGTTCTTTGAGTCAAGTTCAGGTGAAAGTCCCTTTTGAGTGATACTCTCGTCTCCCATCTTTGAGTGACATTCTTCTGTCTACCAGGTGAATGTTACATTGTACCTACAACTGGTAACCAGGAATCTTCAGGGAGATAAAAAATAAAAATAAATAAATCACAGAGTAATCACAATAAATTGCTAACTTTATCACGCATTTCCTAGATCCCAGACACTGTTTTGAGTGCTTCCTGTGCATTAAGCCAGTGACCCTCATACAATCCAATGGGTAGATGCTCATATCAACCTCAATTTGCAGATGTGGAAACTATGGTCCAGGGGAGATAGTTCACTTGCTCGAGGTCACTGTGGGCACATGGAAAGTGACAGAACTGGGGTTCAGACTTGAAGGAATAATATTAAACTTTTAACCACTATACCATGTTGCCTTCCTCACTAGATCAGTGGTGTTGTGTATAAGGGAATAAACTGATGATGACCTGTTTCCAGGGCAACAGAGCATACTAAACCATCCTGTCAGAGTTTGCAAATCTCTTTGCAGCCTCCACCTCTGAGGGGACTCTGCAGCAGACGGCTCACTCATGTGTATTTGGGACAGCAAGGATAGTAAGAAGTATATTAGTGCAGCCAAGTGTAAGACCCCATGACTTCTGGGCAAGGGGCTCAATCCTCTCTTCTGAAGTCACCTGGAGTATATGGACTTGTGATTTCTCTTTCAAAGGACAGTTCTTCAAATATTTAAGGGTGGCTTTCATAACAGATCCTCCCAGGAAGTTCTTCACACTGTATTCCCCACTTTTCTTGTTTTCACACTTTATTTCCCATTTTCCTTCATGTTTTCCAGGTTTTTCACTTCCCTAGTATTTCATCCTCCTTTCCACAGATGTGGAAATCCATAAGATTTATGGCAAACATTCACATTTTTTATTTAAGCAAATGATAAACTATTCTTAAATGAGTTTCTGAGAATATAACCAGAAGCCCTGTAGGAAATATAACTTCCGGTTCTGTGTCAAAGCAAACCTGTTCACCTGGAAAAGAGGTAGGTTAGAAAAGAAAACAAAAATGTGATATTGTGATTTATAATAAGAAATATGTACCTTGGTCTCTGCTCCCGTCTCCTCTCCCCTCCCCCCAGCTGCCACCGCTCCTGTTCCTGGCACAGAACTCCTGAAACCCTTGTAATTTCCTAAGTGATAAGAGCACTAAGAGCATCTCTTGTTTTATTTGTCTTGATATTGACCAGTCTGATGTTCCTATCTGAAGAGTACATTATTACAGCATCACTTGACTTGTTTCCAGAGACCCTGAACTATTATTTGTATATGAGAATATATATGGTGTAGGATTTGGCATCTTTACTGAATTCTTTTAAAAATATATGTTTTATTGATTTTTTATAGGGAGGAAGGGAGAGGGATAGAGAGTTAGAATCATCGATGAGAAGGAAACATCATTCAGCTGCTTCTTGCACACCCCCTACTGGGGATGTGCCTGCAACCAAGGTACATGTCTTTGACTGGAATTGAACCCTGGCCTCTTCAGTTCGCAGGTCGACACTCTATCCGCTGAGACAAACTGGTCAGGGCCCTTTACTGAATTCTTAAAAATTTGAATTCTATTGAATTATTTTTTTTACTTGAATTTTAAATTTCATCACATTATTGCTGCTTGCTGCGAGGGTTTTGATTAATCATTCTCTTTCCAATATATTAGCTCTCCTTCCTAGCCTAGAGCCACCTATATAATTGTTAATCTTTTCTTCTTACAAGTCCTGATCTTGATGATACCTACATTGTTTAGGGTAGGGCCAAATACAGAATTCTGCAGCATGCAGTCAACACTCTTTGGGTTTAATTACTCAATAAGTTATGCATCCGTAGAACTTTTGTCCCTTTGTCCACTGGACCCAAAGAAGACCCCTTTTCAGTGGCAGAGATCAAGATAAGCGTTCCTTGCTGCATTCCTATGTCTGCAGTCCTTGATGCTCCTTTCTAACTATCCTCTCAAAAGAGAAAATGAAATCTGCTTGGCCTGCTTTGTTTTTATTGAGCTCCTGTAGGATGGTGGTGCTTGCCACTTTCTTTTCTAAATGCTCACCAAATATTTAATAAACCATTTAAGAATTCTGCCATGGGCTAACATTGTTTACTTGTCTGTTGTTTTCAGAATCTACCTTATTTTTCTTTTTAAAAATAAAAACCATTTTCCTGTTCCCACCTTCTACCATTCTCCTTAATTTCTCAAACAATAAGGCCTAGTGTTTAGTCACATTGAGGTGTGTCTGTCATGAGATGTAATCTGTTCAGACCAGAATACTTGGCTCAGATGAAAGGAACCTTTTGGGTGTCTCCTCATCTGTTGTGAACGTTGTTCCCTGTCAGCTCTTTTCACCTATTCTCAATTTCAAGACTTCTTGATATAAAAGATCAAAGCAAAATTAAGAGTTGAGGATATTTGCTTTATTTCTGTCATTGCCTCAACTGAGGCTTTTTTCTTTTCTTTTTCTTGGCCCCCAAACTGAAAATTGCCTAAAACACACAAATCTTTTTGAAAGAAAATAAAGGCCTAGTTTATATTCTCTGTCTTTTCCCCAATGGTGTGTTTCATTCTTCTGCATTTACCCACCTTTATTTCCTCTGATGATGTAGACTCCTTTAGGAAAGAGAAACAAACAAAAACTGAACTCATCAAGAGCAAGCGCCTTTTGGTGCCAAATTATTTGATTCCATTACCAGATCATTTGTGATTGGAAAGTCAGAATGCAGTTTTAGCCACTACATAATGTATTCTATGTCAACTCTTTAAAAAAAATTATTTTAATAGTATTTGCCATACAATATTATATTAGTTTCAGGTGCACAACCCAGTGATTAGACATTACATAACTTACAAAATGAGTATCCCAATAAATCTAGTTCCCATCTGACAAAGTACATAGTTATTATAATATTATTGACTATACTAGTGGCCCAATGCATGTGTCCCTCAGCCTGGCCTGCATCCTCTCCAATCTGGGACCCCTTGGGAGATGTCTGACTCCCAGTTTAGGCCCAGTCCCACAGAGGACATCCTTCTCACAATCTGCGACTGCTAGCTCCTAAACACTCGCCTGCCTGCCTGCCTGCCTGATTGATGCCTAACTGCTCCCCTGTGGGCCTGATCACCCCCAACTGCCCTCTGCTACTGGCCCAATCACCCACAACTGCCCTCCACTGCCAGCCTGGGTGCCTCCAATATACAGTGGTACCTCAAGATAATAGTTTAATTCGTTCCATAACCTTGAGGTGTGGGAAACTATGAGGCTCTCTAGTCGCGATAAACTGGTGGGTCGTGTGCCGCTGGCCGATCCGCAGGATTACTCCTATTTGAAATGTTGTTGGTATTTCAAAACAAAAATTGCTCACTCAAAGGCTCATATCTCAAAAATCTCGTATGTTAGGGCACTCGTACCTCGAGATACCACTGTATTTTGCTATCCCTTTTTTCAGTCTGTCTCTTTGTACACAACATATGTAAAGATCTTGTTTTGTTATCTATTCAGCCACCATGTCTTTTTATTGAAGCATTTAATCATTTGCATTTAAAGTAATTGTTGATTGATATGTATTGCCATTTTATTATTCACATACTTTTTATGTTTTCTCCTTAAATAAATTCTTTTAACTTCCTATATAATAAAAGAGCTAATATGCAAATGGTCATCACACCCTCATGCTGCCACACCATAATGGTTCAGACACTCAACACTGGGGAGAGAGGAATGAGGACCAGCAAGGCACAAATGAGCTCATGAGAGAGTAATGGTGACTGGCCAGGCACAAATGAGCTCTTAAGAAAGGAATGGGGACCAGCCAGGCTGTGGCCTGGGAGAGGGATGAGCCATCAGCCCCAAGGTCTTGGGTGCCTGCAGCTGTGGCCTGGGGGAAGCCACCCACCTACAGTCCCCTGCAGCTGTGGCCAGCCCAGGTGAAACCAGTCTGGGTCCTGGGTACCTGCAGCTTGCCAGAGGGAGGGAAGCTTGGGGCTCAGGAGCCTGTTACAGGCCAGAGGAGGGAATCCCTAGGCCCCAGGTATGGGGTGAGTCAGAGGTGGTTAGGAACAATAAGGCCAGCAAGGGAGCAGTTAGGGGCAATCAGGTAGGCAGACAGAGGTGGTTAGAGGTGATCAGGCAGGCAGGCAAGCAGTTAGGAGCCAGTGGTCCCAGATTGCAAGAGGCAGTTGGACATCCCAAAGGTTCCCAGATTGGAGAGGGTGCAAGCTAGGCTGAGGGGACCCCCCGCCCCCGACTCCAATGCACAAATTTCATGTACCAGGCCTCTAGTTTCTTATAATACTGGTTCAATGGTGATGAAATCTTTTAACTTTTTCTTGTCTGGGAAGCTTTATATCTGTATTTTGATTCTAAATAATAGCATTTTTAGATAGACAAATCTTGATGGAGGTCTTTACTTTTCATCACTTTGAATATTAATTGACAAGCTCTTCTGGTCTGAAATGTTTCTGTTGATAAATCAGCTGATAGTTTTATGGGAGCTCCCTTGTAGGTAATTACCTGTCTTTCTCTGCTTTTAAGATTTTTTTTCTTTGTCTTTAACCTTTTGTATTTTAATTATGATATATCTTGGTGTGGGCCTCCTTGGGTTCATCTCATTTGAGACTCTTTGTGCTTCCTGGACTTGAAGTTTATTTTCTTCACCAGATTAGAGAAGTTTCCCACCATTTTTTTCAAGTAGGTTATAATTCCTCTTCTCTCTCTTCTTCTGGCACCCCAATCATGCAAATGTTGGTACACATGAAGTTGTCTCCTTTTTGCATTCTTTTTTCTTCTTGTTGTCCTGATTGGGTGTTTTCTGCTTCCTTGTCTTACAAATCACTGATTTATTTATGTACATCATCTACTCTACTGTTGATTTCCTGTAATGTATTCATTTCAGTTATTGTAATCTTTGTTTCTGACTGTTTTTTTATGTTTTCTATCTGAATCTTTATTTTTTCTATCTCTTTATGTTCTTCTACTCTTCCCTTAAGTTCATTGAGCATTGTCATAACCAGTGTTTTGAACTATACAATAGGTATACAGTGGTACCTCAAGATACAAGTTTAATTCGTTCCATAACCTTGAGGCGTGGGAAACTATGAGATGCTCAAGTCGCAGTAAACTGGTGGGTCCTGTGCAGCTGGCCAATCCACGCAATTACTCCTATCTCAAATGTAGCTCGTATTTCAAAGCAAAAATCACTCACTCGATGGCTTGTATCTCAAAAATCTCATATGTTAGGGCACTCGTATCTCGAGGTACCACTGTATTGACCTATTTTGTTTAGTTCTTTTTCGGGATATTTTTTCCATTGGTTTTTATTGTTTGATTAATCCTCACCTGAAGATATTTTCCCATTGATTTTTAGAGAGAGCAGAAGGAAAGAGAAACACACAGAGAGAAACATTAATGTAAGAGAGACACATCTAATGGTTGTCTCCAACACAGGTCTCAATCATGACCTGGGATCAAGCCTGCAACTGAGGTATGTGCCCTTGATTGGAATAGAAACTAGGATCCTTTAATAGATGGGCCCATGCTCTATCCTCTGAGAAAACCATTTAATTCTTTGATTTTTAGAGAGGGTGGAAGGGAGGGAGGAAGGTGGGGAGGAAGAGAGGGGGAAACATTGATGTGAGAGAGACACAACAATTGGCTTGTGTCTCTCTCACATCAATGTTTCCTTCTTTCTTCCTCTCCACCTCCTTCCCTCCCTTCTACCCTCTCTTGTGTGCTCCAGCTGGAGCCAGGGATCAAACCTGCAATCTAGGTACATTCCTTTGACTGGGAATCAAACCCATGACCCTTTGGTGCATAGGCTAATACTATAACAACTGAGCAATACAAGCTAGGGATATTCTGTTCTTTCATTTGGGACAAGTTTTTGTCTCCTCATTTTGGTTGCCTCTCTGTGTTTTTTTCTCTATATGCTATGTCTCCCAGATTTAATAAAATGGCCTTTTATAGTAGGTGTTCTGTAGGTCCCATTGGCATAGCCCCCTCAGTAACCTGAGCTGGGTGCTTCAGGTGTGCCCTCCATGTAGGCTAAGAGCACCATCTTGTAGTTGAGTGTTGATTCCTGCTGGCACATTAATGGGAGGTATTTACCTTCAAGCAAGTTGGCTGTGAGGACTGGCTACAATCACTGTGAAGGATCTACTGTGCAGGATCCTGACACTTCAGGAGGCTCCAATATCCATTAAGCCCTTACCTTAAGTATGTTGCTAGTAGAGCTGGCTGGTTGGTGTTTATGTGTGGTATGAGCTGTTCACTGAGTGAACTGGCTCTGGGGCCTCCTGGGAAGTGCAAGTCAAGGTCAGCTGACACATATGTCTTGCTTGGGGCCACCCAGTATAAGCTACAAAGCAATATATAGATGGCTACTACTTGTGCTGAGGTTAGAGGTACCCAGGAGAGACCAAGCTGTGAACCAAGGCTGGCTGTTGCTAGTGCAAGTGGTTTGGGGCATATTAAGGCCAAATACTGCTTCTTTGAGAGATTTTAGGGAAGTTTACAACATGAGCTAAGACAGGTGGTTTGCATGAAAAGGCACTGGGTGGTCCTGAAACTGAAGTGGGGTAGAATGTCAGGGAATCTCCAGATTGGAGGAAACAGTGTTTGCTAGATTGATGGAGACTCAGATATGGTGTCCACCCGCCAGCTCTGCAAGAGCTCAGCATAGGAACAATGGCCTTTGCCAACACTTTTGTTTGAGAGAAAGCTGCCCTTCAAGCCCTTGTCCTGATGCCAGACAACTCAGTTTCTCCCTATATGTCTCTGGCCCCCTTTGAAATGCTGCCCCAGTGCTGAAGCTCAGAGTGAGTAAGTCTGAGTAAATTTGTGCACAGACCCTTTAAGAGGAATATCTGGGACTCCAGAAGCCTTCCATGCCACTCAGCCACAATCTCTGTGGTTTTTACAACGAGAGATTAATGGAGACTTCTGTACTTGGCACTGGAATCCTGGGCTTGGGGGCCTAGTATGGAGCTGGAATTCCCTGATCCTCAAAGGGGACTGTGCAACTGAAACATCCATCTGAAATTTTAGCAGTCACATGTGGTTGTGGAACACACCTATCCACATCTCTGTCCCTCTCCTACCATCTCCACATGGCTTCTTCTTTATATCCTCAGTTATATAAGATTTCTGTTCAGAATTTCAGGTGATTCTCAATGATGGTTGTTCTGTAGTTTAGTTGTAATTTTGATGTGGTTGCAAGAGGATATTAGTATTGCACTTACATGCTTTACCAACTTGATTGGACTTTTTGAAATACAAAGGCATATGCCATTTTCTTCTAGATATATTATGAATTCTGAGTAAATTCTCACATTTTCCCAAGACTCATGATAAAATGATGAGATATGAATACTTTCTCAATCTTAGAGCCCCTATGTCTTCAACTTGATTCAGCATGTTTTTGGAATGACTGTCTTCAAATCAAATCAATTCAATTAAATCCACTGTGTTAGATGCTAAGATACAGTAACTTAGAAGATAACTAGCTGTGTCTTTTGATCCCAAGAAGTTGATTTTGGCCAGTAGACATATGATAAAATGCTAATGTCACTAATCATCAAAGAAATGCAAATTAAACGACAATACATCAGCCCACACCTACCATAATGGCAACCATCAATAAATAAACAAGTGCTGGTGAGGCTGTGGAGAAAAGGGAACCCTAGTACATGGTTGGTGGGAATGCAGACTGGTGCAGTCATTATGAAAAACACTATGGAGTTTCCTCGAAAAATTAAAAAGGGAATTGCCTTCTTACCTAGAGATCCCACTTCTGAAAATATACTCCAAGAATTCCAAAACAGCAATCATAAATAACATATGCACCCCTATGTTTATAGCAGCCTGAACCCTCTTGTAGTTTGGGAGTAGGCCTAAGCTGTCAATCAGATATCCTTAGCACTGCCGTGGAGACAGGAGAGGCTCCTGTCACCGCTGCTTAACTCACCAGCCATGAGCCTGGCTTCTGGCTGAGCAGTGCTCCTCATGTGGCAGTTCCTGCATTGAGCATCTGCCCCCTGGTGGTCAGTGAACCTCATAGCAACCAGTTGTTCTACCATTTGGTGGAGTTGCATATTAGCCTTTTATTATATAGGCTGGCCAAGATCTAGAAACAGCCAAAGTGCTGATCAACAAATGAGTGGGTAAAAAATCTGTGGTATGTTTACACAATACTAAACACTATAAAAATAGAAGGAACTCTTACCCTTTGTAACAGCATGGCTGGACCTGAAGAGTAATATGCTAAGTGAAACAAGCCAGTCAGAGAAAGATGTATCACATGATCTAACTTATATGTGGAATCTAATAAACAAAATAAACTGGCAAACAAAATAGAACCAGAGGCATGGATACATGGAATAGACAGATACTAGAGGGGAATTGGGTGGGGGTAACTGGGTAAAAGAAGGTAAAGAGAGTAGCCAAATATATATAGCTTATGGACAAAGACAAGAGAGTGGTGTATGCAAGGGGAGGGGTGGCAGGAGCTGGGTAGAGATTGGCAAACAGGGAAGGGTAGGGAATGAGGGACATTTGTAATACTGTCAACAATATAAAATTGGGAGATAATCCAAGATGGTGGCATAGGTAAACACCTACACTGCTGCCTCACACAGCAATTTCAAAACTACAACTAAAAGACAGAACGGACATTATCCAAAACCACAGGAAAGCTGGCTAAGTGGAAGTTCTACAGTTAGAAAGAAAGAGAGGGACTCACAGAGACCCAGAGGAGCTGCAAAAAGCTGAGGTATGGAGACGTGTGCATGGAGAGAGCAGGTAACAGCAAATCTGGCTGGCTTTCTCTGGCAGGAGGGAGACTGAGACTCTCAAAGGCATTGAACTCCTTATCCTATGACACTAAACCCCAGATCCAGCCGAAACTCATATGGGGGAGTTTGGACTGTGAAGGGGGAGAAGTGCATGGAAATTTAGGGGAGTTGCAAAAGATCAGAAGTCTGATGGCATGCATGGCATTGTGTGCAGAGGACAGACTGCTGATTGTGCCGCTGGCTTTTGGGACTGGGAGGGAGACAGACCCTCCAACTGTGCCCTTCTAACTCCAATAAACCCCAGTTTCAGGCAAAACCCTGGGGACCAGACTCTTGTGGTCCCGGAGCCCAGGAGAGCCGGAAAGGCAGAGATCTAGAGGCACTGCGAGAGTGAGCGCGCGCACACAGGAACCATTCCAGTGATTACCCAGTCACATGAGACTTGGGGGCCGTGGAGGGCAGGGCCGACTGGAAGGCAAGGCGGTCCCTTAAGCTCTGAGACTCCACCCATCCCAAGCTCAACAGAGAGGCTTCTGCGGTTTTTCAAGTCTGGTATCATAAGGCTGAATCCAACACAGAAGTTCTCCCAGCATAGTGAAAATGCCGAGACAAGGGAAGGGATCACAAACAAAAGAAATGGATGAAAACAAACGACTGGATATAGAGTTCAAAACCTCGCTTATAAGGTTTTTCAAGAATAACCTAGAAAAGATGGATAAATTTAGCGAGTCCCAAGAGGAGATGAAAAAAGATCAACTAGAGATGCAAAAGATCCAACTAGAGATGGAAAAGGACCAAATAGAAATTAAACATACACTGATTGAAATAAAAAATATTATTCAGAGACCTAACACCAGACTAGTGAAAGGCAAGAATCAAGTCAAAAACTTGAAATATAAAGACTCAGAAAGCACTCAATTGGAAAATCAAGAAGAGAAAAGAATAAAAAAATGTGAAGATAATGTAAGGAGCCTCTGGGACAACCTCAAACATACCAATATCAGAATTGTGAGGATGCCAGAAGAAGAGAGAGAGCAAGATACTGAAAACCTATTTAAAGAAATAATGACTGAAAACTTCCCACATCTGATGAAAGAAATAAACTTACAAGTCCCCATATAAAAGGAATCCAAAGAGGACTACACCAAGACACATCATAATTAAAATACTAAGAGCAAAAGACAAAGAGAGAATATTAAAAGCAGCAAGAGAAAAACAGTTAGTTACCTATAAGGGAGCACCCATCCAACTATCAGCTGATTTCTCAACAGAAATGATGCAGGCCAGACAGGAATGGCAAGAAATATTCAACGTGATGAATAGCAAGAACCTACAACCAAGAATACTCTATCCAACAAAGCTATCATTCAGAATTGAAGGGCAGATAAAGAGCTTCACAGATAAGAAAAAGCTAAAGGAGTTCATCAACTCCAAACCAGTATTATATGAAATGCTGAAAGGTACTCTTTTAGAAGAGGAAGAAAAAAAATGTAAAATATAAAAAATTATGAACAAATACATATCTATCAACAAGTGAATCTAAAAATTTAGTGAATTGGAAATTTGATCAACAGAATAAACTGGTGAATGATAGATTTGGGAGCACAGAGGGGGAGTGGACTGATGGTTCTTGGGGGGAGAAGGGGGAGAAGGGGGAGAGGTGTGAGGGGAGTTACTGGACAAAAATCACACCTATGGACTCATCAATGGGGTGGAGGTAGGGGTGGAGGGAGGGGTGGGAGCTGGGTGGAGGGGACCTGTGGAGGGGAAATAAGAGAAACTGATGTAGTAATCTGAATAATAAAGATTTAATTTAAAAAAATAGAAAAAGAACAACAACATAAAATTGAAAAATATGTTAGAAAAAGACAATAAGAAAGTCAGCTTAAATTAAAGTGAAAAATGTTTATATGTGAAGAGCTAAATAGGAGTCTACTATTCAAGACATAGATAAAGCAATATATGAAATGAATTCCTGATTTCCATGTCCTTCTAATTTAACATTTTCTCAGGCCATCTGCATTGACTGAATTTTGTATTGTGTCATTGACTGACCTACTCCTTGATTGTTTCCCATTTTTATGCCAACTGCCTCTATTCCTAGGGCCACCAATCTAGCTCCATTAGCCTTAGAGAGAAGATGCAAGGAAAAGTAGTGGGCACATGTTCTTCTCCTGCTTCCTCCAATTTGAGCACTGACTCCTCCCTCACTACACACCTGTTATGAGACATGGTGGTGAGGCAGGAGCTCTTATAGGGCATTCACTGTAGCAGATGTATCTGATAGGTACATGCACATATTGTGGCTGGCTCAGATTGAGTGACTGGCCATCCTAACTTTGTTGGAATATGCTTAGTCTTTATCTCTATTTCTGCTTTGCTCCATAGTTTTGTTGAGAATTTCTTTGAAAGTAGGAGACCAGGTACTGGAAAGGAAGAAGAAAAACAGGTTATCTAATAAGAATCAAGGATTGGCATAGGAGTAATCAGTCATTTAAGGTTCAAATTTTCACCCTAAGTTAAAGACTTGCATAATGAGTTATCCTGATAATAACCTGAAAAGAGGTGTGTGTGTGTGTGTGTGTGTGTGTGTGTGTGTGTGTGTGTGTGTGATATTAAAAAAATATTTAAAAATCCTAGCAAGCTGCCATTGGGTGTTCATGGCCTTTTCAAATATAATGTATTCTCCAGAAGTTTACATAAAACTCTTATTATTCTTCTGTTCCAGCCATGCCTCTTAAAATCCACTTGCTACTTCTTTCTGCTCCTCCTTCAGTTCAGTCAGTTTAAAGATTAATTTTGAAGTTGACTTTTATTTTCCCACAGGGTGTTCTAGGCTTTCTGCTGTGATAATAAGGCAGTGGAATTGGCTTTGTGTACCTAGTGGCTAGACACTGCCCTGGCACGCTGACCCTCGTTGCTGGAAGGGCTCAGGAACACCTTTGTGAGGTGGCAGGTGTGGTGGGAAACGGAGACTACCTTAGGGGTCCAGTGGCTGACTCTTGGTCTGTCTTATCCAGCTCCCTCTGGAGGAAGAATAGGATGATTGGTTCTATGCTATGAGTTTATTAGCTGGTAAAATCAACATAGAGTGGAAGAATCACCCAAAAAGTGTGGGGTCTGTTTGTTAGTAAGGTTGCTTACTGTTTAACAACCAGTTTCCACTTGGCAATATTATTCATTTCATTGTTCTCATTCATTCTTCAGTTTAGTTTTTCTTTTCCTTTTCCTTTTTATATAAATTCTATACTTGTCTCAATAGCCATGGCTAGTACTGGCCAGGGATAGGACCCCAACTCTATTGGATGGAAGGGGTATGGGTTGCTAGGTGAACATTACTCTTCTTACTATTTTTTCTCCAACTTCTCTTCTAACATCCTTTCTCTTTTATCTTTCCTTCATTTATTCCATTTATGCTGTTTTTGACTTGCTCCTCAAACTGGCTACTGTAACTTTGGGGCTTTCTGGGCCCTACTTCAGAGAAGTGAACTTTCAGCTTTACCCCAGACCACAAAGTCCTATGGAATGTATTATTTGTGATTCTAGTTTTCATCATTGCAGGCTTCAACTTAGGCATTCTACTGGTAGTATTTGGCTGTCTCAACTATTCTGGGCCTCAGCTTACTCATGTATAAAATGGAGTCCCCACATGTCTCCCAGAGTTATCCAGGTTTAAAAGCTGGCCCTTTACTTTTTTAAAAGAAGTTATTGAACTTATTGATATGATATTGGTTAATAAAATTATACAGGTTTTATGTGCACAATTCTATAAAACATCATCTGTATATTGTATGTGTGTTCACTACTTCAATTCAAGTCTTCTTTTGCCACCATTTATCCTCCATTTACCCTCTTCTACCTCCCACACCCCACCCTTTTTCCTCTGGCAATTACCATACTGCTGTCAATGTCAAAAATATGGAAGGCTTCCAGAATTTACATGTCATCCTTGCACAGAAGCCATGCCAATCTTCTCTGTATCATTCCCATTTTAGTACATGTGTGGCTGAAACGAGCACAAACCTGTCCCTTTTCATAGTCACTTTTGTAATCTTAACCAACACATCCTGTGTTCACCAATGATAAACATAGAGCAGAACCCATAAAAGCTACTGTGACATGATTTTTAGGACCTAGATTAAAAAAAATAACTAAACTACACAACTACCACTCAGAAGCCCTCACCATCTCTGATATCTCCTCAAATATGAATATGAATGTATGATAGTGTATTGAGCTAGTCAGATACATCAGAGGTTCCGGGTCCCCTTTCTCTCTTCAAACCTACCTCTGGCTGACATGTTCCTAAAGGTTTCCTGAGGGTCTTAGGTGCCCTCAAAAAAGCTTAGATTTTTTTTTTGTTTGTTTGTTTAAAGATTAATGAGAAGAAAGGGCTGTAAGATTGGGAGTATCATTTTTAGATATTATTTCCCACTTCTTATTTAATCTTTGCAGCCTTGTGAGATAATATTTTCTCTATCTCATGGGACAAAAGTGAGAAACTGATGGCTCAGACAGGTTAACTAACTCGGGCAAGGGTACTCAATAATAACTTTTGAAGGAGTTAAGCATTATGTTTATTTCTAAAGTGAAGTCATATTTAATAGGTATTGAGACACAAACAGCTTCGTCTCAGTGGTTCTCAAAACGTGGTTTCGTCAGAAGCAGCAGCATCTGCTGAGAAGTTACTAGCAATGCCCGCTCTGGGCTTCAACTTAGATGTACTGATGCAGAAGTTCCAGGGGGGAGGGGAGGGGCAGCACTGTTTTCATAAGGCCTGCAGGTAAGCTGGCACATATTTAGGTTTGAGAGCTACTGGTTACCTCTGTCCTCTTCATTCTGGTCTGCTCTTCAGCCACCAATAGCAAGTGCTTGCAAGTTTTAGTACAAAAAGGAAGTCTTGGCTGCTCCAAGGACACACTATCTTTTTCCCCAGCTGTTTTAGCAAGGCTGAGAACTTTTCTGTGCTCTCTTGGTTCTCCCGGTTCTGACCAGAAAACATTTCTAGCCGGTTCCTTTATTTCCCATCTGCTTCTTTCATAGCCAAAGGGCAAATTGGTGACCTGGAAACTCAATTATTTCTTTTGGACAAAGACTTTATCATTTAACTTGGTCATCAAGTGTAACATTGCATGATGGGAAAGTGATGGTTCAAAAGTGACAGTTTTCCCATTTTCCCTCAAGATAACAATACTGTAGTCCCGCTTATCCATGGTGCTGCTTTTTGTTGTTAATCTTCACCCCAGGATATTTTTTCCATTGATTTTTAGAGACAGTGGAAGTGAGCAGGGGAAGTTAAAGAGAGAAACATCAATTGGTTCCCTCCTGTATGCGCCCCAATCAGGGCTGGGAATCCCACTGGCAACAGAGGTAGGTGCTTATAACCAAAATCAAACCCCAGACCCTTCAGTCCTCAGGCTGACCCTCTAACCACTGAGCCAAATCAGCTAGGATCATGGGGCTGCTTTTTAAAGTTACCTAAAGTCAGCTATTGTCCAAAACTATTAAATGAAAAATTTCAGAAATGAATAATTCATAATTTATAAACTTGGTATCAATTTAAGGAGCATGATGAAATCTGAAGCTGCCCTCCTCCTTTCTGCCTTCCGATGGAATCGCCCTTTTGTCCAGTGTCTCCACGCTGAATACACCACCTGCCTGTTAGTGACCTAGCAGCCACCTTGGTGATCTGATATTTCGAGAGAGAGACCACAGTCACATAAATTTTTTACAGTATATTGTTATAATTGGTCTATTTTTTTATTAGTTGTTAATCTCTCATTGTATCTAATTTATAAATTAAACTTTATCGTAGCTATGTATCTATAGGAAAATACATAGGTGATACGAGGTTCAGTACTACCCAAGGTTTTAGGCATCCACTGAAGTCTTGGAACAAAGCTTCCACAGATAAGGAGAAGACAACTAGTATTTTGCTTGTATTTTTCATTTCACATTATAAAGTGCCTTTTACATATGTCCATTCATTTGACCCTGACACATGCCTGTGAGTGAGGTTGAATTATAATTTCCATTTTATGAAAGGGAAGCAGGCAGAGGGCAGGAAGTGCATTATCCAGGGGTGTGTAGTTAGTTGCCCAGAAGCACAGCCTGGCTTCATTCTACACTCCCCTACTCTGGGTTCTGAGCCTTTTCCTGACTTCCTGCTGGCTGACCCAGGCCGGCAGCTTTGGTGAGAACCAGAAGAGCTTCAGGTGCAGGGTTAGGCAGGCACAGAGCCAGGCGAGAAGCAGCAGCTGGACCTGCTGGATTCTCTAAACCATGTGACAGGATGGTGAAGGAAGTGTAGATTTGGGGCAGGATGGCAGAGGGCTTAGTCAGAATCATAAACAATGAATATATCAGTAGAGAGCAGAGAAGAAAGCTATGGGACTGGTTTTCAGGGTGCTGATAGCCTGGATATCTGAAAAATAACTATTTCTCAGTCCAAAGCCTTCCTTGGAGAAATGTTTTCTGACTGGGGTCTCACTCTGGCTGAGACCTGTTTGCCTGCCCACATCTTTGGGTATCACCAAGCATTTCTTCACCATGAGAAATCATTGAGTACCCAGGTAGCTTATTAGCCCTTTGGTTTATCCCATCTGGTCATCTTGTCCTACCCTTCCCCAAGGCCATTTTCTAAACTCTACCATGGATTACAAATGAATCCTGAGCCAGATGAGAGGCTGTGTGTTCGTGCCTATGTGTGCGCATGTGCGTGTAGGGTGGTGAGTGGAATGGAGAGCAGCAGAAGTAACGTGGTGACCTACTTTGATTAATGTAATCCTCAAATGACATCCTGCAGAGTAGGGAGGATCATGTGTCATCCACAGGAAGAAATATAACCTCAGTGAGGCTGGAGGTACTTGTTTAAGGCCACATCTCTGGGATTCCACCTGGTCTCTCTGACTGTCCTCCATGGGGCCACAGTGGGCTTCTGAGCATGGAGTAAAACTGCTTACTTCATGTATATCAACCTCACAGATTAAAATCTTAATTTGGATTTTCAAAAACAAGTTACTTTTAATTTTAGTCCTTCTGGGCACAATATATCTCCAATACTCTGCTTTGGGCCTCCTGCTTACTACCCACCCTCCATTGTCTGGCCTTCCTGATAGATTACTAGATACTAATCTGCTTTTGCCTTTCAAATATCTCTTCGGATAGAAGAGGTTGAGCTACTAGCACTGTCCTCCCCAGCTTGATTATTTTTTTTATTTTTTTATTTTATTGATTTTTTACAGAAAAAAATCAATAGGAAGAGAGAGGGACAGAGAGTTAGAAACATCGATGAGAGAGACAATGATCAGCTGCCTCTTGCACACTCCCTACTGGGGATGTGCCTGCAACCAAGGAATTGAACCTGGGGATGTGCCTTAACCGGAATCGAACCTGGGACCTTTCAGTCCGAAGACCGATGCTCTATCCACTGAGCCAAACCGGTTTCGGCCCCAGCTTGATTCTTGTCCCTCACCCTATCCTTGTATGGGACTGCCATTGAAAATCACTTCTGGCAATGATTTCCAGTGCCTATCTTTAAGTGCCAGGTCTCTAGACTGGAAGTGCTTACGACATTGCAAATTTTCTCTTTAATCTGGAGTAATAACCATAAAAACAACAACTGTAGCAGTGACACTGGTCTCGCACATTTGCTTTAATACCAGAAGGTAGCTATAATTTTTAATATCTGCCTTCATCTCTGCCATCTTCATCTAGATAGCTTACTCAAAACCATGTAGTTCCTAAGTACCAGAACCAGTGTTTGAACCTTGTTTTGTCTGAAGCAGAATGGTCTCAGTGTGCTTTCGAGTCTCTTCTCTGGGCTGCCAACATTTACAAGGGCATTTTGGCTGCAGGGATAAGCTGGATAGCTATGTTAGGTAATAGTCTAGTACAGCAATTTTTCCCAACTTAACAGCAGTACATCTTTAATTATTTTGAAAAATTTCTAACAACCATGTATATGTTGTTTCTAATGGCCCCAGTTGTCACTCCTGAATGGATCATAAGCCAGAGTTAAAAGGTAAAGATCTCAGAAATAAGTAAGTTATTTTCATGTCATTTCTCTTTTAAAACTACACACACACACTCGAATTATTTCTTTACATGCATTTCAATGTATGAACATACACACATATGAGCATCCTAGTGAATACTGATTGCCCAGCTGCCAGAAGAGTGATCTCAATGACAATAATAATTATGGTGACAAGGTTACAATAATTAGCATTTATTGGGGGCTAATTATGTACTAGACAATCTCCTAAGTGCTTTGTGTATGGTAGCTCATTTAATCCTCACAAGGACTTTTACTAGTATGAAGTAGGAACTGTTGTCTCAATTTCCCAGTTGAAGAAACTGAAGCGGAGAGGATGAAACAATATACCTGTGTTCACAGAACTAGTAAGCAGGTGGGCTGGGATCCAAACATAAGAGTCTGGCCCACACCCCACACTTTTCCCTCCGAAGCTACCTCTTAGACACATGAGTGGACATGTAATTGAGGTTGGAAGTCCTCAAGTATGCTCTTTGTCCCAAAAATGTGAAAAATTTTCCACTAAGGAAAAATCCTTAAAAAGGTTTCTGGTTAACATTCTCAAGCAGCTAAATAACTTAAATTTATATTGCACACTTGTGTTTTCACTTTGATGATGAATTAAGAAAATGAGTGTAAATATATTCACGGTCATTGGGATAGCCACCTTATAATCAAACAGCTATAACCATAAGTTACATCTAATTTTATATTCACAAATATTTAGAAGTCATTAATAATAATACCAATTGAAGCTCAACACCAGGCTACACAATATTTTCTCCCTTTAAAAATGGTCCATATATTATTTAAATTTGACTAACACTATTCTTGTTCTAGAAATGAGATTACCAGCTCTTTCAGAATATACAGCAACTGCCTCCACAAAAGCAGTGCCAGGTTTAGGAAATTTACGGTAAAACCATGTTTCCTAGGAATTCAGTACCAAAAGGCAGACTTCTACTGGCAGTTTCTGGGAGAGCTAAGCTTTCCATCCACCTCAGAGGTTTGCTTTTTCTCTGGGAGATGTTTATAATAGAAAAGCGTAATTGGGGATATTTATCAGCTTCTCCTGTCCCTCTGCTGTTTGGTGGAGTTGTCCACGGGCAAGGATAAAATGAGCTGGTCATCTCAGGATCATGGACAACATGGAATCAAGGCTCAAGACTGTCCCCTATTTTCGCTGTGAGAAGGGAAATGAAACTGTGCCTGTGTGTCAGAGGTGTGAAACATGCATCTTGGCTAGGAAGATCTTCTCCACCAAAGAGTGGTTCCGAAGGGTTGGTGACATAGCTCAGAGGAGGTTTCTAGTGAGCATTCTGGGACAGTTAGATAGCTTATATTTGTTATACTATTTCCAAACTATCCTTCACACTACACAGGGGAAGGATTTCATCTATAACAGATCCCGGATCGACCTCAGCAAGCAGGAGGGGGACATCATGAACTTCTCCGTGAACCAGATGTTGGATAGGACAATAGAGCAGAATATGAGGGAGATATTGTGCTGGTTTGGGAGCAGCACCCATCGGACTAAGGCAAATTACACACTCTTGCTGCTGCAGATGTGCGACCCCAAGTTACTGCTCATTGCTGCCAACGTCATCAGAGTCCTGTTTCAGAGGGAGCAGGATACCATTTTAGGTAAACGAGGCTACAGGTAGAAACCAAGGGGCCCAGCAAACAGGAGTCAGGCTCCTGGAGTCGGTAAAGGAGCCAGAGTTGTGGACAAACTTAGGTAGACTGAGATTTTCCAGAAAGCAGAATAGAGTTATTTGTCCTGACACCAGATCCTGTTCACCAAAAGAGAAATTGCTGAATGTAACTTCCTTCCAGAAAATAGTTAAATGACAAATGCAGGAGGATGTACGGAACTTTTAACTGTCAAGCCTTTAAAACGGGTTTCTGCCTCCTTTTGGCCCAGAAATAACTAGTCTGTGTATTTATCACTTAAAGCTGGTGTGATTCTTGCATCATTGAGGTAGAGATTGGACTAGCCTTGGGAGGGTTGTGAGGGGGAAACTACTGAATTGTTTTGTCCTTTACCCTTCACTGCAGAAACCAGGACAACACGTCAAAACCTAGGGCTTTATTTTTTCACTCATTCCACTATGTTCCTTGCTTGCACATAAAATCTAGCTTTGAAGTGGAGTTTATCCAAGCCTGGTGATAGTGAAAGGGCTAAGTAAGGCTAGCACAATTCTTAAATTTAGCTTGTATCAGAATCCGAGGTAGGGCTTATAAAAATCACAGCTGGCTGGGCTCCCTCAAACCTCCTGACTCAGCAGGTCTGACAAGTTGCATTTCTAGCAAGTTCCTAGCTGATGCTGATGTTGCTGGTTGGGACTTCACTTTGAGAGTCATTAATCTGGTGTGTTGGTGAGAAGATCTTGGAAATGTTTGGCCAGCTCAATCAGGGAAGCAAAAACAACCAGAAAGAAGGCAAGAGGTAGATTTCTCAGGGGGCCAGGAGTGAAAGATTCATTGTGGGGAAGCACAAGTATAGTGGAGATAAGAGAGGCTGGGAGGGAACTTTCAGGTGCAGGAGTTTCAGAGTGTAAGGTCTTGAATGATGGAAATTCCTAATGTCCATGAGACCTTATTTGTGGTTATAATTGTAGACTGGTGGAATCCAAAAGGATTTTTAAGCTAGATGAACTTTTGGTGATTAGATCACGATATATGCCAGTTGGCTTCTTTGGTGTATTAGGGAAATGAAAGAATGATAATCTAAAAGGAAGAAGTGATGAAAAAAATTGGTCCAGCTCCTGAATTTCATAGATAAGGAAGCCAGAATTCAGAAAATCTGAGAGACTTGAACTGGGTCACCCAGCCAAGGGGGCTGAAAACCAGAACTTCCTTCCTGAGCATCTCCCACTGTGCAGTGCTACCCCTCCCCACAAGGGAGGACAGACTACAGCAGGTCTGGCCTTTAAATCCACATGCACTGCTCTGTGGTTTATTCTCAAAGGTTTTCATCACCCTCCACAGCAATTAGCTATTTATATTGGGGTCGAGCCCAATTAGAGGTTGTGCAACCTTCTCTTTGTCCTAGGGGAGCTTCTTTCTTAAAAAGTTATTTTTTAAAAAATTTTGACTAAAGGATACTTATTCATGTCATTGAAGAAAATTAAGCTAGAGATCCAGAAAAGCAGTCCTTCTTCCAGCTCTTGCCCACAACTCTCTCATGTGTAATAGATAAATTTTGCATTGTAGGTAGGCTGGCAAAATCTAAGTAGGGACCTTCTGTGATTTTTGCATAGAAACTCAGAGGTCTCAAATGAAAACATGGCCTGGCACATTTTATGTTGATTTAAAAGAAACAAGTAGAAATTAAATAATTAACTGCCTTTTTTTTTTTTTTTTCAGATACCTGCTTAAAGAAAAACCTTGTCTTGATCTTTTGTTTTTCAGGACTTGGTCAAGACCCCAATCATATGCTTTTATTTCCGGAAAAATACTACAATCCTCAGCTTGATACTTCAAATAGCTACTGGACAGCCAAAACCAAGAGTACATCCTTTCCTTTGTCCAAAGATTCAGGGGAAAAAAGCTTGCTTAAAAATGTTGGGTGGGAAACATCTAATACTGGTAAGTTGGCTTGCAGTGAGAAAGCCAATAGATATGAGATTGGGCCCCAGTAGAGTTGGAGGGGCTGAGAGGGCAATAGCATCTGGGGATGACAGATTTGGGGAATAAACCTTCATTTTTCACTTATGCTGTGTTGGAATCTCTGGGGAGGGGAGAAGCAAGAATAAAATTAGTTGTTATGACACAAAAGTCTCCAACGAAGTGCCTCTGAGAGCTACCTGAGACTAGAGATCAGAAAGGAAACTCTCAAGGGCTTCTTTGGAAGCCTCTCTCTGTCATAGGCCAAGTCCCATGTTTAGTCTCTGACTTGTGGCATGGTTGGCACCCCTAGAATTCAACTCACTCTTTTTGAAAAACGCAGTGGTTGTTTTTGCAGCACTGGATTCATTGAAAAGGAAATAGAAGCAGTGGGGAATTTGACCTCTGACCTTAAGACCTTTCTAAGTTGGACATATACAAGAAACAATGACAGAAAATATAACACATAGGTTCAAAACCATTTTTATTTAGAAAATTTCACAGGTAGATAGAAACTATCTATATATATAAAAAGCCAGTAACCAGAATGCCATAATGACCTAAACGACTGGTTGCTATGATGCCCACTGTGGCCAGTGAACCGGCCTGATTAGGGGTGGGGCTGGTGGCCAACCTCCTGCAACCCCTCCCCGCAGCCACCCCATCTCTCCACAGCCTTTCCCCCCTGCTACCCTTGTCCCTAATGGGCCCACCCCACCCCAATTGGCCTGCATCCCTTCCCCTGGCTGACCCTGCCTTGGATCATCCCTCTGACCCCAAAAGAGGGTGTGGCCAATCAACCAACCTTTTGCAGCTTCTCCCCCACCTGGCCCCACTCCAATCCAGGGGCAGGGCTGGCCAGTCCACTGCCCAGAGCCCCTCCTCATGGCTAGCCACACCCCAGATCAGCCCCCACCAACCCGAAAGAGCCACAGCCCCTCTCTATAGCCAGCTCTGTCCCTGATCATTGGCACCCCCATACCAATCAGGGTGGGGTTGGCCGGCCAACCTCTCACAGCCTCTCTTTCAACCACTGACCCCTGATTGGTCCGACCTCATTTGGGGGTGGGGCCCACCAGCCAATCGCCCTCAGCCCTCCCCGAAGCCAGCTCAGCCTTGCTTGGATCCGAATCTGGGCAGGCCAGCTGACCAACCTTCTGCTTTCTCCTCTTCCCAACAGGTCTGTTCCCAATATGCTGATTAGAGCCAGGCTGACAGGATCCCACTCATGCATGAATTCATGCACTGGGCCTGTAGTAGTATAATATCCATTCAGATAACCATCACCTAACTTCAACAATTATCAACATCTTATCTATTTATTTCATCCATTCTCCTCTTTTAAAATAGTTTACAGTACTTCCTTAATTTGAAGAAAATTCCAGATGCCATTCCTGAGCAGGGCAGGCTTTGTAACTACAGACATCTCTTTGAGCTGGGAAGGTTGGAAAGTACTTGCATATTTGGTTAGGGAGCTTCTAATTTCATTTTCACAGAAGAAATGGAAAACCTAAGGGCAGTCTTTGATGCATTCTGGCCTGGAGTTACACAGAGACAAACTATGTTCCTTTCTCTGGCTTGGTTTTAGAGGGAAAATGGAAGAGTTCACTGCAGTGCATTTCCGAGATGAATAGATTATATTCCAGAAAAGCACACATGCTCAAGGCAGGGCATACCCCCTCCAATCTGTTGGTTGACCTGGATGTTGTCAGAGACTTGTCTTCTGGAGCCTGCAAATACCGGGACTTCATTCGTCAACTGCCCATCCATCTCTCCAAGTATATTCTAAGTATGCTGGGATGTATTGGGGATTTCTCAAGAGTCTTCCCTTTGCAATCCCATTTAAAGGGTCCCAGGTTTATCTATCTCCTCCCTCAGGTATGCTCGATAAAACCACCCTGAACAGATGTGCCTCTGTGAGCCAGCACTGGGCTGTACTGGCAAAGAAAGTCAGGAAGGACTACTCGATACATGCGTTCATTCACAACCAGATCGCCTTACTGCAGGTACTCTTGTTGGAGGGGCGGTTTGCAGACTGGCCTCACTTCCTTGTGGAGGTTGGCTGACAGGAGCCTTTCAGTCCACTCAGCAGACCCTTTGAATGGCTTTCTGCTCCATTTTGCTCCTTCACAGACTTCAACAGTCACTTCCTTTCTGTGTGGACTCTCCATTAATCTATAGGACTGTAAGTGCATTGAACAGAGACAACATGTAAAAATCTATCAGGAAGAGAATGGCAGCACCTTGGGAAATCATTTGAAGCAGGGAATCATCTCCTACCTCTGCCCCAACCCCGACCCCCCAGCCCTAAGAGCTGCACTGTAGCTTAGGCAATCAAGAAGTCATGTGTATGTTTCTAGGTCAGCCTGACACAGTACACAGATATCTACAAGGCCACAAAGTCTATTTATAGGTTAAAATGCAATTTTCTCTGGCATTTTTACTTCTGTTTCTTAACTGAAACCTAGTTCAAATCAAGGATTCTTGAGAACTAAGATTTTCCCCAGCAGAGACAGATGAGAGAAGAGGGGAAGAAGCAGGAGTAGTGAGGCAGTGCAACTTCTGGAAAATGGAATGGCTGACCATCTCTTTCTGGTCTTGTTTCAGATCTTTAGTATTATCCTTCTTTAATCTAGTCTACACACACTATTGCCTAACTGACCAGGCTCGGGCCTTCCTGAATCAGAGCTCACCCCCGTTTTGGATCTTTGCAAGCACTAGTTTTTCCCTCCTCTCAGAGAGAGGATCCAAGAGCCATTTTTTGTTTTCCTGACAGGGTTCCTACACAAAGGGAATAGATCCCACCTATGCCTGCAAGCTTTTCGTCCCAGTTCCTAAAATGACAGATGACATAAAGCGCATACGTGTGAAAAATCAGAAATGGAAACTGAGAACAAAGGTGAGTTCTCATGGCATTGAGGGCAAATAACTGAAAATCATCTCTTATTGGCCAATGAAGGCTGAAGTCCAGGCTCCTTACATAGGGTATAGGAAATGGGAGGATATAAGATATAGCATATGAATATAGAATATTGGAAGTGATATTCCCTATAGAAGAGCAGAATTCTGTGCTGTGTGTCCTTCAGCTTAAGTTACTTCCTTTTTTTAAACCTAAAATGCCTCATGTGTTAAACAAATAGATTGATTTGGTTGTCCTTTCAGGGCTTGTCCTTACTTCAAATCCCATTAGTATGTCCTCAGCATCAAGTCATCTGGTGCAGAGCTCAGAGCCAGAAGCAATGCCAGTGATAGCTGGGATTTTCCTCCACACCTATCTGTCCATGCATCTAGAAACTGCAAGAGTCTGTGGCTCTGGGATGAGAATGGGAGAACCAGTCCAGAATGTCCTGGGTCCATACTGAATTAAACTTTCACGTCCAGGTTCATTCTGGTTCTAGGATGGAAGGGGAGAGTTATTTAACCATAGATATCCCTACCAAATCTTAGGCAATAATGAAGAGCAGATGGAAGATTCTGAACTATGGAAGCCAAGGTTCATTCCTAGACCCATTAGATTACTGCTTCTTCCTCTTTGCTTGAGGGCCTTCTCTTTTGAAACCATTCAATGGGTCCTAAAATAATATTTAATGAGGGGTGGTCAGACTGTAGCTTCCCATAAGAAAACTGCATTATAAATGATAATTTGAGAAATAGAAGTGTCCAGAGAGACCATCTAGTTCATATGTTTGTAGAGGCCATACAGGTCCCATGAATGAGGGAGGTAGTGGTGTAAGTAGTAAAGAACAGTGGAACAGTGGTGGATTAAATAGTTCACTTCCAATCTGAAGGGACCTGTTGCTACTCAGCTAGAGCTAATTATTACCATGGGAGACTGTGAAGCTCAACCTCCTGGAGTCTAGGACCTAGACCACCTGAACTTTCAAGAGAAGTTCGAAACCTAAATTATCATGTGACATTTTTTTTTGCATTTTTAAAAGCATTTAAAAAAAAATATATATATGGGCCAAGGTAAATACACTTTTTTTTTATCTCATTTGACTTGAAATTTTTTGTCTTTGAGTTGGTCCATTCACTCATTCTATGGATAAAGAAATGGAGTCACAGAGAGTTTCAGAATCCTAACCAGCAGAATAACAGAGACAAATACAAGTTAGGTATAATGAAATGAACATGCTTCTTTCTTAGGTGAAAGGGCTATAAGTGCCTGACAAAAAAGAAGCAATAAAATATATTTAAAAATAAAAAAAGGAGAGTAAGCTGAGGAAAGCAGCTAACCTGAGGAAGAGTCTACAGGCATGAAGATGCCTAAGGTTTAGAAGGAGACTTAGGAAGAGATTCCCTAGAAGGTCTGCTAGATGCAAACATGATGGTTTGGTCTTCTTTGCTTTCATGACAAATTCACCCTGTGTTTTGGTTGCCTGGTCATGTATTGTTTTCTGCTTTTGGAGTGGAAAGAGTATGGCTGGGAAGAAGAATGGAACTAGGAGTGCAGTTGAGTCATTTGTGCCAGAATTCAGCATGCTTGGCAGGCTATAGCTGCTCAGAATATATTTGATTAAGGGAGAGAGAGAAAAAATAGGGAAGAAAGGAGAAGGAAGGAAGAAAAGGAGGAGGGGAAGAAGGGAGAGAAAGGGAAAGCAAGCACCTCTGTTGAGATTTGATATAGTGATTTCTCCTCTCTGAGGCTCAGATACCTCTGAAAAATGATGAGAATATTTTGTAGGGTGAATGATGTACTTTGTGAGACAGGTGTAAGGGGAAATTAAGGTTGTAGATGTATGAAAACTTTGAAGCACGAATGGATAGAGTGTGTAAGAGTAATTTCACATATTTCAGGTCCCATGAATATACTTTGTATTATCAAGTATATGTAATGTTTTCTGATGGTCTTAGACTCTATAGCAGCGGTTCTCAACCTGTGGGTTGCTACCCACAGGTTGAGAACCACTAGCAGGGTCACCTAAGACCATCAGAAAACATAGATATTTACATTACAATTCATACCAGTAGCAAAATTACAGTTATGAAGTAGCAACGAACATAATTTTATGGTTGGGGGTCACCACAACATGAGAAACTGTATTAAAGGGTCGCACGCAGCATTAGAAAGGTTGAGAACAACTGCTCTAGGGGATACAGGGGTAAAGTTGACACTGTATTTTGATTAAAGTGTTCCCTTGTTAGAATGAGAACAACTTGTGGACAGCATACCAGAACCAGGAAACCCAGCAGATCCAGATGGAGGAGAGAAATGTCTTCTGTGGGACTTACAACATCCATATTCTTTCTGATACGTAGGTACTAGGGTCTTAATTTAGGTCTTCAGAGATCCTTGAATTGCCCACACTGGCATCTTAGGATTCCCATGATCCTTTTTCACTTGGAAAGGCAATCCTTCCTCACTTCAAGCTCTAAATTAACATGAGAATAGGTGCTTGATTTTTGCACTATTATCAGCAGTGAATGGGGGATATTTTCCCCTTATAAGTTTTGTGTAACTGACCAACAAACTTATGCACAATTTATGTGCATAAAATTTTTCTTTTTTGAAATATTTTTATTGTTTTATTCTAATTTCAGAAGTAAAATATGCTTAGTAGGGAGGAGGTGCAGAATCCACCAAATGCCAGAAAATGTATAGAGAAAAGTGAAGATCTATTACAATCTTGTTTTCTAGAGATAACCACCATTAATATTGGTGTCTATTCTAGAATTTTTTTGCATGCATAAATATATATTTTAAGTAGAAGTGGATTATGTTATACATAGTTCTGTAACCCACTCCAGCAAAATATTGCGGGTATCTTTCCATGTTAAATATGAAAATAGTACTTACGATAACTACATACTATGATATCAGTTGGATATGCTGTAAGAAGACTCTTTAATAATCAGCTTTCTGCCATACTTTAGGCCTAGGATTTCACTCTTCTTTCACAAGGTTTTGTGAAGGCCATATCTATTTTATTTTTGGCCATGAGTCATACTAACGAATTGCATATTAACCAGTCCTTAAGGGAAAGACAAAGCACAGAGGAGACAGGCAAAGTTTACTTTTTATGAGTGGTATGGTGATAAGTACTCTTTAGAAAAGATAGTGACTGCTTGGACTCAAGGTATGACAAATGCAATGAGGACAAAATTGCTTCTTATATTTAGAGTGACCATACATGCCTTTTTACTGAAACAATCCTACTTTGTGATCTTGGAGTAATTAATAATAGTGTCCCCTTTCACAATAAAAAATATTTGGATAATAAATTATTTGGTCATCCTGATCATATTTTATCTATTTGCTAATAATAATTATGACTGAAAAATTAGTTCAACTCACCTTGTTTTATCAGACTACAAGCTCATTGAAGTCAAGGTCCTTATCTTACTCATTTTTGTATCCCCCATGGCTCCTATTAGCTCAGGACTTAGAACTTAATAGATACTTATTTGATATTGGTTAAGAAAAATTAAAAAAAAGTATTAGAGGTATATGCAGTGGGCATAGGGCTTCCCAACTGTGTTCCTCTGAGGTTTTCCATGGAAAAGGTTTCTGTGGTTAAATAAGTTTGAGAAATACTGTATACTCCATTTTCCTATTCTCTCTCTTGAGGATTTATCACACATTAATTAGCAGATTTTTTTGTAGTTTTTGCCCTTTGCCTTTAGGTTTTAAATTTACCCCAAATGGATTTTTTTGTTATGCTATGAGGTAGTGATCTATCAGGGCCCATTAATACTATGCCTTTATCTCGGCTACTGTCCTTGTTGGAAGGCCTTGACTTTTCATATACTTGTAGGTGAAACCACCATGATAGTGAGTTCCAGGCAGGACACTAACTCTCTTTTCATGGATCATCCTTTTTCCTGGCAACCCAGGTGGGACAGAAATAGAGTCATCCACTATTCTGGGGGAGATGTGGTAGCTGTGTCATCCAATCGGAAGATCCAACTTCTGGATGTCTTACGAGCAAAGGAGATCCCTGTCCAATTCCGAGGCCACACTGGGACTGTCCGTGCCCTCTTTGTGTGTGAGGCGGAAAATGTTCTCCTGAGTGGGAGCTATGACCTGAGTATCAGGTGAGTGGGCCAACGAGTTGTGGTTCCTCACCAACCCAGGGCCTAAGTCCAGTTTGTAGAACAAAGGAGTACATATACTTTTTCCTTTTTGTAGTCATTGAAAAGTTATCCTAAATAATACTAACTTCTACAATAGCCCACCGCATTTTGCTTTTTTTGGCAAGGTAAAATAAAAACTTGTATATTGTTTAAACTTTGGATGAGATAGGCTTATAACAATGATCAGATCTACTAGTATTTTCTAGTTGAAGATTGTGAATCAGAAAGTATCTTTTTAGCATTCCTAGATGAAGGCCCAATTTATATTTCTTTTCATAGATTCCTTCAGGGGAAGGTATTTTTTGTGGGTATGAAACAGGAAGTAAACTGTTTGAAATATATATATATGTATTTATTTTTAAAGAATTATAAGAAGGACCATTGTACTCATTACTCAGGCCAAGAAATAAAACATTGTCAGTCTTCAAATTCTACTATGTGCCTTTCCTTTATTGCTTCTTTCTTCTTCCAAATCCAGAGATAATGTTATTCTAAATTTTATACTAATTATTCCCTTGTATTTTTTTATTCATTTACTTACAGTTTTGCAATCTAGTTATATATCTTTAAATATATTTATTACTTTGATCCATTTTTGAACTTAACATAAATGGAACTGTTTTAAAAATTCATTCATATGTGGATAAAAAGGAACCCTCAAGCACTGCTGGTGTGAATGCAGACTGGTGCAGCCACTGTGGAGAACACTATGGAGTTTCCTCAAAAAACTAAAAATGGAACTCCCATTTGACCCAGCAATCCCATTCTTAGGAATATATCTTAAGAAACTGGAAACACCATTCAGAAAGGATTTATGCACCCCTATGTTCATAGCAGCACAATTTACAATAGCTACAATTTGGAAACAGCCTAGGTGCCTGTCAGCAGGTGAGTGGAACAGAAAACTATGGTACAGGAGGAAAAATGGCAGTGGAATAGACAGACACGTCTGGAGCTTTGTCGCTGGGAAGAGGGAAGAGATCAACTGAGAGTCGCACTGGGAGTGTTTGTTGCCAAGTTAATAGTCAGTTATCCACCAGGAGAAGGTAGGGGACTGCTGGATGGAGCTTTCCCGAACAGGCAGCCCCACTGCCACGGGGTTTTTGTCTGCCGGAGCCACCAGCGCGAACACAGAGACCGCACCATCTTGCAGAGGGAGGTGGATGTCTGCAGCAGTCTGAAAGCTGCAGCTGAAGCACTCACTGAACAGCTTAGGCCCCAGAACACTGCTCTCCAATCGGTGCAGACACGCAGACTCAGAGAAGATCCACATGGCACATGGAAAGATCAGATTTCACCTGGGATAAGGTGAGGTCTCCTGTCCCTCAGAACAGAGACACACACACTGTGGGAATCAGGCTGCGGGAAAGCTGCTTCTGGAGAGGTCTGCAGATGTGGGGCAGGGCATGATCCCTAAGTGTGGAAGTGGACTCTGAGAGTTGAAGACAGAGGGGAGCTCTAGATAACAACTCATTTTGATCTGAGGCAGAAGGACAGCCTGGGAGTTATTACAATGTCCCGGCTACAAAATCCCCACAAACCGGTTTTGAGAACCACAAAGTAGCAGGATCTGAGCACAGCCTAGAGAGGTCCTGTGCTTAGTCTCAGAGGTCAATTCCTACACACTGCCACCCAGTGGATGATGCACAAATTGACTCTTGCATAACCAAAATAAAATAAAGAAATTAAGACCTCAGCAGTGGAACTGCAATACCCTCCCTACTGGGAAACAGGAGCGTCAGGCAGAACAATAGTGGAAGTGAATGACCATTCTATTTTTTTTTCTTTTTTTTTAATTTTTATTTTATTTTATTTTATTTTCATTTTTGCATATTTTAATTAAAAAACTATTTTTTTCTTTCCTCCTCAATTGATTTTACCTTTTTAATTATTACATTTTTTGTTTTCAACTAGTATTATTTTACTACTACTATTTTACCTTTTTGGATAAAAACAAGTGTCATTTTGTTTTCCCTTTATTTTACTTTGGGATTACGGTTCTACATTCTATTTTCATCTTTCCTTTAGCATAATTTTACTCTATCTCAACTCTACCTTTATGACAACACTTTCCTCCTAACTTTTCACATTTTGTTGTCTTGTTTTCTCTTTCCCTTTTCCAACTTTAGATTCTCCCTATTCTTACTCTTTACCTGTTTAAAATTTCACCCCACTTATATATCTAATTTCAAATCCCCTACTCGAACTCCATACAAACCTCTCTCTTCTTGTCTTTGCTATCCAAAAAGTTGTTTTTCTCTATGTCCTTTTGTTGCTGTTTCCCTGAACGGTGATTATATTGATTTTTTGAACTTTTTTGGTGAGATTGTTTTAGCTTATTCTACTTGTTTTATTTTGCTTTTTGTTTGCTTTGTTTTGGTTTGTTTTTTACTGCTCTTTTCCCTTGCCTCCCTTGATACCAGTTGTTATTTGTAGTTTGTATTAATCTACAGGTACTGGTTGCCAGGATTTGTTGGGATTAGTGACTGTTCTTTTGGTGTTTTCTCCTGACATCTATATTTTGTTCCCCTTTTCTCTCTTATCCTCTTTCTTTTCTCTCTGACTTTTTTCTCTTTCTCTTTTCTTCTTCTTCTTCTTCTTCTTCTCCTTTTTATTATTTTATTTTTTTTGTTCATTTATTTATTTTTTTTTCTCCCTCTCCCAATTTGATTTTGGCACTTCTTTCTTTTCTTTTTTCCTCATTTTCCTCTACTTACCCCTAACTTATCTGTCATTGGTGGTCACCTTATTTGTGATTAATAACATCCAGAATACATTTCTGTCCAGTGCCTTGTGTGTTGTACCTGGTCATGTTGTAGTTTGTGCCTTTGAATCAACGTAGGAGAGAGACCTACATAACCAGACACCCCGAAAAGAAAGAACATGGGCAGAAAAAGAAACAGCCCACATGAGTCAGAAAGGCAGGTATCACCAGAAGAGGAAGTAAATGAAATAGAAGCAGAAATAAGCCTGCCAGAGAAAGAGTTCAGAGAAATGATCATAAGATGGATGAAAAGAATGGAAGACAAAATCAACAATGTGAGTAAGAGCCAAGAGGAAATGAAGAATACCCACGAGGAAATGAAGAAGGAGAAGAAGAAATTCAGAAGAACCTAGAAGAAATGCAGAATAATCAAGAAGAAATGAAAAATGACATAACTGCTATAAAGAACTCAATAGAAAGCATTAATGTAGACTAGAAGAAGCAGAGGACCGTATCAGTGAGCTAGAAGACATGGTAGGAAAAAGTACCCAAGTACAGCAGCTTCTAGAAAAAAAAAAAGTTAAAAAGCAAGAGGAGAGACTAAGGGAGCATTTCGATAAAATGAAACAAAACACATCTGCATAATTGGGGTTCCAGAAAGAGTGGAAACTGAGCAAGGATTAGAGAACCTGTTTGAAGAAATAATGACACAAATCCAAGAAGCTCACAGAGTCCCAAACAAAATGAACCCCCAAAAAACAATACCAAGGCACATTATAATTAAATTGGCAAACACCAATGACAAAGTAAGAATCTTAAAAGCAACAAGAAACAGAAAGTTACCTACAAAGGAACCCCCATAAGACTAGCTACTGTTTTCTCAACAGAAACTCATCAGGCCAGAAGGAAATGGGATGAAATATACAAAGTCATGCAAAGGAAGGGTCTGAATCCAAGAATACTGTACCCTGCAAGGCTTTCAATCAAAATTGAAGGTGAAATCAGAAGCTTCACAGACAAAAAAGGACTAAGGGCATATATTACCACCAAACTAGCAATGCAAGAAATGTTAAAAGGTCTGCTGTAATAAAAATAAATAGGAAGAAAAAAAGGAACTCAGAGGTAAAGACTAAAAATGGTGACAGATAAGTACTAATCAATAATAACTTTAAATGTAAATGGATTAAATGCTCCAATCAAAAGACATAGGGTAACCGACTGGATAAGAAAACATGATCCATATATCTGCTGTCTACAAGAAACCCACCTCAGGAAAAGAGATGCACACAGATTGAGGGTGAAGGGATGGAAGATAGTATTTCAGGCAAATGGAAATGAAAAAAAAGCTGGGGTTGCAATACTTATATCTTACAAATTAGATCTCAAAGTGAAGGACATAACAAGAGATAAAGAAGGCCACTTCATAATACTAAAGGTAACAATCCAACAAGAAAAAATAACTCTGGTAAACATATACACATCCAATTTAGGAGCACCTAAATACATTAAAAAAAAAACTCCTGGAAGATGTTAAGGGAGAGATTTCAGCAATACAATCATAGTAGAAGACTTTAATACCCCACTGTCACCACTGGACAAATCCTCTAAACAAAAAATCAGCAAAGAAACGTCAATCCTAAATGACTCACTAGACCAGATGGAATTAATTGACATGTTCAGAACATTTTGCCCCAAAGCCACAGAATATACATTTTTCTCAAGTGCACATGGGTCATTTTCAAAGATAGATCATAAGTTGGGTCATAAGAAAAGTCTCTTCAAATTCAAGAAGATAGAAATCATATCAAGCATTTTTTCAGATCATAGTGGCATAAAACTGGAAATCAACTACAATAAAAACAATAGAAAGAAATCAAACGCATGGAGACTAAACAGCATGCTATTAAACAATGACTGGGTAACCAAAGAGATCAGGAAGAAATAAAAAAACATCATGACAACAAATGACAATAACAACACAACAATACAAAATTTATGGGACACAGTGAAAGCAGTCTTGAGAGGGAAGTTCATAGCCCTACAAGCCTACTGCAAAAAAACAAGAAACAATGGTAATAAATTACCTAACCCTACAACTCAAAGAGCTGAAAGAGAGCAACAAGAAAAGCCCAGTGTAAGCAGAAGGAAGGAAATAGTAAAGATCAGAGCAGAAATAAACAACATGGAGACCAAAAAACAATTCAAAAATCAACAAAACCAAGAGTTGGTTCTTTGAAAGGATAAAGAAGATTGATGGACCTCTAGCCAGGCTCATCAAGAAGCAAAGAGAGAAGACCCAAATAAACAAAATCAGAAATGAAAGAGGAGAAATAACAACAGACCCCACTAAAATACAAAGGATTGTTAAAAAATACTGTGAACAACTCTATTCCGACAAATTGGACACCCTGCACAAAATGGACATATTCCTAGAAAAATATAACCTTCCAATACTCAATCAGGAAGAATCTAAACATCTCAATAGTCCAATAACTATCGAAGAAATTGAAGCAGTCATCAAAAAGCTACCAGCAAACAAAAGCCCGGGATCAGATGGCTACACAGGAGAGTTTTACCAAACATTCAAGGAAGAATTAAAACCTATCCTCCTCAGATTATTCAAAAACATTCAAGAAGAAAGAACACTTCCCAACACCTTCTATGAAGCCAGCATCACCCTAATACCAAAACCAGGTAAAGACAACATAATGAAAGAGAATTATAGGCCAATATCTCTCATGAAAATAAATGCCAAAATCCTCAACAAAATTCTAGCAAATCGGATCCAGTAGTACATCAGATAGATCATAGACCATGACCAAGTAGGATTCATCCCAGATATGCAGGGATGGTACAATATCAGCAAATGAATAAAGGTGATACATCACATAAAGAAATTGAGATATAGAAATCACATAGTCATATCAATTGATGCAGAAAAAACATTTGACAAAATCTAACACCCTTTCTTGATAAAAAATCTCAGCAAAGTGGGAATAAAAGGATCATACCTCAATATCATAAAAGCCATACATGATAAACCCACAGATAACATCATACTCAATGGGCAAAAACTAAAACCATTTTCCCTAAAAATAGGAACAAGAGAGGGATGCCCACTCTCACCTCTACTGTTCGACACAGTACTGGAAGTACTAGCCATTGCAATTAGAGAAGAAGAAATAAAAGACATCCAATTTGGAAATGAAGAAGTAAAGCTGTCCTTATTTGCAGATGACATGGTATTTTACATAAAAAAACCAAAGGACTTCATCCCAAAACTAATTGACTTAATAAATGAATTCCACAATGTAGCAGGATACAAAATTAATGCCAATAAATCTGTGGCATTTCTATACACTAATAGAGAAATTACAGAAAGAGAGACTAAAAAAGCAATCCCATTTACCACTGCACCAAAACATTAAGATACCTAGGAATAAACCTAACTAAAGAGGTAAAAGACCTATATGTAGAAAACTACAGGACACTGAAAAAAGAGATAGAGGAAGATGTTTAGAAATGGAAAAGCATACCATGCTCCTGGATTGGAAGAATCAACATCATTAAAATGTCCATACTACCCAAAGCAATCTATAGATTCAATGCACTCCCCATTAAAATACCAACGACATATTTCACAGACCTAGAAAGAATTCTTCCTAGATTCATCTAGAACAAAAAAAAGACCATGAATAGCCACAGCAATTCTGAGAAAGAAGAATAAAGTAAGGGGGATCGCAATACCAGATTTCAAGCTATATTACAAAGCAACTGTTCTCAAAACAGCCTGGTACTGGCACAAGAACAGATATATAGACCAATGGAATAGAATAGAGAACCCAGATATCCACCCAAACCACTATGCTCAACTAATATTTGACAAAGGAGGCATGAACATACAATGGAGCCAAGATAGCCTCTTCAATAAATGGTGTTGGGAAAATTGGACAGATACATGCAAAAAAAAAATGAAACTGGACCACCAACTTACACCAAAAACAAAAATAAACTCAAAATGGATACAGGACTTAAACATTAGAAGGGAAACCATAAAAATACTAGAGGAGCCCACAGGCAGCACAATCTCAGACATATGCCGAAAGAACTTCTTCACTGATACTGCTCCAAAGGCAATTGAAGCTTAAGAAAAAATAAACAAATGGGACTACATAAAAATAAAAAGCTATTGCACAGCAAAAGAAACCATCAAGAAAACAATAAGAAAGACCACTGTATGGGAGAACATATTTGCAAATGTTATCACTGATAAAGGTTTAATCTCTAAAATCTACAGCCAACTTATACAACTTAATAAAACGATGATAAACGATCTAATAAATAAATGCGCAATGGACCTAAATAGAACCTTTTCGAAAGACGACAGGAGGAAGGCCAAGAGACACATGAAAACATGTTCAACGTCACTAATTATCTGAGAGATGAAAATCAAAACGACAATGCGATACCATCTTACTCCTGTCATGGCAATCAACAAATCACCAAAGACAAGTGTTGGCGAGGATGCGGAGAAAAAGGAACCCTTGTGCTCTATTGATGGGAATGCAGACTGGTGCAGCCACTGTGGAGAACAGTATGGAGTTTCCTCAAGAAACTAAAAATGGATCTCCCATTTGACTCAGCAATCCCACTCTTAGGAGTTTTTCCTAAGAAATTAGAAACACCAATCAGAAAGGATTTATGCACCCCTATGTTCATAATAGCACAATTTACAATAACTACAATTTGGAAACAGCCTAGATGTCTGTCAGCAGATGAGTGGATCAGAAAACAGTGGTACATCTACACAATGGAATTCTATGCTGCCATTAAAAAGAAGGAACTCTTTCATTTGCAGCAACCGGGATGGAACTGAAGAGCCTTATGCTTAGTGAAAGAAGCCAGTCAAAGAAGGAGAAGCACCACATGATCTCACTCATTTGTGGATAATAAAAAACATTGTAAAGTAATGAACAAAAGGATAAATACAGAGGCAGTAAAGCATCAAACAGACTGTCAAATTATAGCAGGAAGATTAAGGACAGGTGGGGTAGATAAGAGATCAACCAAAGGACTTGTATCTATGCATAAAAGCATAACCAATGAACATAGACACTGGGGGCTTGGGGTATGCCTGAGAGGGAGGGGGGGCAATGGGGAGATATGTATACATGTAACACAATAAAAAAAGAGAAAACCATGGTACATCTACACAGTGGAATACTATGCTGCCATAAAAAAGAATGAATTCTTACCATTTGCAGCAACCTGGATGGAACTGGAGAGCATTATGCTAAGTGAAACAAACCAGTCAATGAAAGAAAATTACCTCATGATCTCACTCATTTATGGATAATAATGAATATTATAAACTAATGAACAAAAATATAGATACAAGATAATAAAGCATCAAACATACTGTCAAATTACAACAAGAAGGTTAGAGAGAGGTAGGGTAGAGACGATATCAACCAAAGGACTTGTGTGCATGCATATAAGCGTAACCAATGGACACAAGACACTGGGGGGTTAGGGTATGCCTGAGAGTGGTGGGGGGACAATGGGAAGATATGTATACATGTAATACATTAATAAAAATATTTTAAAAATCATCCATATTTAATTTCTTTTTGTTCTTTTAAATTAAATTTTTATTGTTCAGATTATTACATTTGTTTCTGTTTTTCTCCCAATAGCTCCCCTTCACCTGGCTCCCACCCTTCCCTCTACGCTTACCTCCCCCTACATTGTCCTCATCCATAGGTTTATGATTTTTGTTCAGTCTCTTCCTGCAGTCCCCTCATCTCTTTCCCCCTGAGAATTGTCAGTCCACTCCCTTACTATGCTCCTGATTCTAATATTCACCAGTTTATTCTGTTCATCAGATTTTTAATTCACTTAATTTTTAGATTCACTTGTTGATAGATATATATTTGTTGTTCTCATTTTTATCTTTACCTTTTTCTTCTTCCTCGTTTTAAAGAGTACCTTTCAGCATTTCATATAATACTGGTTTGGAGTTGATGAATGCTATTCATCCTTTTTCATCTCCTCTTGGGTCTCCCTAAATTTATTCATCTTTTCTTGGAAATTCTTGAAAAACCTTATATTTGTGGTTTTGAATTCTATATCCAGTCCTTTGTTTTCCTGCATTTCTTTTGTTTGTGATCTGTTCCTTTGTCTCTGCATTTTCACTATGCAGGAAGAACTTCTATGTTGGAATCAGTCTTATGATAAAAGAGTTGCAAAACTGCAAAAGCCTCTCTGTTGAGCATGGATGGGGTGGATCTCAGGGCTTAGTGGACCACCTTACCCTCCGGTCAGCCCTGTCCTATGTGGCCCCTGAGTCTCATATGTCTCTCAATCCCTGGAGCCATCCCTGTGAGCACATATGAGGTGCCTCTAGACTGCTGCCTTTCCTGCTCCCCTGTGCTCAGAACCATATGAGTCTGGGTCCCCAGTGTCTCGCCCGAAACTGGGGTTCAGTGGGGTTAGAAGTGGCACAGTTGGGAGGCTCTGTCTACCACCTACTAGAGAAAGCCAGTGGCACAATCAGCAGTCGGTCTTTTGTGCACAGTGGTGTGCATACCCCTAGACTTCTACCCTTTCTCAGTTCCCCTAAATTTCTGTGCACTTCTCCCTTTTCACAGTCCAGACTCCCCTTGTATGATTCTCGCCTAGACCTGGGGTTTAGTGCTGTAGGATAAGAGATTCAGTGCAGTTGGGAGTCTTCGTCTACCTCCTGCCAAAGGAAGCCAGCCAGGCACCCTGGCGCCCACTCTCTCCACATGCATGTCTCCATACTTCAGCTTTTTGCAGCTCCTCTGAGTCTCTGTGAGCCCCTCTCTTTCCTTCTAGTTGCAGAATTTCCACTCAGCCAACTTTCCTGGATGATGTCCATTCTATCTTTTAGTTGTAGGTTTTTTTTTTAAGTATATTTTATTAATTTTTTACAGAGAGGAAGGGATAGGGATAGAAAGTTAGAAACATTGATGAGAGAGAGACATTGATCAGCCACCTTTTGCACGCCCCCTACTGGGGATGTACCCACAACCAGGATACATACCCTTGACAAGAATCGAACCTGGGACCTTTCGGTCCACAGGCCAACGCTCTATCCACTGAGCCAAACCGGTTTCGGCTAGTTGTCATTTTGGAATTGTTGTGCGAGGCAGCAGTTTAGGTGTACACCTATGCCACCATCTTGGTTTCTCCATATTTGTTTTCTTACACTGAACTATGGTTTTGAGATTCATCTATATGATGTAGGTAGCAGTAATTAATATATATTTACTGAAATATAGTGTTTTATTGGAGAAATAAGATAACTCATTTATTTATTCTGTTTTTAATGTATATTTTGATTGTTTCCAGGTTTTCTATTCTTTCAAGGAGTGCTGCCATAGGTGTTCTTGGATTTGTCCCCTAGTGCCTGTATATGTTTTTAGAAAAAAAATTATTGGAGGTATAATTATGTAACATTTCTGTTTTAGGTATTAAACAAAACCCATCACCACACATAGTTACCGTTTTTCTTGTTGCTATGATGAGAACTTTTAAGAACTCTCTTAGTAAGTTTGAATATATAGCACAGTGTTGTTAACTATAGTGCATGAATTGCTTATCTTTATCTTTGACAGTATTGTAGGTGTACTTCATTTCCCCCCACTTTGCGCCCATCCCCCACAGTGCCACACCACCTCAAGTATTCCTCACACTATTGTCTGTGTTTATGAGCTATGCATATTTGCATATTTATTCTTTGGTTGATCTCTTCCAATGTCCCCCACCCCACTCTCCTCTGATATTTGTCAGTCTGTTCCATGTAGCCATGCCTTTTGGTTGCCAATTCATTTTGTTCATTAGATTCCACATTTAAGTGAAATCATGTGATATTTGTTTTTCTCTGACTGGCATAATCTCTAGGTCCATTATGCTGTTACAAAGAGTAAGAGTTTTTTTCTTTTTATAGCTACATAGTATTCCATTGTGCAAATATAGTATGGCTTTTTTTATCCACTCATCTACTGATGGGCACTTGGGGTATTTCTAAATCTTAGCTATTGTTAATGCTGCAATGAACCTAGGGGGTGCATATATTCTTTCTGATTGGTGTTTCAGGTATCTTGGGATATATTCCCAGAGGTGGGACCTCTGGATCATACTGCAGTTTCATTTTGAATTTTTTGAGGAAACTCCATATTGATTTCCACAGTGGCTATACCAATCTGCATTCCCATCAGCAGTGTACTAGGGTTCCCTTTTCCCTACATCCTTGCCAGCAATAGTTAGTTGATTTATTGATAGTAACCTTACTGGTAGGTATGATTTGATACCTCATTGTAGTTTTAATTTGGATCTCTCTGATGATTAGTGAGCATTTTTTATATGTCTGTTGACCGTCTTTATGTCCTCTTTAGAGAAGTATTTATTCGGGTCCTTTGCCCATGTTTTAATTAGATTGTTTGTCCTTCTGTTGTTGAGTTATATATGTTGTTTACATATTTTGGAAATGAACCCCCTATCAGATGTATCATTAGCAAATATATTCTCCCAGACAGTGGGCTCCCTTTTCATTTTGTTGATGGTTCCTTTTGTTATGCAGAAGCCTTTTATTTTAGAACTAAGAACTTTATAATGTTGCTATTATAAATAGTACTTTATTTTCAATTATATTTTAAATTTATTATTACTAGTATGGAGAAATGATAAATTTTTTCTAGTTTGATTTTTATCCAGCAACTTTGCTAATGTTTCTTATTAATTTTAAAAGTATGTGTGTTGATTGGGTTTGTCTATGTAGATGACCTTATTAACTGGAAATAATGACAATATATTACCTTTTTTCTCAATAATTGTAATATTCTTTTTTTGTTCTTTCATCCTGACTTTGCCTGGGCCTTCCAGTTAGACAGTAGTAGTAAGAACAGGCATCTGTATCTTTCTTTTTTCTTTCTTTATTACATTTGTTTCTCTTTTTCCCCCTCCATAGCTCCCCTCTACTCAGCTCCCACCCCTTCCTCTACTTTTACCTCCCTCCCGTTGACCTCATCTATAGGTGTATGATTTTTGTCCAGTCTCTCCCTGTACACCCCTCATCCCTTTCCCCCTGAGAATTATCAGTCCACTTCCTTTCTGTGCTCCTGATCGCATCTGTTTCTTGGTCTCCTTTTTGAAGGAAGTACATCTATAGCAAGTATATTTATAAGCTTACAAAATCAAAGAATTTTTTTCTATTCCTATTCAACAAGTATTTATCAAATATATATTCTATATGTATTTAGAAACACAACCTGGACACATGGTTGGCCAAGTTGTTAGAAACTGAAATTTAAAGCATGCTTTTTTTAGACTCCTGGGATATCGTTAAACACACCCATAGGTACATAGTTGGCTCTGACAAACAAGTAAGGCCATAGGATAGTTGGAAGATCAGCTCTATCATTGAATCAGTGCCACGAATTTTAGGTGTGGTGGTCATTACAGGGACCCTCCCACCTATTACCAAGTAACAGTTATCGAGCATTTTCTACACATTGGTTACTATTATAATGTTACATGCCTTAATGTGGAGTTTCTCAACTTTAGCATTATTGACATTTAGGGCTGAAGAATTCTTTCTGTGGAGACACTCCTGTGCATTGTAGGAGATTTAACAGCATCCTTGAACTATATACACTAAATACCAGGAATACCTCCATCCTCACTTGTGACAACCAAAACTATCTTAAAGTATTGTCAAATATTCCCTCAGGGTGGAAATCACCCTGGGTTGACAATCACTGCATTCGTGTATTTAATTCTTCACAAAAATCCTATGTGGTAACTATTAATATTATCAATTCATTTCATCAATCAGGAAATGAATTCTACACATAAATTAAGTAGGTTTCCCAAAGTTACACTTACTAGGTACTATAACTGAGATTAAATTCCAGGCCTCTGAGCTTGACCAGGAAACTTTTCTGCCTTACAACTACTTATTGATCTACAGGAACGCTATACAGTATGAGCCCTTGAGTCCTAAGAAAATCTGAAAAACATTTTTTTGGCCTAATTCCTACAGATACTGGGATCTGAAAAGTGGGACTTGCATACGAATCTTCAATGGCCACCAGGGGACAATCACTTGCATCGATTTATATAAGAAAAGGCTCGTGTCTGGAGCAAAAGATTGCCAGGTGAAAGGTGAGAAGAAATGCCCTTAACTTTCTAAGAAGTTTCCCCAAATCCATAGGTTGCCAAAATACATATTTTGCTCATTTCTACAGTCATCCACTTATTTTTTTCATCCACTCACCCATCTATATACCTATTGATCCATTTCTTTGACAATTGTTGGTTAAATCTGTACAGTAAGCTAGACACTGTGTGACCTATCCTAAATAATAAAAAGGTAATATGCAAATTGACACTAACGGCAGAACAAGGAACAACAGGTCACTATGATACACACTGACCACCAAGGGGCAGATGCTCAATGCAAGAGCTGCCCCCTAGTGGTCAGTGTGCTTCCACAGGGGGAGCTCCACTCAGCCACAAGCTGCCTGAAGGCTGTGAGCACAGCAGTAGTGGTGGGAGCCACTCCTGCCTCCTTGGCAGCACTAAGGATGTCCAACTGTGGCTGACAGGTGAACATCCCCCGAGAGCTCCCGGACTGTGAGAAGGCACAGGCTGGGCTGAGGGACCACTGAGTTCACGAATTTTCATGCACCAGACCTCTAGTTAAGGAAATAAAATGAGTGTGATATGGCTCTTTCAATACAGAGACTTGTTGTTTCCTAATGAAAATAGATATATAAATATATGATAGGGTATATAATAAAATATGTGATTAATATCAGCTGTCACTTATTGAGTACTAAGTTTTTGACTGTATTAGGTGCTTTATATATATTATCTTATTTAACCCCCATAAGAACACTATGAGATGGATACAGATGAGAGATCCAAACTCAGAGAGAAAAATAATTTTCTCTAAATTAAAGCTGCTGAGTGGTAGAGTGTCTAACTCTAAATTATATGCTCCAAACCAATATGCAGAGTTCTGTGGGACTATGGAACTAAGAGCAGGAGGGAAAACAGCACAGATAGGATGCTATTTAGTTTCTGAGAGAGAGTGGAGAACATTCTAAGTAGAAGGACCAGCACAGGCAAATCCATAAAAGGTTGAAGAAAATGGTGTGATCAGGGAATTTCCCCTTGTTGGTATGGCTTGGTGTGATATTGAAGATACTTGTTTATGGCCAGATCATGAAGAGCCTTCTGTATCGTGGAAGGAAACTGAACCTTATCCTATAGGACATGGGAAGCTACTAGTATAAATGCATCTTAAGCTGATGACTGACATGATTAAACTAAAGGTTCATTGCACTAAGAGATTCATGCAATAGGCCTTCCTTCCCTTGGCTTCCAGCAACAGTTTTCCTCTGGCACCTGGGACCCAGGTTTTTGCTCCAGCTGGAGTCTGTCTTCTTCATCTTTGCTGCAAGCTCCAGCCAGAGTCTGCTGCATTTGTCTTTGCTGCAGACCCCAGCTTGAGTCTGCCCTCTTGGTCTTCCCTGCAGACTCCAGAGTCTGAAGTCTTTGTCTTCGCTGGACCAGAATGCCACTCCTTAGTTCCCTTCGCTCCCCGCCCTTCCTCTCATAGCAGCGTTCTGCCCTGCCCGGCCACTCAGCACCTGGAGCAGCTGGGCAGCCACCATCTTTGTCCTTCTAATTTGCATATTACTTTCTGATTGGCTGGTGGGCATAGTGGAGTGATGGTCAATTTGCATGTTTCTCTTTTATTAGTCTAGATGTGCTTTTGAGAAAGATAACTCTAGTAATGGTGTGGAAGAAGGATTTGGAGGGCAGTGATCATGGAGAGATAAGAGACAAAGTGACACACTACTTAGTTTAGAGACTGTAGTGTTTTTACATTATTGGAGAGCAGGCAAGTGAAGAAACTCAGAAGGTGTGAGTTTACATTAGATGGCATAGACTCCCTGTGAGAGATTTTTAGTTGGCAGGACTTTACCACTAATTGAATATGAAAAGTGAGAAAGACAGATGTGCAAATGATGAGGCCAGATTTTTAAACTCAGGCCACTGGGGATATAGAAATGCCATTTATATAAATAGGAACTACAGGGGAACAGTAGTGATACCATTATAATAATCTGGTTATTAATGAACAGAAACATAATAAAGGGGAGACTAAATAATATAGGCATGCTATTTATACAGCTTTGCCAGAAAGCTACAGTTTAACATTCTCCAAGTCTGTTCCCACAGATCAATGGGGACTAGACAATAGGTGCATGCCCAGGAAGGTCAGAATGATTTGGGAAGATGCTTACTTGTCAGTCACAACTGGGAGTGAGTCACTGGACAGAAGGGTATGAAATATGAGACACTTAACTCTAGAACCAAGGGAGTTCTTTCTTGGCTCTTGCACTCTGGGATTACTGTGGCTGGGGACACATTCCCTGGAATTCACTCAGGTGGCTCACGATCATGTGGGACCCACTAATGGACTAATGGTAGCCTAACACTATATCAGACCCAGATCCACCATGGAACAAAAATTTTGGATACTGCACCTGCTTTGGGTTCTGCTGGAGGCCTAGCTATGTATTTTCCAGTGCAACCCAAGAAATATAATTCCATGCCAATAAAAACCACCACTTCTCCCATGTGAGTCTTAGAAAATTCCTTACTAATGATATTGTAAGAACCCCATCTCCACTAGTGAGAGGAAATTGCAACCTAACCAGTCTCCTGGCAACAATAGGGAAGGGTTAGGAATGTAGGAGGTGGTAATGGCTTCAATTTTGGACACGCTGAATGTGGTGGGCAGAATAATGGCCAACCAAAAATATTCATGTCTTAATTCCCAGAATCTATGACTATGTAACTTTATATGGCCAAAAGGACTTTGCAGCTGTAATTAAGTTAAGGACTTTAAAAATATATTTTATTGATTTTTCACAGAGAGGAAGGGAGAGGGATAGAAAATCAGAAACATCTATGAGAGAGAGACATCGATCAGCCGCCTCCTGCATACCCCACACTGGAGATGTGCCCGCAAGCAATTTACATACCCCTGACCGGAATTGAACCCGGGACCTCTCAGTCTGCAGGTCGACGCTCTGTCCACTGAGCCAAACCAGTCTCGGCAAGTTAAGGACTTTAAAATGGAGAAATTATCCTTGGTTTTCTTTCTTTTTTATATATATTAATTAAATCTTTATTATTCAGGTTATTACATTTGTTTCTCTTTTCCCCTCCCTCCATAACTCCCCTCCACCCGGCTCCCACCCCTCCCTCTATCCTTACCCAACTCCAACATTGACCTCATCCATAGGTGTATGATTTTTGTCCAGTCTCTCCCTGCACTCCCCTCATCACTTTCCCCCTGAGAATTATCAGTCCACTCCCTTTCTGTGCTCCTGAATCTATTATATTCACCAGTTTATTCTGTTAATCAAATTTTTAATTCACTTAATTTTTAGATTCACTTGTTGATAGATATGTATTTGTTGTTCATAATTTTTTATCTTTTACCTTTTTCTTCTTCCTCTTCTTAAAGAGTGCCTTTTAGCATTTCATACAATACTGGTTTGGAGTTGAACTCCTTTAGCTTTTTCTTATCTATGAAGCTCTTTATCTGTCTTTCAGTTCTGAATGATAGCTTTGCTGGATAGAGTATTCTAGTTTGTAGGTTCTTGCTGTTCATCACGTTGAATAATTCTTGCCACTCTCATCTGGCTTGCATAGTTTCTGTTGAGAAATCAGCTGACAGTTGGATGGGTGCTCCCTTATAGGTAACTAACTGTTTTTCTCTTGCTGCTTTTAATATTCTCTCTTTGTCTTTTGCTCTTGGTATTTTAATTATGATGTGTCTTGATGTGGTCCTCTTTGGATTCCTTTTATATGGGGTTCTGTGTGCTTCCTGGACTTGTAAGTCTATTTGTTTCACCAGATGTGGGAAGTTTTCAGTCATTATTTCTTCAAATAGGTTTTCAGTATCTTGCTCTCTCTCTTCTTCTGGCACCCCCACAATTCTTATGTTGGTACGCTTGAAGCTATCCCAGAGGCTCCTTACATTATCTTCACATTTTTGGATTCTTTTTTCTTCTTGCTTATCCAGTTGAGTGTTTTCTGATTCTTTATATTTCAAATTTTTGACTTCATTCTTGCCTTCCTCTAGTCTGCTGTTAGGTCTCTGAATAATATTTTTTATTTCAGTCAGTGTATGTTTAATTTCTAGTTGGTCCTTTTCCGTCTCTAGTTGGTTCTTTTTCATCTCCTCTTGGGACTTGCTAATTTTATCCATCTTTTCTATGATATTCTTGAAAAGCCTTATAAATGTGGATTTGAACTCTATATCCAGTTCTTTGTTTTCCTTTATTTCTTTTGTTTGTGATCTCTTCCTTTGTCTCAGCATTTTCACTATGCTGGGAGAACTTCTGTGTTGGATTCAGCCTTATGATTCAAGACTTGCAAAACTGCAAAAGCCTCTCTGTTAAGCTTGGGATGGGTGGAGTCTCAGGGCTTAACGGGCCACCTTGCCTTCCAGTCGGCCCCACCCTCCAAGGCCCCTGGGTCTCATGTGACTGGGTAATTGCTGGAGCAGTCCCTGTGCCCGCGCGCTTGTGCAGTGCTTCTAGACCTCTGCCTTTCCGGGTCCACTGCACTCCTAGAACATATGAGTCTGGGTCCCCAGGGTTTCGCCCAAAAATGGGACTCAGTGTAGCTGGAAGTGGCGCAGTTGGGAGGCTCTGTCCCCACCCTCTTCCGAAAGCCAGTGGCACAACCAGCAGTTGGTCCTCTGCGTGCAGTACTGTGCGCGCCACCAGACCTCTGCCCTTTCGCTTCTCCCCCAGATCTTTGTGCACTTCTCCCTCTTCATGGTCCGAACTCCCTCCCGTATGAGTCCTGGCCAGACGTGGGGTTTAGTGCTGTAGGATAAGGGGTTCAATGCAGCTGGGAGTCTCTGTCCCCCTCCAGCCAGAGAAAGCCAGCCAGACACTCTGGCACCCGCTCTGTCCATGCGCACATCTCCACACCTCAGCTTTTTGCAGCTCCTCTGGGTCTCCACGAGCCCCTTTCTTTCTTTCTAGTTGCAGAATTTCCACTCAGCCAGCTTTCCTGTGATTCTGGATGATGTCTGTTCTGTCTTTTAGTTGTAGTTTTGAAATTGTTGTGTGAGGCAGCAGTGTAGGTGTTCACCTATGCCGCCATCTTGGATTCCCTCTATCCTTGGTTTTCAATGTGGGGCCATGGGTAATCACATGGATCCTTAAAAACAAACTTTCTTGCCTGATCAAAAGGAGTTGGAAGAATGGCCAGAGAGATGCAATGTCGCTGGCTTGAAGATAAAAGAAGGGAGACATGAGCCAAGGAATGTAGGTGACTCTAGAAGGTGGAAAAGGCAAGGAAGTGGATCCTCTCCCCCATAGTCTCCATAAAGGAACACTACCCTGCTGACACTTTGATCTTAGCCTTTTGAGGTTATGTCAGATTTCTGTAAAATAATAAGTGTGTGTTGCTTTTAGCATTTAAGCTTGTGGGAACTTGTTACAGCAGCTAATTTTGTCTTAGGTTATTCATTCTGCTGCCAGGGAGGTACTTTAGGGCTGATGAAGCTCACTGTAACAGCCTTATCCCTGAATTCAGTGTGCACACTTTCAGTTTTTACCTTTAAGCTCTATTCTCCCACTTCCCCATTTATTTTCATATCCATCCATCTTACAGTACACTGGGCTCTTGCTATAGCACCATCTATGTAGAAGCAGCACTAAACCTGCCCCCAGCTGTAATAACCTCTCAATTAGTACAATCCAAATCAGATTCATAAATATTAAAAAATATCTTTATTTTCTTTTGGGGATAGAAGGTGTCAGGAGCATAGCATCTCGAAAGACGATGCCACAAAACATGTGCCATCATTTTTTTCAGCATCTCCATGGCAAGAATTTTTCAGGCTTGAGAAGTATCATTGGAGATGAGCCTTCCAGCACTTGGACCCCAAAGCTAAGTTCCTCAGTTAGAACCACGATTTAGGCATTGCTGGATCTCCCATGGGCCCATGATTAGGAAGCTCTGTGTTGCAGGTACATGGAGCTGTTGGTGAAATTGTGGGGATGCTGGGCCAGACTAAGATCTTTTGGGGTCTGACTTGACAGGCTCCACTAGTCTTAGCTCCAGCGATGGGGTATTGAACAAACCTGTTACCTGCTTTTATCTCTCTGTCTGATCTCACCTTTCTCTCTCCTCCCTTTCAGAATGGGATGTAGATACAGGGAAGTGCCTGAAGACGTTTAAACACAAAGACCCAATCTTGGCCACCAGGATCAATGATACCTACATTGTGAGCAGCTGTGAGCGAGGAATAGTGAAAGTGTGGCACATTGTCCTGGCTCAGGTGGTAAAGGTAGGCTGTGGAGGGAATGGGGCACTGGCAATGATGGATTGGAGAAGACTGATGGTGGCTCCCTAGACAACCTTGGAGTAATTGAGTTATAGTCACCAGAAGGGCAGATCTAAAGAACTGAAGGGGAAGCCCCCCTCCAAAAAAAAAAAAAAATGAGCCATTGACTGTTGGTGGAGTGTCAGGGCCCACGTGACCCATGCTGTCATGGGGGTGATATCAGAAGGCTGCATTCTGATTAGACATATGTAAGCTCAGGATATTTTTACAGCAATAGAGAATATTCTACCCTGATTCTGGCATGGGTACTGGAAAAAACCAAGTACCAATGGTTATCCCCCTAACTCTCTGATGAGAATGTTGTTTGTATTGAAAGTGAATGAATGTTCAAATACATAAAATGTTCTTGCTGGACTTGAAACCCCCTGGCCCTAGTGGTTGGTGGTGAAATATCATTATACCAGGAGCACAGAGTCACAGCTTTTTATTACTAATCTTGTTGTCACTGTGGTCTAATCAGAATTTGCAGGCACAAGGATGCCCCAGGTGCCCACTGAGTCCTGGTAAGGAGCTGGGGATGGAACACCTGGCCCTTCTCCTTCTGGAAGAAGAGGACGATGATCCCAGCCCTCTCTGGTACTCCAGAGAAATGGGCCTGCCTCAGCCACAGACTCACCAGCAGTCTTCTCCCTTCACTAGGGAGGGAGCTCTGGAGAGAGGGAGCCTCCTTAGAGCAAAAGTAAAGTTGGCCAGCTAAATACCAAGTGAGTAGTACCCATGGATTGGTGAAAAGTGGCTTTGGAATTTACCTAAAGAAGCTTCCAGCTTTGTCCCTTGGAGGAGTCACATTCTGAGTTGAGGATTGACTGAAAGGAGCAACTTTTCTTGCAGATTCTCAATGGCCATGAGGGAGCTGTGAAGTGCCTGTGCTTTGACCAGTGGCATCTCCTCTCAGGAAGTGTTGATGGCCTAGTCATGGCCTGGAGCATGGTGGGAAAGTATGAGCGATGCCTCATGGCCTACAAGCATCCCAAGTATGTGCCAGGAAAGCCCTGTCTGAAGCATTTAGTGCTCTCTCCTTTTCCTGTCATAGCCTCGACCTTGAGTTTTGGCAGACCAGACCCTTCTGCTGTCTACTGACCTTTTGTCCCCTTTGCTCCTCACCCATTTCTTTTTCTTCCTCCTTTACTTCTTACCTACCACTCACTCTGCTTAGCCAGTCCCTCTACCACCCTCACTTGTTTCTCTTAAGAAACAACAATACTAGATGTGGATTTAGAGATATATTTGAAATGTTATACGTATGACACATGTGATATACTGATATCTGTTACCTACTAAATGTCTGTATTTTGGCAGAACTGTCCCAAATAATGCCAATTCCAGTAAACTTAATATGTTTGGAATTGGCTTTTACCCCAGGAAGCTTATGTTCACAAAAGCTTGAAGTGTTCCAAGTGAAAAGGTTTAAAAGTAATTGAGGGGCTTCTCTGTCTGATATGCTTAATTTATATGTGGAATCTGAAAGCAATATAAATGAACAAACAAAACAGAAACAGACTGATAGAAACTGATGGTTGCCAGATGTGTGTGAATAGCAAGCTGAGTGAAAAAGGAAAGGGAGTGATAACGGCAATTGGTAGTTACGAAATAGTCATGGGGGGGGGGTGGATATAAGTTACAGTATAGGGAATATAGTCAATAATACTGTAATAACTATCTATGATCAGCCAGGTGGATACTAGACTTAATGGCGGATCACTTCTCAAATTATATAAAGGTCTAATTACTATGCTGTAAACCTAAAACTAATATAACACTGAATGTCAACTGTAATTGAAAATATTAACTGAGGGCTTAGAGAAGGAGCTTACTTAAAGTCTGTGGGTTCACTTCTATTCCAGGACAGAAATGGATTTCATTTTACAATTCCAACCCCAATTTAGGGGTGGTGGTTGCTTAGAGTCATTTGAGAAGCAGTCTGAGGTTACATTAGGGCTTATTTGGAAAGGGTATTATTGTCAGTTAATGGGTTTGCCATGGACAAAAGTTTTACAGGCTGTTCTGTGCCACTCCAGTACTATGTGAATAATTCTTTTTTTCTCTGAGTGCCATATAAACAACCCCAGGGAATGAAATGCTATCCCAATTGATTAAAAGAGTAAATGGATCTTCTAGGGGGATCTATCAGGGTATAGCTATTTAATAAAATATGTCCCTAAATTTCCTTTTACCCTCCAAATAATTTCTTGGCAGGCACACTGACTTCATAGGAGGTAGAAGGGGATTTGGGTATGTATGTGTATTAGTGATTCGCTGCAGGGATTCATGCACATTGAAAGGGAATTAATTAGAAGGTGGCTGGTGGAGAGGGACTCAGTGAGATGGGCCAGACCCACTGTGGAGCCAACCTCTCACCGTCCCTCCCTGGCTGGCCACACATGGGGTGTAGCTCGAAAGGCATCTGCGGAGTGAGTGGGAGGTTTCTCTGGCAGATGGGATCCCTCGATCTGGTTTGTGGAAATTGGGCTGAAACTGGTTCTCTGAGATCCCCTGAGGGGTCCCAGAGTGCGACAGGGTACTCTGCAAAGTTGCTGTCATACAGAGTGTGGAACACAAATGCAAGTGTTCAGTAAACCAGATTCGGGGCTGACAGTGCCCCAGCAACAATATAGCCCACGGGTGACAGTGGAATCACACGGCCCCATGAGAAATTGTGCTCCCTCCTCTCTGGTTCAGGGTGCGTCACAGAGAATCATTGCTGCCAAGTCATTGCAGCTCGGCAGCTTCTGCATTGAGTGTCTTCCCCCTGGTGGTCAGTGTGCATCAGAGCGACCAGTCAGATGGAAGGAGGGACACTTAGCACATTAGCCTTTTATATAGATAGGTATCCTCTGTGGTGCATGATTGCATTTTTGATGAGTGGGTGCTGGGAAGGGCCTGTGTTTGGTGATTTATCCAACCCTTAGGTGATTATCAGCAACTCTCCTAGCATGTCAAACCTGGACCCCAAGGAGGGAATAAAACCTTATTATGTCATCTGAAATTTGTAACTATATGTTTTTAAAACCTCTCAACCATAATTCAATAGGATTTAGTTTAAGTATTGGAAAATAATTTGTCCCCAGAAAACCCAGTAGGTTAGTCACTATTCCACCAATCCATGAGCCTCCCACTCCACCTCAGCTATGAGACATTCTTTTTTTTATATATATTTTATTGATTTTTTACAGAGAGGAAAGGAGAGAGATAGAAAGTCAGAAACATTGATGAGAGAGAGAGACATCAATCAGCCGCCTCCTGCACACCCCACAGTGGAGATGTGCCCGCAAGCAAGGTACATGCCCCCGACTGGAATCAAACCTGGGACCCTTCAGTCCGCAAGCGGACGCTCTATCCACTGAGCCAAACCAGTCTCGGCTATGAGACATTCTTAAACCATTGTCACTCCCATTGAATGGGATCCCCAACATACCATTCACATTGGTTCTTGATACCTTTCATAATTACAGTGAATCCATAGACAGCTGGCAGACATGGTCAATGCTCTTGTTTATGGGGCTCCTCTTCCTACTCATCTCTTGTGTATATGTACTGGTAAGTGCTCAATAAATATTCTCAATTGATTTTTAATAAGGACTAATTTGATAGATTGCCCTTCTGGAGAGTTGTCATGATTGAACTGATACCCATCTTTTGAATATGATAGAAATGTAAAAACAGACATAGTTGCTATCTGTCTTCTTGACCTAATATTTTTTTCCTCCAAAATTAAGATTATGCATATAATGTGGGAGACAAGGGACAAAGTAGGAGAGATAGAAATGTTGCTCCCTAGAAAAGTTTTGTAATTTGTAGTATCTTAAAAATATGCACCCTTTATTCTTTAATGTTTTATAATAATACATTTAAAAATTTTTTAAAAAGATAGAATTTACATAACATAGAAGTCATAGTGTACAATTCAGTGGTTTTTAGTATATTCGTAACGTTGTACAACCATCACTACTATCTAATTAGAGAATATTTCCATCAGTCAATAGGAATGCCCTTGGCTTCATTTCTGATTTTAGTGATTTCAGTTTTCTCTCTTAGTTTCTTGGTCAGTCTAAGTAAATAATTGTCACTTGTCTAGTCAAAGGTTTGTTTATGTTTTCAAGGAAACAACTTTTGGTTTCATTGATTTTCTTCTATTGTTTCTCAGTTCTCTAATTCATTGATTTCTACTTCAAGCTTTATTTTTCTTCTCTGTGGTTCACATTTAGTTTGACCTTCTTTTTCTATTTTTTAAAGGTGAAAGTTAGGTTATTGATTACAGAAATGTAGACATCTACTGCTATGTATTCCCTATGAGCAAATTTTCCATGTTTCCTTCTGTTATTTATTTCTAAATTAATTTATTGTAGTCAAAGAACTTAATATGATTTAACCTTTCAAAGCCTATTGAAATGTGTTACTTGACCTAATGTAAGGCCTATCCTAGAGAAAGTTCCATATGCTCTTGAGGTTAATTTGCACTCTGCTGGTATTTGTTGGAATGTTTTGTATATGTCTAGTAGGTCTGATTGGTTCCTAATGTTTTTCAGGTCTTTTTCCTTGCTTATCTTTTGTCTAGTTGATCTAGCCATTATTTAAAGTGTGGTGGTATATTAGTGACTGGAAAGAGATTTACTTGAACACTTAAAAAGAAAATATCTCCAATTTTTTGCTAAGGTACCCTGTGTGTCTACTGATGGAAGCCTTCAACACTCAACCACACAGGTTAAAACTCTACCTTTGCTCTTACTTCCTGTTGGTATAGAACATCATGGTCAGCCCAGAGTGAATGCTTAGGCCTTTTTCAGTTCTTTCCCGAGTCTGACAACAGCCCCAGGAACATGTATGAACTTTTTAAAGTCCCATGGATATTTTATTCTCCAGATTTTTCTCCAAAGCTTTTTGATTAATCAATTGTTTGCCCCAACAGACATATATTTTCAGTTAGTTTCCAGGAAACCACAAGATATGCCAAATAATTCATTGTGAAAGAGGGCTATTCTGTTCCCTCCAGTATCAGGAATGTGGGCCATTATTTTCATGGCTACCACTGGACTGGGGAGTTTGGAATGGGATAAGGTCCATTCGAAGACTAAGCCATTTTTTGTGTCTAACTGCTCTCTGGCTGGCTACAAGCCTTTTATTATTTTCCAGATTTCCTGAATAGTTAATGCTGACAGGTTTCCCTCCACCCTCATTTGTTTCATTGCTTTAGGGAAGGGCAGAGTTTTAGAATTCTTGTCTTCTCCATTTTCATTGACATTACTCTTAGTAGTATATTTTAACAAAGAAGAAGACAAATGACTTATTTATAGACCTGGAAGGAGTCTAATATATGATAGGATCTTAATAATAATTATGTCAGGTACTGAACTGTTTTATAAATACTTTCATTAACTTATTCCTGATAGCAATTCTCTGAGGAAGAAAGTTGAAGTTTCATAGAAGTAAAGTGAAGACTGAGAGGTTGTTACTTTTTCAGGGTTACCCAGACAGTAAAGGGTAAAATCAGGTTTTGATCCCAGATTTTCTGATCCCAAAGCTGTGCTTTTTATTAGGCTATGCTGGTACAGACTGAACTACCAAATGTCACAGAAACCTATGTAAAGTATAGGCCCAGCTCAACAAGATCAAAAGAGATACAGAAAGAGCTAAACACTTTTACGATCAGGTATCTTTCCTAGTGCTAGATTCCCTGATAGGTGGACTAAGGGCACCGATAAAGTCACTGTATTTCCATGTTGAAAAAAACCCTAGAACTTTGTTGGATTTCCTTATACTTATTCTATTATCTATCTATCTATCTATCTATCTATCTATCTATCTATCTATCTATCATCATCTATCTATCCATCCATCCATCCCTATCCATTAATTTATCATCTATCACATGAGATAGAATTCAAGCCACATTGGCCTCTTTGCTGCTCTCTGAATATGCTATCATGCTCCTGACTTTCAAGTTCTTTGTTATTTCTATTTTGTGAGTGGTTGGGGCTTTCTAAAATCTTAATCTGGCCCTTGGATCTGACCAAGGCTCATGCTAAATGGTATGATGTCATTTTTAAACACACTGTAGCAATGATCATACTCAAACATGAACTGACACCCATTTTTTCAACAAATATTTATTGAGGGCCCGTTAGGGGCTAGGCACTATATAAGGCATGAAAAGATTAATAGACATAGGTTGTATCCAAACGAATCTGTCATATAACTAGGTGTGTATGTGTGTGTGCATGCGTGTGCACGCAGGGGTGGGGGATGAGGATAAAAGATAGTTTAAAGAGCTAAGCCATGGGTGAACTTAAATGGGTAGAAATGGCAGGGATGGGTGGACTTGCTGTGCATATAAAATCAAACAAATTGGTGGCATAAAATTCAACTATTCAGAATCATTATCAGGAATGTGTTAACTACACCTTTCAGAACTGATTACTACACATATCTGGAGTCCTACTTGGACCAGATGTTGTAGGAAGGATTTTGTTGGAGGCATCTATCTAAATCATCTCCTGCTCCTATCTCTTTTCTTACTATTCATCACAAAAGGGGACTGATAAACCTCGTAGTTGGGTACAGTTTTCCTTCAGGATATTTAACTGGAAAAATGAAAGCTACCAATTTAAGACCCCCCAAAAACTGCTCAAATACAAGATTTTTGCTTTGTATAAAAATGAGCATCTTTGCTTGCTTTTTTCCTTTCTTTATCTAATAACTAGTGACCCAGTGCATGAATTTATGCACATTGAAAATAAATTAATTAGAAGAAATATTTTAATATCACTATTTGCTCTTTCTCTATAATAGAAGTGTCAACCACATTAATAATTGACAATGACAGATTGAAATACATGCATGCAATTAGCACCCATGAGAGCTTTATATGTATCACACATGCATGAGTCAACTTAGCCTTTATCTATACTAATAAAAGGGTAATACACTAATTAGACCAGGTCAACCGAACATCTTCTGGATGTCTGACTTCCTTCTGGACAGTTAAGGGGTGACCAGGCTGGCAGGGGGTACTTAGGGGGTGATCAGGTCAGCAGGGGGCAGTTAGGGGGCAACCAGGCCAGCAAGGGAGCAGTTAGGAGGTGACCAGGCTGGCAGGGAGGTACTTAGGGGGTAATGAGGCTAACAAACAGAGGCAATTAGGGGTGATTAAGTTGGTAGGGGAGCAGATAGGGGGTGACCAGGCCAGCAAGCAGAAGTTAGGGGCAATCAGTCAGGCAGGCAGGTAAGCAGTCAGGAGCTAGCAGTCAGATATCCCCCAAGGGATACAGGCTGAACTGAGGGACCCCCCCCCCACTCCCAGTGCACAAATTTCATTCACTAGGCCTTTAGTATATATGTGTGTGTGTGTCTTCTATTGAGTCTTCTACCTACCTACTCCAGGACTTCTGTGAGGATCAAATGAGATGAGGCATGGGAAAATGCTTCACAGACATTTGGTTAAAATGTGAAATGTTTGCACCTGGCTATAAAGCAAGTCATAGTTCTGGGCTGAAGAAACTGCAAGGAGTCTAGTTGTCACTAGAGAGAGGAAGCTAGGTATTGTTACATGACATTGCAATGTCATTACCCAGCACCACAGCCACCATTTTGGGGCTGGGTTGGGCTGTGGGCCGCATTTTACGCCATGGGTTCTTGGCAGCATTGGCTATGGTTTGGTGGGGTGTCACTCCAGGGTGGTGGCACTCTTGTGTCCCACTTGGGGGAAGCCGAGTGTTGGTTTGTTGGCACCAGGTCTGTGGTGCCAGCCAGTATGTGTCACAGCAGCTCCTGCATTGAGTGTATGCCCCCTGGGGGTCAGTGCTCATCATAGCAACTGGTCAGATGGTTGGACACTTAGCATATTAGCTTTTTATTTATATAGATACTATTTCAAAAGGAATCAAAAGATTAAATGATTCAATCTGGCCAGGTGACTCAATTGGTTGGAATGTCATACAGTACACCAAAAAGTTATGGGTTCGATCCCTGGTCAGGGCTGTATGGGAGAAAGCCAATCAATGATCCATGTCTCTCCCAGCCTGCTGCTCCCCCTCCCCCCACCCCCAAACTCTTTCTATCTCTCAAAATCAATGAAAACATATCCTGGAATGAGGATTAAAATAAAAAAAAAAACATTAAGTAATTCTTGGCAGGACTTGTGTAGAAGTCAATAGCTAGGAATCAAATTATAAAAGTAAGATCATCTATAAAATAGATCCCACAAAAAATTGACATAGGCATTTGCACTTTGCTATCTTGTGGCACTGTGACCAAATTGCAGGAAAAATCATCGCAGAATGGGAGGAATGAGTAGAACCAGAATTATGAAATGATGCCAAACATAACTTTAGAGATAGTTATAACCACTAACTCCTGACCATACACAAAATACCCTGAACCACAAAAGTCTCAAGCAACTTACCAGAAGACAGACCCTGCTTATTGCTCTGTCCCCTTCCAGGGAAGTTCTCGACGTGGCCCTGATCTTCCTCCGGGTCATCAGTGCCTGTGCAGATGGCAAGATCCGCATTTACAACTTCCTCAATGGGAACTGTCTAAAGGTGATGAAAGCCAATGGCAGAGGTGATCCCGTGTTGTCCTTCTTTATTGATAGCAACAGGTGGGTGGTTCAAGCTATGAACAATTCTATTTGGATGATTTTGTCTTCTCTGGGGCACCAGCTCTGGACTTTCTGGCAGTAAAGCTGGGCTTCAGCTGAAGGAGAATCATGGTCTTGGCAGCATTGACTATGATTTGGCTATATTAAAATTCTATATAATAAAAGAGTAATATGCAAATTGACCACACCTCTGCTACACTCACAAGTGGACTTTGCACCAAACGTAGCAATCAAGGTTCACATCACTCTTGATTTATCCTGGATATCTGGGCAACTCATGCAGTGAGTGCAGCATGGCTTAGCCCCTGCTTGCTCCCTGACCCTGCACTCACTGCCCCAGAGCTCTACTCACTGTCTCTGCAGCCTCATTTAAGATGCCCAAATGATCGCTTCTCAGCCTTTTGGCTAAGATTAAGTGTAATAAGATGCCCAAATGTGCAGGAGGCAGGAGAAGTCAGGGGCAAAGGGTCCTATGTCTCTTGAGATAGTGCAGAGCAAGTGAATTTATAGAAACCACGGGACTAGACTAATTGCATATAGTACTATGCTTGATATATCCCATGTTCAGGGTGCTATTATGTGAAATATACCCATGTAGAACTCACTTGTTAAAAATTCTACCACAGGCTCACTTTAGACATCAAGTTAATCTCCATGAATCATGAATCATATTGCCTTCTCTTTAATGAAATTTCACTATTTCTCATCTTAAAGAGGAAAGACTGGTAATAAGTCTTAATATATAAACACTTTTCAGTCAGGAGATAATACATTTTTTTAAATTACCCCTGAATTTTTCTCATCCCTGACTACTTTCTTTTGGCTTGAGTAAAAAATAAATCTGAAAGAGATTTCTAACTGGAATAATTCCACAAATTTTATTCTAGTGTTTTCAACCAAAACAAGTAACTCTCTTACAGAGTTTGCACTAACCATTGCAATCTTAAAATTGCAGCCTTTGGAGCAGAAAGGAACCTTTGCATAGTGTCTTTGTTCCTTGTTTATGGTGAGAGGAGGACAAGGTAGAGCAGAGAAAGTGGCTTGCTCTGAGAATGACAGAAGCCATGGGCAGGTGGGAGGTTGTTCTTGGGGGTGGGGGATGGAGCTAGGTTTGGAATTCCTTTCCCAACTGATCATTTAATTGGGGATTTGAGAAGATGGAAACCATCCTGCTTTAAAACATCCTACATGTTTTTTCTAAAGTAGAGCAGGCTCGGAGACCTTGGAGTGATGGAGTAAAAGGGAGTGGGCTGGAGGATCATTGAGGCAGGAACCTCTCTCATTAAAGAGTTTTCCACATTCCCACAACAGCAATAGAAACATGGCATTTGGATACCAAGCTTAAAACAAGGATGAATTTCAGGACCTAACATTCATGCAAAGTACCATCTGAGGTGCTTGGCACTCACTCCAAGAATGTAAATTCTTTTAAAAGTATTTTAATTATAAAAGCAAAGTAATTAGAACATATGTGCCCTGGGCCTAACCAGTTTGGCTCAGTGGATAGAGCATCAGCCTGTGGACTCAAGGGTCCCAGGTTCGATTCCGGTCAAGGGAATGTACCTTAGTTGTAGGCATATACCCAGCTGATCGATGTTTCTCTCTCATTGATATTTCTAGCTCTCTATCCCTCTCCCTTCCTTTCTGTAAAAAATTAATAAAATTCTATATAATAAAAGAGTAATATGCAAATTGACCACACCTCTGCTACACTCACAAGCCATGCCCACCAGCCAATCAGGAGTGGGTATGCAAATTAACCCAATCAAGATGGCTGTAACCCATGAAAAGAGCAGGAGGCTTGAGTTGCCCCTGGCGATGGAGGAAGCCAAGCTCCCACAGCTCTGGCCTGCCTTGGTCTCCATTCAAGGCTACAAAGTTTCAATTACAGAACATAAATAAATCCCAACAAAAATGACTGCGGCCATGGAGCAAGCAGGAGGCTTGGCTCCACTCAAGGCTACAAAGTTTCAATTATAGAAGATAAATAAATCCCAGGTATTAGGGCCTCTGTTTTGATCGCTGGGGGGAGCGGCCAGTCTGAAAACCACCATAGGCCCCTTTCCCAGGTCACCCCACACCCCAAGGGAAACCTACCCTGATTGGGACACCCTTCAGGGCAAACCAACCTGCCCCCATCTGTGTACCAGGCCTCTATTGTATCTAATCCTCCTATCTAATAAAAGAAAAATATACAAATTGATCATCACTCCAACACACAAGATTGCTGCCCCAATCGGCTCAAAGATGACTAACCCCATGTGGACACAAGATGGCTACCACAAGATGGCCAGCAAGAGAGGGCAGTTGGGAGGAACTAGGTCTGCAAGGGAGAGCAGGGTGATCAGGCCAGCAGGGAAGGGTACTTAGGAGAGACCAGGCCAGCAGAGGAGGGAAGTTAGGGGCAAACAGGCCTGCAGGGAAGGGCAGTTGGGGGGACTGAGGACTGCAGGGGAGAGCAGTTGGGAGGACCAGGCCTGCAGGGGAGGGCAGTGTGACCAGGTTGGCAGGGAAGCAGTTAGGCATCAATCAGGCTGGCAGGAGAATGGCTAGAGGGTGATCAGGCTGGCAGGCAAAAGCAGTTTGGGACAATCAGGCCTAAATGGGCAGTCGGACATTGAGGGTTCCCAGACTGGAGAGGGTGCAGGCTGGGCTGGGGACACACACTCCCATGCACACATTTTGTGCACCGGGCCTCTAGTATAAAATAAAATTAAGTGTTTAAAAAAAAGTCAATGTATTAAACACACACACACATATGTATCCTGGTAACATTTAATTAACAACAATAACAACAACAACAGTAGCAGCAAATAGCTACAGAGACCATAAGCTCTGCAGTATGGCCTGCTATCCTAGACCCTTCAACAACCTACACCCTGTATTGGCACAGTAATTTCCTGGGGAATTTTCCCTAGCTGAAGATTGGACAGGACAGCAGTTGGTGTGCAAATCTGGGGGCCGGGCATGGTGGCCTTCATACTCCTTTTCTGGACAATCTTGTTTTCATTCCAGGATGGTTATCAACACAGAGAGCAATATCCTCATGTTCCAGTTTGAGAATATCAAGTGGCAGTACTTCCTGGAAAGGGCCAAACAAAGAAAAAATAAGGATAAAGAGGACAGGGAAGAAAACCTCCTGGAAGTCGTCTCCAAGACTAGCACCCCGATTCACAACCTGGGGAGTTCCATATCCAGTAAATACCTGGTGGCCCAGGAGTCCCTGTTAAGTAAACCTCACAGGTCCCGCATTCTCCTGAAGGCAGCCAGGACACCAACAAGTAAGACAACAGACCCCTAGGCCATCAGAGTGTTATCCAATGGAGCAGGTCTTGGGCTTCCAGGACTAGTTTCTTCATGGGATATTTTGTCCAGAGGTTTTTTTTATGATATAAATCCCATCTTTAAGGAAGCTGGGAGCAATTTTCTTTGATTCAATAATTATTAGCCCTTAATACTTACCATTAAAACAAAAAGCAAGCAACTAACATCCTCCTCCATACCTCCTAGCCAAACAAATGGTACATAATTATTTTCTTAGGACAAAATCTATATTAATAAAAGGGTAATATGCTAATTAGACTGGACGTCTTCTGGACATCCTTCTGGATATCCTTCCTGACAACCTTCCAGACATCCTTCTGGACAAAGCCACAGTGGCGGGGGCCAAGGCAGAGGTGGTTAGAAGTGATTAGGCTGGCAGGGAGAGCAGTTAGGGGCAATCAGACAGGTAGGCAGAGGCAGTTAGGGCAATCAGGCAGACTGGGGAGCAGTTTGGGGCATCAGTTAGGCAGGCAGAGGGGTTAGGGGTGATCAGGCAGACAGGCAGCTAAACAGTTAGGAGTCAGTGGTCCTAGATTTCGAGAGGGATGTTCAACTGCTCATTTAGGCCCAATCCCACAGGGCATTTGGACATCTCTGGAGGGGTCCTGGATTGGAGATGGTGCAGACCAGGCTGAGGGCACCCCCCCCCATGCACAAATTTCGTGCACAGGGCCTCTAGTCCTATATAATAAAAGGCTAATATGCAAATTGACCAAATGGCAGAATAACCAGTTGTTATAATGCACACTGACCACCAGGGGGCAGACACTCAATGCAGGAGTTGCCCCCTGTAGTCAGTACACCAGAAGCCAGGCTCACAGCTGGCGAGCACAGCAGCGGTGGCAGGAGCAGGCCTAAGCCATTAGTCAGACATCCCTTGAGGGCTCCTGGATTGCAAGAGGGCACAGGCCAGGCTGAGGGACACCTTCTCCAGTGCACAAATTTCCTGCACTAGGCCTCTAGTCTTATATAATAAAGAGTTAATATGCAAATTGACCATTACTCCAATGCACAAGATGGCCATCCCCATGTGGTCAAAATGGCTGCCCCCATGTGGACGCAAGATGGCCACCACAAGATGGCTGGCAGGGGAGGGTAATTGTAGGCAATCAGGCCAGCAGGGGAGAGCAGTTAGGGGCAATCAGGCCAGCAGGGGAGCAGTTAGGCGTTGATCAGGCTGGCAGGGTAGTGGTTAGGAGGTGATCAGGTTGGCAGGCAGAAGCGGTTAGAGGCAATCAGGCAGGCAAGCATATGAGCAGTTGGGAGCCAGCAGCCCTGGATTGTGAGAGAGATGTCCAACTGCTCATTTAGGCCTGATCATAGTGGGATCAGGCCTAAACAGGAAGTTGGATATCCCTCGAGGGGTCCCAGATTGGAGAGGGTGCAGGCTGGGCTGAGGGACACCCCTCTCCCCATGCAAGAATTTCATGCACCGGGCCTCTACTATTATTATAAGGCAGAAGAAAAATGTTCTTTGTAGAATGAATTATCTCTACTCCTGATTGAGAACATACATACCTGGAAAATATTAGTTATAAAGCAAGTACCTTCATGTGTGTGTTTGTGTGTGAGTGTGTGTGTGTATAAGTGTGCAATGGAGTGGCATGGCTCATGCCATTTATAAGATATACAATGAATAAATTGTGTGGGGGCTAGTGTAGGCAGACTCTTTTTATTAACCTATATTTGGAGTGTGAAGTTTGACCCATAGATCAATAGATCACCTCCCAGAATGTAGCACTGCAAATGGTCAGCTAGAAAAGAGTTTCAGATAATGCTTAGAGCTTAATAATCAGTAGGTGGAGTGATCAATCCTTAGGCTCCTGGTAACTACCTAGATTCATATGACAAACAATAAGATGATGGTTTGGGTGAAAACAAATCAAATTATTAGCTATGCCCCCATTATTCAGGCTTAATTGAATTATGTACTTACTTTTGTTTTTTTCATCAATTTTAATTTAGCAGGGTCATCAGAGACACCTCAAAGTCAAGTTAAGCTAAAATTACCCCGAAGAGATGGAGACAGCAAAATTAAAGTGAGTGCTGTTTCTAAGGAAGTCATTAGCTCGGATGGTGGGCAGGAGAGTCTGGAAGCCAAATCCCTTGCAGGAGGTAAGATGAACAGTGATGCTTTAGTCTCAGTGGTAGCATGCTCCAACTTTCTCTCTCTCTCTCTCTCTCACCCGCTCTTTCTCTCTCTCTCTCCCTCCCTCTCCCTCCCCTACTCCCTCCCTCCTTGCCTTCTTCCCTCCTCCTCAAGACCCTTTCTCCCTTTGCTCAGTCTAGTTTTTCAGCAGATCATTGACATTGCTTATCTGAGACTTCAGAATGGATAAAATGCCTGGCTTTTCCTAAGAGTGGTTGGTTTTACTTGTCTTAAGAGCTTGAGGCCACGGAGTGAGAACTTTTGTGAGAGCTAAATTTGGGGTCATAGTCTGACTCCCTTCCTTTCCATTCAGCCTCCTTAATTCTTGGATGGTTACATCATCAGTCTGAGTAAGGGGAACAAAAGAAAGAAGAGGAAGTTGCTGCCAATTTCAGAGGGTGTTTTAGGGGATTTCATGAGGAAGGAGATAGATTTGGGAATGGGTGCTATGTATATGAGATAAGGAGATAATTGAGAGATGGGGAAGGGGTTTTTAAGAAGAATTACTGGACAGACACAAATACTATGTCCCTTTGTTGTTTTTGAGGAACTTCAATAAAGATTTAAAATGTCTTTCAAATAGTTTGGTTATTACAACAGTGCTTCTTTGAATCAAACTCCGTGTAGATACTAGTTTCAAGGTGAGAGGAAAACAATTAAGTTTTAGAAGGGCTCTACTAACAGCGGGCAACTTTGTATGTACCTATGACTGTGTACCCATGTAGTGTAAAATCCTAGGAGAGGCTTTGCTGAGCCAAAGGATAATTGCATTTCAAAACCAGAAAGATATTGTCATGGTGGTCCTTAAAGATGGTGTATCAATTTACCATCCCACCAAGAATGCATGAGGACTCCCACTGCACCCATGCCAACAATCTAGTATTCCCTCTCTCTCTTTTTTGTTTTGTTTTGTTAATCTTCACCTGGGAATATATTTCTGCTGATTATTAGAGAGAGTAGAAAGGAGGGGGAGAAATAAAGAGAAATATCAATGTGAGAACAACACATAGATTAGTTTCACCCAAACATGCCTTGACTGGGGCCAGGGATTGAGCCTGTAACTGAGGTACATGCCCTTGACCAAAACAGAACTCAGGACCCTTTTATCTGCAGGCCTACCCTCTACCCACAGAGCCAAACTGGCTAGGGCTATCTATCATTTTGCACTTGCTTTATCATAAGAAAAAATAGTCTTTGCATTTCTTTTTTTATATATATATATTTTATTGATTTTCTACAGAGAGGAAGGAAGAGGGATAGAAAGTCAGAAACATCGATGAGAGAGAGACATCGATCAGCCGCCTCTTGCGCACCCCACTCTGGAGATGTGCCCGCAAGCCAGGTACATGCCCCCGATCTGAATCGAACCTGGGACCTTTCAGTCTCCAGGCCGACGCTCTATCCACTGAGCCAAACCAGTCTCAGCAGTCTTTGCATTTCTTAAAGAATGATCACTAACAAACTAAATGTTCATCAGTGAGCAAAGACTAATAAAAAAAATATATTATGCAGTATTACACAACAGATAAAATTGTATCACGAGTATTTATATATATGACTTGGAAAGAAATCAATAATATATATAAAAAAAGACAAGTCAATGAACAAAGAGTTATCACAATTTTTATAAGAGGAAAAAAATTGTGTGGTTTGTCACACATGTACACATATAGATGTGGAATGGTTTGTTCTGAAATTGAAAGGAGAGGGGGGAAGATTTTGACATCTTTATTTTATTTTGTTTTATATGTTTTCATAAAATATTATTTAATTCACAAAGTGAAAGGGAGAAATATGAAGTTTTATTCCATCTTAGTATGTCCATACACAAACATCTTGGGATAAAAGCCATATGGTCAAGGAAGATTATATGCTTAGCACATGGTCACATTTTATTTGCTAGTTATAGATTGCTATAAAGTTAGTGGTACAGACTTTCACTTGCTGGGTCAGACTAAACAAATGACTTTCACTTTTCATGACTCAGTTAGTTATTCCTTTCATAAAATGGGAATACTACTATCAATGTATCTATGAGGTATTATAGGGGTCAAAAGGCCCAACTGAGATGTAATAGATTTGCTCATATAATGGATATGAAGACATTCTTAACTCAGATCTTAGGCACCTTGGTCTTGACCATCATCTAGTGTGACAGGATGAATCTCTGGTTCTTGTCAGCAGCTTTTAGTTCTGCTGCTGTTGTGCAAAACATTTCAGGAAGTCCTATTTAGGAGCTGCCTTTCAGTCATGCTGTGATATTTAGTATTTCCCAGGGGGTAAAGGTAGTTTTGACTTTAGAAAATGTCCAAAGGTTATTTGGAGTTAAATTTGATTAATAAGATGGGAATCCAGTTTTGTTATTCAATTTTTCTTTAAAAACAGGTATGTGACTATGAATTTATAAGGCCTATTTTTTTGGATTATAAATGAGGTATGACATTTCAAAATATATGTGGAGCATTGGGATTACATATGTTCCTTCCAAAATATGCTTACCTAGAGGTTAATGCACACATACACACAAGTGTGCATTAACCTCTAGCATATTTGTTAAAGGCTTGTTGTATTGAATATATCGTAATTTCTGGTATCATGGGGAATTTTTGCCCACACAATGGATGACATGTCCATTGGGCAAACAAATATGTCAGTTTGCATCCCAGTTAGAACAGATTTAATTGTCATGCTTAAATACTTAATGCTTTTCATGGGACACTGATTTCTTTTTCTTTTATTCTTCCTTTCTTTCTTTCTTTCTTTCTTTCTTTCTTTCTTTCTTTCTTTCTTTCTTTCTAAAACTAGATGATATGGAGAGAGTACAAAAAAAGGGACAACTAGAAACTTCTGGACACCTGCCCAAACACTCAAAGAAAAAGTCCTGGAAAATCTCTATGTCGCCTGACAGGTTCCTACTGACAGTTAATGCCCTGCAACAAGCCCATAATTCAGGGGAGTATGCCTATCCACATAGGCATACCCAAGTCATTGATGTTTGGGAACCTTCAATTTCGCATCCAAGGAAGGTCCTTAATTTCAAAGGAAAATCATTACAACATGCAGTTCACAGATTGAGAGTCAGCCACCCTACCATAGATGTAAAAGAAACCAATATTTCCCTTGAAATCCAGAAACTGCAGCCCAACTTGAAGAACTCTTTGCACCATTCCCAAGTCCATTCTACCATACCTCAGCCCATGATTATTCGCTCCGGCTTAGTTGAAGACCAAGCCACCAGTTCCATTGACAGGGCAGTACGCAGCTTCAGACCCTTAACCAGCATGCATGTCATTAAGGCAAACCGCATGCTGGCTCCAAGAGTAGGCAAGACAACCCAGCCTGTCAGGAAAGAACGGCCTTGCTACTGCACAGCCCTCGATCCATTTAGAATGAACAGCGACTTCATGCTGTTGACTGTGAAGGAGGAGAAAGAGTATGAGGAAGCCAAGCTGAAAGAATATCAGGCCACAAAGCCCACTGGAGTGATCAACCCAGAAAAGGCCAGAAAAGCTGCATGGATCAGGAAGATCAAAGGCCTGCCCATAGATAACTTCATGAAGCAAGGGAAAACTGCAGCCCCTGAACTTGGTCCAAATGTATTTATCTGAATTAGCTTTGTGAGATTACAATGTCTTTCAATAAAAAGGAAGCAAAGTAGACATTGGTGTTTGGCTTATTTTATTTTAGTGTAAGTTGGAATGACATAGGGAGGGTGTTTGCTGTCAGTCAAACCTGGGAACAGAAATAAGTGGGGTCAATGCAAGCCTGTGAAAATTTGGGAATACATAATACTCGGAACTCACTTTCTTGGCTTGTGGGGCTCTCTTGTTCCTGCTTCCTTTGCATTTGCCCATGTTTCCTCAATAGCCATGTGGCCCTGTGGACCCCATACGCAGTGGACTGGTAGACTATGAATGGGAACACAAGCTAAGCTAGCCTGATGCTAGACTGGATACTGCTGTAATATGGAGCGAAAATTCTGTATACTGGTTCTGCTGAAGCCACATCTATACTGTTTCCTCAGTTGGACAAGGGGACATGGGACCTTGGAAACTCAGGGGTTTAATTTCACAGAAATAAAGCTTTCTACAATATCTCATCCTCCCATGCAAGTCTCAGAAAATTCCTTTTCTTGGGAAATCACAAGAAGCTCACTCTCATGAGCAACAGATGGAGATGTGGAGATCTTCCTACGGTTAACAGTATCAGGGGCCAGGCAGGAAATTTATAAGAGTGCAGTCCACTGTTGGAGAGTTCAAGCCCCATTCAAAGGGGACTGCTCCAACTCAGTGGCTCAGCATGGCCATAGGATGCTGTGAGATAACAGAAAATAAATATTAGCCTCTGCTCCTCGTTCCTGGCACAGCTCCTGAAACCCTAGTAACTTCCCAAGCAATAAAAGTACTAATATTTGTCGTTGATCCCTCCCTGGCACAGAGATCTTGAAAACCTTTTAATTCCTAAGTGATATCAGCACTATAGCGTTCTAATGATGTGACTGGGTGGACTCTTGTCACCAGAAAAAACAAGCGATGTGGTTTAGAATGAGAGGCTGGAAATGGAGTTAACCATTAGACATGCCTGCATGAGGAAGCTCCATGAAAACCCTAATAGCAGGGGATTTGGAGAGCTTTCCGGTTGGTGAACACATCTACATCCTGGGAGGCGACACACCCAGCTCCACAGAAGCTCCTGAGTTCGGACCCTTGCAGACCTTGCCTTATGTGTCCCATCTGGCTCTGGGTGTGTTTTTGTTTTTGTTTTATATTCTTTAATAAACTGGTAACTGTAAGTAAGTGTTTCCTTAAGTCCTGTTAGCTGCTCTTGCAAGTTAATTGAACCCGAGGAGAGGGATCCTTGCAACCTCTGATCTATAGCTGGTTGGTCAGAAAACAGGTAAGAACCTGGGCTTGTGACTGGCATCTGAATGTGTGTGTGTGTGAGGGGGGGAGGGCGGGGAGGAAAATGAGGGAGAGGTTGTCTTGTAGGACTGAGCCCTTAACCTGTGTGAGCTAATAATATCTCCAAGTAGATAGTGTCAGCATTTAATTAAATTGTAGGACACCCAGTTGGTGCTGTAGAGAATTACTTGATGTGGAGAAAAGCTTTGACATATTTGGTGACAAGAAAAGTAGTGTTTTTATAAGAGTAGTAAAGAAGACACACAGGAGAGAAACACAGTAGGAAAGAACTATTTTTTTTTTTTTCCTATACAGGATACACTGAGTTGAAATTTTCCTATACAGATGGTAATGAGTTCAAATAGAATGCAAAACAAAAACAAAAACAAAAACAAAAACCCCAACCTTCAACCCTCCCACAACCTGCATGGCATGGGTAACTTGTTCACTGCCTCCACTTTTCACTTTCAAGTGCAGGAATACTATTGTTTTGCCAAACTGAAAACAGTTTATTATTAGGTTTAAAGTAGCATTGTCAATTAGCCATGAAAAAATAGTGATTTTATTAGAAAGAATTCTCTCAATTAAGGAAATGTGCTAATACACATTATTTCACAAGCCTTCAACAGCAGCTTGACTTATAGGCCTCTCGGTAGGATGCTGTTATCAGTGTCAAAGATGATTTATGATTCCCGAGTTTCAGATCCTTCATATGGGCAAGACCACACCATTAGCAGCTGAACTTAAAACACTAATACAATACCATTTTTTATTTACGAGGCACTTATCGTGTATGCTACCATTATCATCCCCGCTTTACAAAAAACATATACAGAGGTTAGATAATTAGTAAGTAGAGAAGCGAAGGTGGGCGGGCCTTGAGGCAGCTCAGACCCAGAAGCTCAAACTCCTTCGGACCAGCTCTCAGCCTCTCTATTCCTTACTCTTTCCGAGTGTGTTTTCCTCTCATAATTAAACCTTTCACTACTTATTGGAGTCCTTTTGCTTTGTTCTTCTTAATAACTTTTTACCCCTTCGTAGAAGCATATCGATTTTTTTCAATTGCTTCTAAAACTTAAGGTACAAATATGATACCCTCGCCTTCCGACATCGATGCTGGTAGGAATAATAGCTCCACGCAGCAAACCTAGGCCCCGCCCGCGCAGCTTGCCGGGTTCCTGGACGGTCGCCCTCGAGCCGCCCCACTCACCCACCCCATCCTTGCTCCGTTCCCGGGAGTCCCGCCCCCACGCTCGCCCCGCCCCCACGCAGTACTTGCTCCTTCCCGCGAGGCATTGGAAAGCGGAAGTGGGGACCGGCTGGGGCCTGCACTTTGGCTCCTCCAGGACTTTAGTGACACAGTTGCGTCAGTTATAGTTCCCGCCCAGCAGTTGGCGCCGACGTGGTCCCGGAAGTGGGCTGCGCTGGGCCGCCATGTTGCATCAGGTGAGGGGCTGTGGCGGCAGCGGAGGGCGGCTGTAACCGATCTCGGCCTGGAGAGGGTGGGGCGCGAGCGGTGCGTCCCCGGCTTTGGCGTCCGCGCCCCCGTGGCTGCCCGAGCCCGAGGAAGAGTGGCGGTGGCGGGCGAGGGCCGCTGTCCAGGCCGCGGCGACTTCGGGGGCGCCGCAGGTGCCGAGCAAGAGCGGCTCGGTGTGGACGCGCACCCTGGGCCGGCGCGAGTGCCGAGAGCGGGGCTGCTACCGGAACGGGGCGGACCTGGGTTGCAGTCTCAGCTCAGTGTGGGAGGCTTGGCTTGACCCCAGGAGCGCGCTGCCCAGCTAAACCAGAATTGGTGGTGGTTGGTGGGTTTAATTACAGCCCACAAGGTTCCAGTCAGAGATTACTGTGAATAATTTAGTAATCCTTTCTTTAAAAAAGAGTTCTGTGAAGTGCACGTCCACTTGATGATCATAGGTGTGCTTTCTCTTACTGGAAGCGCTACTCTGGCCCAGGCACCGTTCTGGGCCCCGCCCTCCTGAAACTGCTGTCAGTGAGGTCACTGATGACCTGTTGGTAACGCAGAGGCCACTTTCCGTCCTGAGATTTCTCCTTTCATTGTCTCATCACCTTCTCTGGCTCTGACCCTCCTGGGCTTCTCTTTCAGGGACCATTGTAATGGCGTCATTTGGGCCACCTGGGTGATCTCCCCGTCTCAAGACAATTCATTTAGTCACTTCTGCCAAATATTTTTCCCAAGCAAATTTACATATCGGGGATTAGAACTTGGACTTCTTTGGTGAAGTAAGAGGAGACATTATTGGTCCCATCACAGTTAATGGAGGGATGGCCTGAGGCAGGGCTTAGAGGTGAGTGTGGCCCAGGTTGTGATATGTCAGCCTAGGAATCTTGTTTTTGAGCCACAGTGCTGTGGATTGTAAGTAGGGGAATGATAAGACCTCATGTGAAATGGTCACCTTGGCTGCTGGGTGTAGATTGAATTATTTGGATCAAGAGCTGAAGGCTTTGTGGGTATTTAATGTTCTTATTAGGACAGTAATTCCATAGCATCATACTCCTGGCTGCACACTGTTAACCATCTAGAGAGCTTTCAAAAATCCTGATGCCCACACCACATCCCAGACCAATTACAGCTGAACCTCAGAGTGGGACCCAGGTGATTCCAGCCTGTACCCAAGGTTAGAACAACTGGTCTCTGACCTGAGTCCATTTTCTTTGCTAGCTTTAGTTCCTCCTTCACTTCTTCTACCTTTCTCTTACTTGGTGGGCACTGCCATTCCCTGTACATACTTTGCGTATTCTCAATTCTAGACCTTTGAACATATTCCTAGTTAAGGGACAAGAATGAGCAGGAGGCCTACTTGTTATTTCGAGGCCCCACTGGTAAACTCACCTCCCAGAAGCTTCTCCAGAGCCTCTGACCTGTGCTTCCACTTGCACTTGTATTTTTCCTGGCCCTGATCAGTCTGCCATGCTTTATAGACGATCGCCTCCTTTGTGTTGGATTGTATTGCCTGGCCTTGTGCTCTCCTAGGCACTGGGAGTCATTGCAGTGCAGGGACAGACCTTGTCCCCTAGTAGCTTACAGTTTGAAGGGAGGGAGGAGTACACTTGCATAAGAATATCCTGAGATAATTTGTTCAAATGGAGATTTGTTCAGTGCTAAGGGAACAGGAAATGGTATGCCTGTGAATTTCAGGGAAAGTTTCTCCGTTAAATTAGTATTTGAGCAGAAATTTGAAAGATGATTTGATGTTTGCCTAATGGTCAACTACATAGGAGATGGGAAAGGGTAGAGCTTTCTGGGTAAACATGAAAGGCAGAAGGAAGGGAGAGACCCTGTGTTTTCAGAACATGTGGTAACTATTGCTGTAATGTCCAGCGGGAGGGAGTGTCAGAAGTAGGGGGATCAGATCATGAGATCTAAGCTATGTTTGAGGGAGTTAAGTTTTATTCCGTACATGTAGGGGCTCCATAGACAATTTGGGCAGGGGAGTGACACGGTATGATTTTCATGTTGGGAGGATTACTCAGTAGGTAATGAGAGGCTGGAGTAGAGCTGAGCATGCCACTAGAACTAGAAGCAGGGAAGGATGAGTGGTTGGCACTAGGAAAGGTATAAAGAGCAGATTTATTGTGGTTGAGGCTGAAGGTGAATTGCAGTGAGTTGAAATGTGAACCACTGTTCGAAGCCTAAAGTTGTGAAAGGGAAGGAACCCTTTGGAAAGTGGAAGATGGGAGAAGAGATGCAGGATCAAGGTTTTTAAAATATCTTTTCACTCTATAAAGGACACCTGAAGAAGTTTCCAAGCTGATTGGAAAGATCTCACAGAAAGCTTTGAAGATACAAGAAAGTGTAAATAAAGGGAAAATTAATGGAACAAGCCTCAGAGGAGGCAGGAAGAGAAGTGATTCAGAGCACAAATGATTTTGCTTTGGGTAAAAAGAGTTATGAGAAGGGGTCAGGAAATAATGCAAGTCAGATGATTCTGTGAAGGAGCCAAAAATACCGCGTTTCTCCCAATGCAGGACCATCGTCTGCACCTGTGGTTTTCTCACAGCTTCAGCAGCTTGGGTATGGATGGAGACAGCAAATACTTGGAGACAGCAAAACAAACCCTCCCTCCCCATCTCCCCCACCCCTGTCCCACACAAACCCTACCTTGAGGGAATGGGGGTGGAGGGCCTTGTTCTGTCTACTCCAATCTTTCTACGAAGAAAACCCAAGTAAATTGCTCAGAGCAGCTACCTTTTCTAATAATGTTTTACTACAAACTGCATGTCTATGCTATAGCTGAAGCATTTTTCATCTTCATCTGCAGTAACGGTCTAAAATGCAGTGGGGGTTTTGCCAGTCAATTTGGATGGGGGTGAAGGGGGCTGCACATGCCCTTTCCTAAATTCTGAATCCAGATGGCTTCGTTTTCCATTTTGACTAGCATGCTTGCCTTGTATGTAGTCAGCATGTACATGCTGAATTCGTTTTGCTACATGGGTATTTAATTTTCTTATTAGGACAGTAATGATGACAGTGAAGATGTTGCACTGTTTGATGCAGAAGAGGAAACAACTAATCGACCCCAAAAATCCAAAATCAGGTATGAAAATAAAGTTTATGAGTTGTGTTAGTGTCCAGTACTGTTCTGCCTGTGAACTGCTTACGTATAATGGGATTCAAGCAGGATGGTTGTGATGTTCTTGTGAATAGAGTATCTCACCTGTGTGATCTTTAGTCTTAGACAAAATTTCAAATTCTTATTGTGCATAACTGACACAAAATTTTACTTAACTCTGTTTTCAAATTGCAAATCCAGTTACATGACCACTACTATAAATACTAGTAGTTTCTGTAGATGCATTATGACATTTTGATATATTGTGCACATTTTAGAATTGCATCTTTTATATAAACTAACATGAAAATATCAAGCCAAACATTCCTATTCCAAATTTAGTTGTCTCTAAAGAAATTCACTTAATGGAATCAGATTCTACCTAAACTTTGAAAACAAAGTGAGAGATGCCAGTCTCAAAAGACCATATATTGTACATTTTCATTTACATGAAATGTCCAGGATAGGCAAATTTATACAAATTTATTAACGGTTGCCTAGGGTTAGGGAAGGGATGGAGTTGGTGTAAATGGGGGTGAATGCCCATGGGTAAAGGTTTCTTTTGAGGTAATGAAAATGTTCTGAAATTGTGATGGTTGTACAACCTATGAATATATTTAAAAGAAAAAAACTGAATTATATACTTTCAATAGGTTAATTGTAAGATATATGGACTATATCTCAATAAAGCTGTTTAAAAACACTCTTCCTGATGATTACTTTGTCTTCATGCCTGAAGTATTCAATGAGTTGTTAAAGTCCTGTTTACATAGTGTATTTGCTATTTTACAACAGGGCTTAGTCAAATAATGGGACTTAAGAAAAAAGAGAGGTTGGTGATTTGCTTCTTTCTCAAATCATCTTTTATTTTGACCAAACTGCTTGATTATGCTATGGCTGAAGCATTTTTTCATCTACATCTGCAGTAACTGTCTAAAATGTAATCACATTTCTTTTGCTATGTTTTGGTTTTAGACATCCAGTGGCATCATTTTTCCATTTATTCTTTCGAGTCAGTGCAATTGTAGTCTATCTTCTCTGTGAATTGTTCAGCAGCAGCTTTATTGCCTGTATGGTGACGATTATCTTGTTGTTGTCATGTGATTTTTGGGCAGTCAAGGTAGGTTTGATTGTTTTTATTTTGAAACCGTTTAATAAATACGATGAGATTGAATGGTGTATAAACAGTACAAAAAAATGAAACTCAGCATTTTGGGTTGGCATTAATTTATCTTTTTGTTACCGTGGGCTTCATCTGTGTTAAAGTGCCAGGTGTATCACATCATGTGTAGATTATTATACTACTCATCTGTGCCTTGTGTCACCCTACATCAGCTTTAAAATCTAATAAATGTGACTACATACTGCTTCTAATCCATTTCACCGGTTTTGTGTGGGGTCACTTCTGACTGTCTAGGTAAGACCTCAAGATAGTTTGTTCACAAGTACTTAAGGAGTACCACCAACTGTGAAAACTCTAGCCCAGTAGTTCTCAACCAGGACCTGTTTTGCCTGCAGAGCATGTATGTCTCAATGTCTGATGACATTGTTGGTTATCACAACAGGTGGGGGAAGACTGCTCTTTGCATCTAGTGGATAGGGGCCAGTGATATTGCTAAACATCTTAAATGCACAGATTGGATAGTTCCCTAAAACAAAGAATTATCTAGCCTAAAATGTTAGTAGTGCTGAAGTTTTAGGGGATAGAAGGGAATGTAAGAAATGGTTTCAAACTCAAAGGCAGTGATGAATAGAGAGATGGATGGATAGATAAATAGGTAGATGGACATGTGATAAAGTAAATTTTAAAATAGAAACTGTATACTCTAGGTGGTAGGTATATAGGTATTAACTGTAAAACTACTCTTCTGTATGCTTGGAATTTTCATAGTAAAATGGTTTGGGATGGAGGGGAAAAAAGCAAAAGCTAATTTCAGAGAAATATATTGATTAAAAGATGAGTAAGATGTGACAAGTCTGTTCACCGCCATCAACACAGCAGTTTTTAGACCCTTTGATTCTTACAGATACCAGCAGGGGTTGGTTTGGTGGTGGCCAGTTTCCATAGGCCACAAAATGCTGAGAAGGAAGAATACAAAGGTCTATTTTATTTAAGCTTTTCTTTTGTACAGTCTTCTTTAGCTTGCTTTTCTTTGAGTTTCTTCTGTTGCTTTATGCTCTAAAGTATTTGCTATATCTTCGTAACAGTTTTGTTCCTTTTGTTGTTCATGTAATTTCTGTTTAGCCAGATAGAACATGGCCTTCATTCACTTCTTCCTGATAATTTCCAAATTCTTATAATTAAATACTTTGCATTTAGGGTTTTAAATAATGTGCCCCAAAATATATATGTTTTGATAACTTGGGGTTTTTTGTTTGTTTTTAATGAGGGATTAAAAAATGCTACCCTTTATCTGGCAAAATTACTTACAGATATCCAAACAATTGCTATATGAAGTGTAATTAAAAAGTCAAGATGGGGAAATTATTGAATGAACTTGGGAAAGGAGGTAAGCAGTGTTCCAAACCTAGTTAGAACAAAGATGTTATCATAATTATTATAAATCTCAATACAATTGTCAAAAGAAGAGTTTTACAATAAAACATTTATTTAAAAAACTTAAATGTTATAGTCTATATGGTGCTTTTGCTTTATTCTATACTCTGATGGAGTAAAAAAGTTAAATGGTTCTAAAATTTTAGTGGTAACTATTAGTAAAATGTAAAATAGGTTGTGCATCTTTCACAGCATTGGCACCAATAGGAGCAACTAAAACATAGTTTATAAAGCAAAGGAAAGAAAGCACATGCCAAGGAAGCTTAAATGTCACAAGGCATAGTACAAGATGGTGGAAGTAGTAGCAAATTAGTACTAACAGTAAATGTAATTTGATTAAATTCTCTTTTTAAAGATAAGAATTCTAAGATTGGGCCAAAAATTCAAAAGTCCAACCAAAAAGTTCTAACTAAAATCATGATATTAGAAAAAAATGTAAAATGCAATGATAACATCAGACTAATTCAAAAAGAAACTTGGCATTATTATTATTATATAAAATAGAAATGGGAGTAAGATAGCATGCAATGGAAGAAAAATCACTTTATGAATCACAGTAAGGTTCCTTCACAGAATAACATTACATCAAACCATATTTAATGAAACACTTAGAAACTCAGAGAAAATGGAAGGAACAATATGTATTGTGATAATAGGAGTCTGAAAAGCCAGTCTTTGACCAATCAAAGCAACAAAAGCAGAATATAAGTAAGTTTGAAAGGACCTGAATGAAATAACGAGGTCAGTTTAATAGTGGTGTTTGTAATTTTTTACATGCAAGGATCCTATGTAATAAAAATCCAGCAATCATAACGGTGTAATGACCAGAATGACTGATCAATTAGTTGCCATGAGATTCATTCACCACCTCTTGTTCCCTTCCCCTATCCCGGAGGCTCCGATTGCTGGATGGCAAAAGGGGAGTAACAGGGAAATGGGGTAAGCGGCAGCAGGGCGGGACTGGGGACTGGAGAGCAGGTGGAAGATGGCCCTGATTGCAGGCTAGGTCTAGGGACCTACCAGTGCATGATTTTGTACGCTGGGCCTTTACTAATTTAATAACAAGAGTTTAGTGCCTGTGCAATATTTATAAAATTAAATATCACTATGAAGGAAATCCAAATAAAGTGCTCAGAGCAGCTACATTTTCTAGCCCAGTGCAACAAAACTAGAAATTAATAAAAAATGATTGTCAAAACTGGAATTTTAAAAAGAGACAGTCTAAAAAAATACCTTCACTTAAAAAGAAAACAGAACTCTCTGCTTTTCTACCTAGAATGTTCTTATCTGCATATTACCTTAACACAGGGATTCCTAATTGTTTTTGTGCCATGGGTTCCTTTTCCAGTCTCATGAAGCTATGAATTGTGCTTTCAAATACTATTCTCTGGTTTTTATTGTGACAAAACCACTAGTACTGTTAATTCTACTGTGGTTAATTGTCTATATTCATAATTTAAAGGTAATTTAAATTTAGCCAGAAGATAGTGAAAATAAAGATAATTTTCCCCATCCAAGTTTACAGAACCTCTGAGTCTGTTAGTGGATGCCATTAATTAAAAATCTGTATTACTGATTTATTCTTACTCTTTAAATTATTCCAAATGTTGATCCCATAGAGAGTCATTTTCTGATTCCTGACGAGATAATATTTCCCTGTTAGACTCTTAAGGCATCCCACACCTCTCTCTCACAGTATTTACCACATTTGGTAAAAACTTAGGCCCATTGGTTGGCTGCCTCTCTTCCCCACAAACACTTGAAGCTCCAGGAGGACAGAAAATGTATCTGTTACCCAAATTTTATTACATGCTTAATAAATATTTGTTGAATAATAAACATTAGGAAAGCTATCAAAATAATTAGTTTTGTTCATTAGAGGAAAAGAACTTGGTACATTTAAAGTACTGAATGAAGTTCAGTACAGTAGTTGGAACCATGGTTTGAGCAGATATAAAAGAATGCCATAGAAATCAGGGATTTATTTCCCAAGGTCTGGAGGCTGGAAATCTAAGGTTAGGGTGCCAGTGTCATTGACTTCAGCAGAGGACTGTCCTTGGGGTTCCATACTGCTGACCTCTTGAAATCTCACATAGTAGAGGGCAGAGAAGCGGTCAAATGCTCTCTTGATTCTTAAAAGGGCACTAATCCCACCTATGAGGGCTCTACCCTAATGACCTAATCTAATCCTAATCACCTCCTAAAATCCATGGTATGGGCGGAGTACCAACACATAAATTTTGGGGGGATGTAAACATTCAGTCCATAATAACCAATTTAAGAGTTACATAGTTATAAAATATATGTAGCTACAGTCAGAATATATAGGAAAAATAGGGCACAGTAGCTAAAGATCAAGGGGTTTAGGAACAAATTACTGAACCGGAAAAAGGATAAGAATTCATGAGGGAAAAGGAGGTGTTTTGGATATGCTTACTCTGTCACCTCCACCCTTGCTGGTCCTGCCATTGCCATTTGTTTAATCTTCTGTTCAGGCATGGTATGTAATGGTTTTTAACTGAATATTAAGGAGGTAAAGCTAATGCTATTTTGTTTGTGAAATATTACACTGATACAATGATCTTATGGTAGATCTTTAAATAATGCTTTTAAAATATGTTGTATATATTAATCTTTACTAGAATGTCACAGGTAGACTAATGGTTGGCCTGCGTTGGTGGAATCATGTTGATGAAGATGGAAAAAGCCACTGGGTATTTGAGTCCAGGAAGGTAAATTCCTCCTTTCCCCAGTTTTTAGCATCATTCAATGAATTATGTGCAGCTTACTTTTGAGTGTTTATGGATGAAGTGTTCAAGACTAAAGTACTATCTAAATCATTAGTCATGTCAATGCTAAACCAGTTGGCCTTTTAAAACTATATTTTTCTGAATAGTTCAGACTGGAAACTATACAGGAAGGAATCCTTGGGGGATAGACTCTGGGTTAGTTTATACAGTGTGCTAAGCTGCCTGTTAGGAGCTGATGACAAAGGGTCTCTTTCCTTATGTTGCCTGGCCTGTAATCACTGCTCCTAATATCTTGTTCTGTCCTTGCTCCAGTGGTCCTTTCCCATTCATGGGCAGGAAAAAGAAAGAAGGTTCGCACCTGGATAGAAAATCTGAATTGATCAGCACAGTGTCATCTTTAAGTTGGCCCTTCAGTAGCCCTAGGGAACCCTGGTCTGTTTTGGGTTGGCCTGCTTGCCTATAATGAACATTGTTTGGGAGGCAGAGGACAAAATCCTTAAAGACAGTGCCAATGAAATTGCTTGCCTTCTGTTTGGAAGGGCCTTGACAAGTGTTTCTCAGAAAGCAGCAAATGCTTAGTGAGACCATATTCCTTTACATTATAAAATCTACCTTATAAACAACTCACTACCCTTTTAAATTTCTGTGTTCTGCTAAGATATTGTGGTCATTGTCCAGAATCCCTCAATTCCATTTTTTTTTTCCTATGGACCCTGACTTGACTTTTTAGGATGACTGTTATCTTGATATCACTGATCCCCACCTAAGAAGGTATCATTTAAAACTTCCATATGAATAAACATTATAAATGCAAGAAGAATTGAAGTCTATCAGAGATCATTCTTAAACAAACTCTCTATTCTGTCCTGAAAATTCTTGATTTAAAACAAGTGTATTAAAACCAGTTCCTAAAGTTAAAATAGTGGTAGATCTACTTTTGTTTGTTTGTTTGTTTGTTTGGTTAGTTGGGGGAGGAGAGTGATGGTTCTAATTTAGGACTTTGGTTGTCTGTATTTACTTGAATGTGAGGATAACGTGTTTTTCATAAAAAATGTTAAACAGTCTTACTGATAAATGTCATAAAACATTGGTTTTCAAATTCATGTTATTTGTAGGCATCCCCTCAAGAGAATAAAACTGTTTCCGAGGCTGAATCAAGAATTTTTTGGTTAGGACTTATTGCCTGTCCAGTGCTTTGGGTGATATTTGCCTTCAGCTCTCTCTTCTCCTTCAGACTGAAGTGGTTGGTGAGTATCAGTGTATAGCTATTGAATAATCCATTAAGATGTCTGATGGGTAATCATAGTAATCAGCCATTTATGTTAATATCAGGTCCCATCTTGAATGGGCAGCTTGATCCTGAATTTCCCAAGTTTGATTTTCCAACTCTCTTTTTTAAGTATTGACGAGCAGAGTCCTAGTAAAGACCCCATTTCGCCAGTTCTCCAGGTATCTGGCAGAATTTTAATTTAACCCACCTGGTATAGACATTACTGTATTTATCATATTGTTAACTTGTGGAATGAGGATATTCAGTAAACTCCAGACAAACATGTTTAGCTTAGTTTGGAACTAGAGTGGTCTTTTTTTAAATATTGGTTACTAACCTGTTTTGCCTATAGCTTATTTAGTAAAACTTCCCAAAATTTAGTGGCGTAAAACATCAACAGTCATTTCATGATCTCTCTCGGTTTCTCTTTTATGAGCTTGGGAAGGGTTTGTCTGGGAGTTTTGATTTCTGTAGTTGCAGTCAGACAGTTGCTAGAGGGGCTGGGAGCTGGAGTGGCATCTCTTCTTCATGAGGCCCATAGTCTCCCACGTGGCCTGAACAAGTGGCTTGGGCTTGATAGCCCTCTGACAGTTAGATTGCTTACTTGGAGGATCAAGCTCCAATTAAGAGTGTTTCAGCTCACAATCTGAATTACCTTTTACAACTGTATGAGTTTGCTCAGGCCTTCTCGCCCATCTCCAGCTGCTCTCCTGTCCTGGCCTGATTGCCTCTAACTGCCTCTGCCTCAGTCCCACCACCATGGCTTTGTCCAGCAGGACTCTGGAAGGTCTCCTGGTGTAATTAGCATATTACCCTTTTATTAGTATAGGAAGATATCATATATAATAAAGAGGTAATATTAAAATTTACCATCACATTCACGCACAAGAAGGTTGCCACAAGATGACTGGCAGGGTAGGGCAGTACAGTGATCAGGCCAACAGGGGATGGCAGTTGGGGGCAACTGGGCTGGCAGGGGAGGGTAGTTGGAGGCAATCGGGCTAGCAGGAGAGGACAGTTGGGGACAATCGGGCCTGCAAGGGAGCAGTTATGTGTTAATCAGGCTGGCAGGAGTGGTTAGGGAGGTAAGCAGCCGAGTGGTTGGAAGCCAGCAGTCCGGCATTGTGAGAGAGATGACTGACTGCCAGTTTCGAGCCAAAACCCAAGGGGTCTCAGATTGGTGCAGGCTGGGCTGAGGGACAGTGCAAGAATTTTATGCATCAGACCTCTAGTATATATCTATATTAGTTAAAGAGTAATATGCTTATTAGACTGGTAGACCTTTTGGACAAAGCTGGGGGCTTTATTCTGCAAACCACCCCTAAACAGCCCTCAGCTTCTCGCCAAGGCTGGCCACGCCCCCCAGGGGACCCTCACCCCGACGGGGGTGTGGCAAGCCTGAAAACAGTTGTCAGCCCCTCACCCAGGCTGGCCATGCCTCCCAAAGGGACTTTCACCCCAATGGGGGCATGACCAGTCTACAAACGGCCCTCAGCTCCTCGCCCAGGCTGGCCATGCCCCCAGCAGGATCCTTCACTCTGATGGGGGCATGGCCAGTCTGCAAATGGCCATTAACCCCTTGCATAGGCCCACCCACCCCCAGCGGGGATCCTCACCTCGATGGGGCATGGCCAGCCTGCAAATGATCCTCACCCCCTCACCCAGGCTGGCCCTCACCCGATGGGGGCATGGTCAGCCTGCAAACTGCTCCAGGTCCCTCCCCCAGGCTGGCTCTGATTTGGGACCCCCTTCAGGGCAGACCAGCTAGCCCCCACCCATGCACCAGGCTTTTATCTATACTAATAAAAGGGTAATAGTGTAATTAGACCTGGGGACCTTCTGGATGTCCTTTTGGACAAAGCCATGTTGGTGGGGCATAGACAAAGGTGGTTAGAGGTGATCAGGCCAGAAGTGGAGGGCAGTTGGGGCGAGCAGTCTGGTAGGGGGGTGCCAGTTGGGGGCGAGCAGGCCAGTAGGGTTGGGGACAATTAGGGAAGAGCAGGCTGGCAGGGATGGCAGTTGGGGGCAAGCAGGCCAGCAGGGAGGGGCAGTTGGGGGCAATCAGACTGGCAGGGTGAGGGCAGTTAGGGGAGAGCAGGCCAGGAGGGGGGGGGCAGTTAGGGGCGAGCAGGCTGGCAGGGAGGGGCAGTTGGGGGTGGGCAGGGTGGGGACAGTTGGGGGTGAGCAGGCTGGCATGCAGAGTGATTAGGGGTGATTAGGCAGGAGGCAAGTGAGCGGTTAGGAGTCCTGGATTGCTAGAGGGATGTCCAACTGACTCCCTTAAACTGGCAGTCAGACATCTCTGAAGGGACCCAGATTAGAGCGGGTGCAGGCTGGGCTGAGAGACATGTCCCCTCTCCCGTGAATGAATTTCATGCACTGGGCCACTAGTATAGATGATAGATAGATAGATAAATAGATAGATAGATAGATAGATAGATAGATAGATAGATAGATTCGGGGGTACTGGGATTAGGATTTCAACATAGGAACTTTTGAGGAACACAATTCAGCCCATAATAATAACCTACTCTCAGAAGTCACAACATCACTTTGCTACCTATTCCTGTTAAAGTGGGTGGAAATTAGGCTTCACACCTTGATGATGGGGGGAGCTCATGTTAAAGAAGGTTCTAGAAGAGCATGTGGAACAGGAGATACTATTGCTATCTTTGGAAAATGTAACCTGTTTCACCCAAACTATGAGTCTTGTTCTTTTAATGGTTAAATTTGTCTCACTTGATTATTGATATCAGATATATTTGCTTTTAAATTATATTTTCCCTATTTTTTATATTATCTCTGTTTTGCTATATAGGTTCTCTTTTTCTTTGCTTGTATACATAAATACTTTCCCTTTTTCAAGTTGGAAGGTTTATTGTCTACTTTTAGTTTTGTTTTTTAACATATTTTATTGATTTTTTTTTTTTACAGAGAGGAAGGGAGAGGGCTAGAGTTAGAAACATCGATGAGAGAGAGACATCGATCAGCTGCCTTTTGCACGCTCCCTCCTGGGGATGTGCCTGCAACCAAGGTACATGCCCTTGACCGGAATCGAACCTGGGACCTCTATCCACTGAGCCAAACTGGTTTCAGTTACTTTTAGTTTTTTTAGTTTTATGTTTATTACATATTTGTATCATACCTTCTTTCATGAATTAGGAAATACATTTAATATATGTTTTTTTTTAATATACTTTATTGATTTTCTATAGAGAGAAAGGGAGAGGGATAGAAAGTCAGAAACATCGATGAGAGAGAGACATCGATCAGCCACCTTCTGCATACCCCACACTGAAGATGTGCCCACAAGCAAGGTACATGCCCCCGACCGGAATCGAACCTGGGACCTCTGTCCACTGAGCCAAACCGGTCACGGCCATTTAATATATGTTGATTTCCTGCTATGGAGATGGTAGAGTTAACATTCATGGATTCTCCTACCTTTCCTCCCTGTTTCTACCTCTGGATTTTTGTTGAATATACAGTTGACCCATGAATGGTGTAAAACAATCTGTGTGTAACATTGGACTTCCCAAAAACTTTACTACATAATCTTATTTTAGTTGTTTTAAGTATTACCGTTAAACCTGTTTGTTGATTTTGTTTAGAAAAGAAATGGAATTCTTGTGAATTCCCTTCTTTGTTTCTTCCCTTTCTATCACTTACTTTGTTTGTTCCAATACTATTTTCATTGTCAAGGTTCATAATAATTGTCTTTTGAATGACATTACAGTCTTTGATCTACAGTATTTTAAAATACATGAATTTAATCTTTATTTTTATTTAATACATCTTTATTATACCGATTATTACAGTTGTTCCTCCCCCCCACCATAGCTCCCCTCCACCCAGTTCCCATTCCTCCCTCTTCCATTACCTCCTCCCCCATTGTCCTCATCCATAGGTGTATGATTTTTGTCCAGTTTCCCCCGAACCCCTTTCCCTCTGAGAATTGTCAGTTTACTCCCTTTCTATGTTCCTCATTCTATTATATTCAACAGTTTATTCTGTTCACCAGATTTTTAATTCACTAAATTTTTAGATTCGCTTGTTGATAGACATATATTAATTGTTCATAATTTTTCTCTTTACCTTTTTCTTTTTCCTCTTCTTAAAGAGTACCTTTCAGCATTTCATATAACACTGGTTTGGTGTTGATGAATTCCTTTAGTTTTTTCTTATCTGTGAAGCTCTTTATCTGACCTTCAATTCTGAATGATAGCATTGCTGGGTAGAGTAATCTTGGTTGTAGGTTCTTACTCTTCATCACTTTGAATATTTCTTGCCACTCCCATCTGGCCTGCATAGTTTCTCTTGAGAAATCAGCTGACAATAGTATGGGTGCTCCCTTGTAGGTAATTAACTGTTTTTCTTTTGCTGCTTTTAATATTCTCTCTTTGTCTTTTGCTCTTGGTATTTTAATTATGATGTGTCTTGGTGTGGTCATCTTTGGATTCCTTTTGTTTGGGGTTCTATGCGCTTCCTAGACTTGTAAGTCTATTTCTTTCACCAGGTGTGGGAAGTTTTCAGTCATTATTTCTTCAAATAGGTTTTTAGTATCTTGCTCTCTCTCTCCTTCTGGCACCCCTACAATTCTGATGTTGGTATGCTTGAAGTTGCCCCAGACGCTTCTTACACTATCTTCACATTTTTGGATTCTTTTTGCTTTTCCAGTTGAGTATTTTCTGCTTCTTTGTATTTCAAATCTTTGACTTGATTCTTGTGTTCCTTCAGTCTGCTATTAGGTCTCTGTATAATATTTTTTATTTTAGTCAGTGTATGTTTAATTTCTAGTTGGTCCTTTTTCATCTCCTCTTGGGTCTTGCTAAATTTATCCATCTCTTTAGGAAATTCTTGAAAAACCTTATAACCGTGGTTTTGAACTCTATATCCAGTCGTTTGTTTTCCTCCATTTCTTTCGTTTGTGATCTGTCCCTTTCTCTTCCCATTTTTGCTGCTTCCCTGAGTTGGTAGAGTAGCTTTGTGTGCTAGGTGTCCTGTATGGCCCAGTAGCTCCACCTTCCCAGTTACCTGAAGTGGACTCTCTTGGTACACCCCTTTGTGGACTGTGTGTACAGCCTTGTTATAGTTAAGTCTTGATTGTTGTTGGTATCACTGGGGGGAATTGACCTCCAGGTCATTTGGCTGTGAGGATCAGCTGTGTCTGTGCAGGGAGAACTTCTGTGCTGGAGTCAGCCTTATGATACAATTCTTGCAAAATTGCAAAAGCCTTTGTGTTTAGCTTGGATGGGGCGGAGTCTCAGGGCTGAGCAGACAGCCTTGGCTTCCCATCAGCCTTGCCCTGCTCGGCCCCTGGGTCTCAGTGTTCCTTTGAAATCGCTGCAGCCCTCTCTGTGTGCACTTGCACACTTCCAGATCTCTGCCTTTCCAGCTCCCCTGAATTTCCATGTGCTGTGGGGACTCGGATGAGTCTGAGTCCTCAGAGTCTCGCCCGAAACTGGGGTTCATTGCAGTCGGAACTGGATTTCAGCGCAGTTGGGAGGTTCTGTCTTCCTCCTGCAAGAGAAAGCCAGCTGTACAATCAGCAGTCAATTCACTCTTTGCACACTGTTGTGTGCACCTCCAGATCTCTGTGATTTAAGTTTCCGTGCACTCCTCCCTTTTCACAACAGTCCAGACTCTCCTCATATGAGTCTCGCCCGGAACTGGGGTTCAGTGCAGTTGGGAGTTTCCATCTCCCTCCTGGTAAAGGAAGCCAGCCGGGCACTCTGCTGTCCATCCTCTGCACACATGTGTCTCTGAACCTCAGCTTTTTGCAGCTCCGCCGAGACTCTGTGAGCCCCTCTCTTTTCTTCTTGTAGAATTTTCACTCAGCCAGCTTTCCTGAGGTTCTGGATGATGTCCATTCTTTCAGTTGTAGTTTGAAATTATGTGAGGCAGCAGTTTAAGGTGTTCACGAATGTTGCCATCTTGGTTTCTCCTAATTCAATCCTTTTAGGTTTTCCTCTTACATTCTGGATGGTTGGCTAAATTTCATTGCTGGGTGATTTTAAAAAACAATTTGCAGTTTTTGTTTTCCTTTGGCTCTGTCATGTTTAAGGATATGAGCCTATTGATTTTATTCTTGAACTAGAGGCCCAGTGCATGAAATTTGTGCACATAAGTGTGGGCAGGGGGGCTCTCTCCCACAGTTCAATTTGTACCCTCTTCAATCTGGGACCCCTCGAGGGATGTTCGACTGATGGAATCGGGCCTAAATGGCTGTCAGACATCCCTCTCACAATCCAGGACTGCTATCTCCCAACCGCTTGCCTGCCTGCCTTCCTGAATTCCCTTAACCATTTCTGCCTGTTAGCCTGATCACCCCCTAACCACTTCCTTGCAAGCCAGATTGATGCCTAACTGCTCCCTTGCTGGCCTGATTGCCCCTAACTGCCCTACCCTGCTGGCCTGGTCACCTCTAAAAGCCCTTCCCTGCAGACTTGGTTGCCTCCAACTGCCTTTCCCGGTAGGGCTGGTCGCCCCTAACTGCCCTGTCCTGCAGGCCTGATTGCCTCCAACTGCTCTCCCCTGCTGGCCTGTTCACCTCTAACTTCCCTCCATGGCCAGCCTGGTCACCTCTAACTGCCCTTGCCCGCCTATTTGCCCCTAACTGCTCTCCCCTGCTGACCTCGTCACCCCCAACTTCCCTCCTTTGCAGGCCTGGTTCTCCTCAACTTCCCTCCCCTGCAGGCCTGGTCACCGCCAACTGCCCTCCCCTGCAGGCCTGGTCCCCACCAACTGCCCTCTCCTGCAGGGCTGGGCCTCCCCAACTGCCCTCCCCTGCTGGCCATTTTGTGGTGGCCATCATGTGTATTTGAGTGATGGTCAATTTGCATATTACCTCTATTAGATAGGATGGCTACTACTTGGCTAGGATAATACTCTCAGATCAAACAGCAGAACAACCTTCCTGATGAAGCTGGTGCTGTGAGGGCTGGCCGAGGCTGTGAGGGGCTGTAAGGGTCGGCCAAGGCGCCAAGGACCACTGAGGCTGGAACGGACGAGCCCCTTGTATAAATTTTGTGCATTGGGCCTCTAGTTTATTTATAAAACCATAGAGGTAGAAGAAGTGATTTGTAGACAAATTGGGCTTAAGAAAGAAGTTATAGAAATAAAGGAAGGGCCTTGGGAGTGAGGAAGGTAATGGTAATGCTCTTGGGGGACTAGGAGGGAAAGCCGAGAGGAAAGGGAAAGGTGCTGACCACTCCCATGCTATGTCCTCTGTTATAAGGGTATTAGGGAGGTCCCAAGGTAGAGCTTTTGTTTTTCCTTTTTAACTTTTTTAAGTTCAGAGAGGAAGGGAGGAGAGAGAGATAGGAAGGGAAAGAGAGAAAGAGAGAGAAAGACAGAGACAGAGACAGAGAGAGACAGAGAGAGAGAGAGAGACTGAAAGATCAGTAATGAGAGAGAATCATTGATCAGCTGCCTCCTGCACAACCCACACTGGGAATCTAGTTCAGAATGAAATCTGTGACCCTTCAGTCCGCAGGCTGATGCTCTACCCACTGAGCAACCAGCTGGGGCCTGGGTTAGATCATAATAGAATATTCAGCCTCTTTCCTGGGTGAATCCTTCAGGGTCTAAGTCTCCCCTGATTGGTTGGTTGGCACCAGGGCAGGGGTCACTAGTCAAGGCAGCTGGTCCTGAGGCAGCCATGGTCATTTCTGGTTTTGCTGCTTTTCTGGGCCTGGAACTGAAATACAACTGAGGCCTAGATGCTATCTCTAGGAAGAAAGGTCAGCAAGTCAAAATTGCATGACCAGTGATATGCCAGGGGAGGGAAGGCTACCTTGGGATGAGGTCCCACCCTACAGTTGTCCCTTGCTAGGCACTTAAGGCTTTCTACCCTGATGACCTTTTGTACCTGGCCCCTCATCCTTGATCTGCTCATGTCTGTCTAATTGCCTACTACACTTCCCCCACTTACTTCCCAGGGGCAACATGGTGCCTGCTATTGCATGTGTATTTAACAAATGTTTGTTAGGCAGATGATGGGGCACCTTGTGCAGAGTACATGTTGGATAGATCTATTCTGGCAGGTGAAGGAGTCTTATTGGCACAGCCACTCTTCAAAGAGCTTCCTTTTCTTTCTCCCCAGGAGACTGTCAGGTCTCATTTATAGTGTAGATCAGTAATCCTTGCTTGTTTTTCTCTTCTAGGCAGTGGTTACCATGGGTGTGGTGCTACAAGGTGCCAACCTATATGGCTACATCAGGTGCAAAGTGGGCAGCAGAAAGAATTTAACCAGCATGGCCACATCTTATCTTGGAAAGCAGTTTTTAAGACAAGTAAGTTTTTTCTGGCTTAGAGGCTAAATTTGATGTGTCAAGTGACTTAAGCAGTGATTTATAACTCTGTGGAGTTTAGTTTTTATGAAATAATTAAGTTTTTTAAGGCACATATTTATTTAGGTATGAGTTGATGATAAAGTTATTTTAATTACTTTTGGGAGGCTGTTAAGACATTCCAGAGTATTGTCAGTGTCCTAAAATTATTTTAAAACCAGAGAGAAACTGTCCTTGCTAATATCTTACTTAGAAGAAAAAAAAAAGTTTAGTTACTTTTCTGGTGGCTCTAACAGCTTTGAAGAATGATACTATAAGGTTTTAGGTTTTATATAGTAAGAACAATTAGAAACAAAATAAGTCTCTATATTTAAAGATTGTTTTAAAGTACTAAGTTTTTATTTTAGAACATACTGGTTTTACTACAGTTCTCCAATAAGAATATTTATGAGGGTTTTCATTGGGATAAATAGTAATCATAGATGGTTAAATCTCTTGGGGAAAAATGATTAGGTCTTTGTTTCCAGGCAGTAGGTTGTCAGGTAGTATTGTATTAGACAGTGAGTCTCAAACTTGGACACATATCAAGACCACTATGAGGGCCCAAACAGGTTGAGTTGATCCCCCTCTAGACTTCCTTATTTATTTGATCTGGGTGGGATCTCAATTTGCATTTAGATAACTAAAGCCCAAATGGAATATACAGCTTATAAATGGCACAAAACTAGGGCTTAATCCAGCTCTCTTTTGAAATTCATTGTTCTTTTCATTCTGCTGTAGTTTCTCTTGTATAAAGCATGAGAAGTAGAGAAAAGTAATATTTTTGTAGGAACATGATTCTCCTCCTGAGGGTTTTTGCACAGTGCCAAAATAGCTTTGCTGTGGTTTACCTATGGTAATTGTCAAGTGTGTGCTTAGGAGATGTTTTTCCTTAGGATTTTCAGTGTTTCTGAAATGGAGATGACTGTTGAATATAGTGAAAGTGAATGTTGGGTAGGATTAGACTTACCTAGCACCTGGTGGTACTGTGCTAAAATGACACTGACCTGCTGGACATTGGGGTGGATCCATTGATTTGCTTCTGCAGCATGTTTATAATTTTTTAACATGATTGGGGCTATCGAATGTAAGTTAATGTAGCTGGCTCTGCTTACGAATACGGAGTATTTTCCTAGTTCTTTGAAGTCTGTGTTAAGTAAAATAGCATTTTTTTATTCAGGAGTTCTTACTCTTTTGCAGAACACCGGAGATGATCAGACTTCCTGAAGAGGGAGAAAAGTCTCGTGTGTTCTGTTATATGGGGAACAACTGAAGAGATTCTTCACTCTGAGCCTTTTAGAACTCAGTACATGTAGCAGAGAGGAGTATTGGGTTTGTTTTTCCATTTGAAAATTTGCCTAAAAAAAAAAAAAAGGAAAACTATTTTTCATTTTCTTGCTAGCATTTGGGGTTTGAAAATAGGGTATTGCTAGAAACATTGTCAAAATTTGGTTCATGGTGTACATATGTGTGTGTCCAGTCATGTAATTTCCACACACTGCAGTTTGACAAGAGTGTTTATGTTTGTGTACATATGTAATGAAGACGTTTGCATTTTGATCCATAGAATGTAGAAGGTTGTTCTGAATCTCATTTCAAAATTATGTGTATTAAATATTTCTGTAGGTTATTTTCAGAAGAAAGTTTTACTTCTGTGGTAAGAGTGAGCACTTTGGCTATATATAAGTTAGAAATAATTGTTAATTTTATGGCCGACTATGTACTTGATAATGAAACTATTATCCTAGGCATTCATAAGCAGATAAAAACCAAATTTGGATCAGTGGCTTGAGCTAGTTTCTAAAATTTTGTTTATTTTTATTGTAATGAGTCATGTATTTTAGTTCTATTAATATAAACGGTTTTCCTGGTTTATGTGTAAGGGATACTTAGAGATTGCTGTGTTCTATTTGTTTTTGGAGAGTACAGCCAGCTTTTACCTTGGAATCTCCTAAAGCGCGTCAGTGGTCCTTGGCCTAATGAAAGTTTTTACCATGAAGAGAGCATTATTCTTCTGTCATAGTAATAATAATTATTTAAATACTTGGCATAATAAATGCCTGAGACATTTTATTTTATGAATCTATTTCTTTCTTGCCTTTGTGGGGATATTATAAATCTGCATTTGTGTTAATGGTATTTTTTTAAAAAGCAGTTATGTGTAACAATCTATGAACTGTTATAGACACATGTAAATTACCTTATAGATATTCTGTAACCTTTGTTGGAGTGTCTCAATCAACAAACTTTTGTCAATGTAATTATACATGGTTAAAAATTTTTAAAGTTGTTTTATTTAATTGAGTAAGTGTATTTGGAGTGATAGCTTTGAAAGTCCATAACTTTATATTTGTATAAAACTCTAATGTTACAAAGCACTTGACACGTGTAATCTCATTTGATCCTTGTGATATACCTGTTTTGTGTGATGCCTGGAGCTTCAGGTTATTGAGTGACTTGTCCAAGGAAATAGGTTACAGGAAGTCTTATCAGTATGCAGTTCTGTGTGTAGAGGAAATTTTTGTCTCTAATGTCTTTTCCTTTCTTAAGAATCATTAAGTTATTAAAACATTCATTTATTAAGTGCCTGCTTGCCATTTTATTTGTGCTTATCTGGTGAGGAAAAACAGTGCTGCATACAGACATGTTATTTAATTTGAAAAATCTAAATCTTTGAAGTTGAGAGTCTGACAGGGGACACATTGATACAGGTTTTGATATAATTACTGTGGGCCAGGTACATGGAATTCATGCATGGGGGTGCGGTAGGGGTGGGAGTCCCTCAGCCCAGCCTACACCCTCTCTAATCTGGGACCTCTCAAGGGATGTCTGACTACCCATTTAGGCCTGATCCTCAGTCGGACATCCCTCTCACAATCCAGGACTGCTGGCTCTCAACTGCTCGCCTGCCTGCCTTCCTGATTGCCCCTAACCGATTCTGCCTGCCAGCTTGATCACTCCCTAACCACTCCCCTGCCAGCCTGATGGATGCCTAACTGCTTCCCTGCCAGCCTGTTTGCCCCTAACTGCTTTCCCCTGCAGGCCTGGTCACCCCTAACTGCCTTCCCCTGCAAGCCTGGTCATCCCTAACTGCTTTCCTCTACAGACTTGGTCACCCCTAACTGCTCCCCCCTGCAGGCCTGGTCCCTCCCAACTGCCCTCCCCTGCTGGCCATTTTGTGGTGGCCATCTTGTGTCCACATGGGGGCAGGATCTTTGACAACATGGGTGTAGCCATCTTGTGTGTTGGAGTGATGGTCAATTTGTATATTATTTTATTAGGAGGATTAGATAGGATAGAGGTCTTGTGCACGGGTTGGGGTCGGTTGGTTTTCCCTGAAGGGTGTCCTGGATCAGAGTAGGGTTTCCCTTAGGGGGTGGGACAGCCTGGGCAAGGGGCCTGTGGTGGTTTGCAGGCCAGCCTTGCACCCAGTGACCCAAGCGGAGGCCCTGGTATCTGGGATTTATCTTCTACAATTGAAACTTTTTAGCCTGGAGCGGAGCCAAATCTGCTTGCTCCATGGTGGCAGCCATTTCTGTTAGTATTTACTTATCTTCTCTAATTGAAATTTTATAGCTGTAAGCAGAGGCCTAGACAGGCCAGGCTGCAGAAGCTTGGCTTTCTTCATTGCCAGGGGCAAGCCTAGACTTCTGTTCTTTCCAGCTCCATGACTGCTGCCATTTCTGTTGGGATTTATTTATCTTCTATAATTGAAACTTTGTAGCCTTGAGTGGAGGCCTGAGCCCACCAGGGTGTGTGGAAAGCTTGGCTTCCTCTATCGCCAGGGAAACGAAGCCTGCCTCCTGCTCACTCCATGGTTGCAACCATCTTGGTTGGGATTGATTTGCATACTCGCTCCTGATTGGCTGGTGGGTGTGGCTGGTAGGTGTAGCAGAGTGATGGTTAATTTGCATACCACTCTTATTAGATAGGATGTTATTACTTGATCCTGCAGTTGTACAAGCCAAATATGAATTGATTTTTGGGATGTGCATGTGGCAGGGTTTGCCACTTAGTCCTAATATCCATTTCCCTTCTACATGTTTCTTATTTACTTGCTGGGACATGGCAACAAAGACAGCTCGTTCCAGTTTTGCTTGCTACATCTTATGTGGCCATGTGACTGAGTTCTGACCACCGGCACATTTCCAGGAAGTATTCCTAAAAGAGGGGCATGTCCCCTCCGTTTTCTTTTTCCTGCTAGCTGAAATTGGACCCCAAAGGTGGAGCTTGTGAATAGCAGATAAATAAGGCGGGTATTGAGCTCTCCCTCTAATGGGAATAGCAATCCTGAACTGCCTATTGAATCTATAATAACAAAAGCATAATATGCTAATTAGACTGGGCATCCTTCCAAATAAAGATGGGGCTGCATTGAAGCCTGGGTCCTGGGTGCCAGAGGGAAGCTGGTGCCAGCAGCCAGGGGAAGTAAGGCCCGTTTTTGCATGCCTCTAGTTTTTAAATAAGAAACAAACTTCTATCTTGCTTGAGTGTTGTTTTGGCTTTTCTAACTGAATTCTTCAATAAAGTGTAGGTTCAGCATTCCCCCTAATTGTTTGCATTAGTATAGTATTTAGGATAGAATAATTCAGCAGATACCTGTTCAGCTGTGCTAATTTTTGCCCATAGTGCAGTGATTTTTCATATTAGTTCAGTTCTTTCTTCCAAGTCTTGTGTCAAAGCTTAATATTTATAATAAATAAAGCAGAGTTGCTCTAATGGAAACAGAATTGGAAGCTCTAGAGTCACACTTTCTTCCCTACCTACCAATTTCCAAGGAGCCTCCTGAGCTGCTGTTTGCAAACCACAACTAGGAAAAGTGAAACCAGTCCATTCCTGATTTTGAAGAATATATTCTCAAATTATATGTTAAGTATACTTTTTAATTACAAAGAAAATTAGAAGAATATCTAATTCTTATGAAAATTAGGAAACACTCCTTCAAAGCTTTATGTTGTTCTAAATAAGAAAGGAAGAAATCTATCATTTTCTGAAGAAGTTGTAATTTAGTGCCAAGGAAAATGTAATCTCATTTGTAACTTTTTTCCACTACAACTAATAAAAGAAATAAAGAAAGCACCCATGGTCAGAAAGTCAAGTAGTATAGAAGGCAACAAATAAATGTAAGTCTTAATACATTCTCAATTTTGTTCCCCAGGAGCAAACATTTTCAACTGCTTGGTTTTATGTTTTGGGATATTTACCACTATACCTCCAAATTATATGCTTAGTGTTTATATTGTTTCTTGACTTAGTAACTTTATAATTAGCTGTTGACTTTTTCTTGAAAAAATGAAGATTTAACTCAACTTCCCCTCCTTATATATAGTTTGAGCACTGTTCTTTGTCCAATTGACTGTATTTTTTTTTTTTAAACTGGAATCAGGATCTTTATTATGTTTTTCCTTTCAATGACACAGGAGGATATAAGCATATACAAAATTTCATCCAAATTGTCATCACTAGACTGATGATGCTGATTGTAAGAGATTCTGAAAAAGATGCAATGGAGAAATAAGGTATAAGTTTTTCTGTAAATGTATCAGCTATTCCATACATGTATGACCTGTTATTCAAATTATAAATGTAACCTCTCCCAACTCATAGTCCAGAAAAATGCCATTCATCCATTGTCCTATAGGGACAGGGGCTCATGTCTGAGTAAAGAGCTGATATTGCCAGTATCCATTGTTTGCCAATGGTGATATGAGAGTATTTCTGATGAAAGATTCTTTACACACACCTAAGAAATATTCACCTGTGTCTGTTATTTTTATTGCCCCCAAATGCCTGCTAGCATCAATTCCCTCAGAACTCAGGACAGCTGGGTAAGAAGTAAGATATTGGGGATTAGGAAAACCATATGGTGTCGTATATGTCACACTTCTATCACCTGACATAATGAGGTCTGGATGGACAGTTTCAGGATCCAGTGTCAACTCTACCTGAAACATGCGGATCATTTTTTGCAGGCCCAAATAATGTGGGGAGATAGTGAAAAACTTCTGTAATTCACATGAAAAGACTGCGAGGGTCTCTAGGTTTCCATACCTATTCTGGATACTTTCAAACACTGTTCTTCTATTTCACTTAATAGACTGCTTAGCCTGAATATATGGTATGAAATTTGCCTTCCATTTTCAATTAGTTTTTCTTCAACATCCTTCTCTTCTATAAATAGATTGTTATCAATTTCATCTCGCTCTATTTCCAAGAAACACTTAAGTTCTTTACATTCAAAGTCCAATTCCTCCAATTTTCCATCTTTCTCTTCACTTCCCAAGTATTAGCAGCTTGTTTTTATATACAGTTTCAGCAACTTCAAGGTGATTAGTGAAGGCCCCAGTATGTCTTTTGAGCATCCTCCTGTAACTAGCTGAAGCTTCCTCAGTGGGGATCAGGGGCTGATTCTGGTGGTCGGACATGACCCTACAATGGGCACATAACAATTCCGGGTGGCTCCCTGAGGTGGGGATCTGCTTAACAATCTCAGTCATGTGACATAATTGGGTGTTCCTCTTCAAGCTCCTGTCAGGGCAGTGGGGGAGGCAGACAGGACAGGGAAAGGTGCCCTGTAGACCTTCCCAGCATTGGTGGATGCAGAAGGGACAGAAGTTGTGCCCACAGACAATGGTCACTGGGTCTCTCAGGTGATCTAGGCAGATGGGGCTGCTGGCCTCTGCTTGGAGCTTGGCCAGGGAAGCTGCAAAGGCCATTGACAGTGAAGGTGTCTACCAGAGAAGACTCTCTTCAGTGTGATCCTCCAGGAGTGAGGAAAAGTGGGAAGCTGAGGTCTGCTCAGGCCTCCCTCTCTGTGGAAGTCAGTAGGAGCTTCCAAGAAGAGTTCTAGTGGCCAGCTGACATTCAATCTTCTGTCACCTACTCCTTCTATATTTAATGTCAGGTTCCCCAAGAGAAGATGAGCTGTGGACTCTGGTCAAATTCCAAGCACCACCCAAGTCATAAGTGGTTTCTGGTGCCATCTTTCAGTGGGCCAGTCTGTGGACTGAGTCTCCAGGAAGGGTCTGAGATGTGTCTTGTACCAGTTGTCTGATTGTAATATTAAAGGCTTAGCATAAAACTCCATTTTTTAAATTTAATCAATAACCTGTTGTAACCGTTAATTTCTTCTATTAGTAATTTGTTCAACTCCAAGTAATAGAGAATCCTATAAATAATGGGTTTCAACAAGTCTGAAAATAGGTGATTGCTGGTATTGATGTAGTCACTAAACAGTTCCTTAGAAATCTGGGTTTTGTCCATGTGCTCATTGTCTCAGAGTCATGACAGAGCTGAAAAAAATCACAGGAGACTTTTGCTTCTACTTACATCTCTTTAGCTAAAATGGTGTCACCCACAGGGAAGAAAGTCTGGGAAAACAGGTTATTAAGGAAGGCACGTTGCTGCCTTGAATAAAAGAGATTTTGTTAGTAGGGAAAAGGGACACCGGGTAGGCAGCTAGCAGTGCCTTCCATATAATTTTCATATGAGGCTTTCTTTAGGGGACACCAGCCCCTTTGGTGGCCAATGCTCTTGGCATCATTTGGTCTAGATGGCCATTTAAAGCAACTTTTTGTGTAAAGCCATTAAAGCAAGATAGTTCAGTGAGGATGTAGGCTGGTGTAATAACATATTGCGGGCAGATCATGAGAATTCTGGTTTTCTGTTCTAAAGCTTGGTCAATCACAAGAATTCTTTAAAAAGATATTAGCTTGTAATAACATGTAATAAATAACTTCAAAATGCAATAGATATTTAATTTTAAAGCCTGCCTTTAACTTTTATGTAAAACATTTTTTGTACTTGTTCAATAGAAACTTATCTGGCCACTGGATAAAGGTAGCAATAAAACTACTGGTCCTCAAAGTGTTAAGTATGTATCCTTACTTTGATATAATTAGGGGATTGGATTTAGAATATTCAAAGCAGTAGTTCTCATGGGGATGGTGCTACCCACAAGGGAGAGTGTTTTGTAGTATGGAGAGATAGTAACATGATTGGCTATTTTAGTGGGCGGGGCTTAGGGATGCCAGGCCAAGCAGAGGACAGGACCAAAAATTGTCATGTATGTCTAATAACTCCCTTATATCTCATGAATAGTTATCCTGTTTATCATGAGTAAGAAAGAGCAACCCCTGGAAGCTGACTTGTTCTGACAGCCAGGCTGTGGTGGTCTCCTGTTGAACATAATTTTATACACCATCAACATCTGACAGCCTTTTGACCATGAGGGTACAAGAAAAAATAAGGACCCTATGATCATGATGTAGCATAGAAGTGCTCTGCAAACCTCAAGAAAGACCAAATACCCCTTCCCCTGGCTTACATGACTGGCTGCTGCTCTACTGAATACAGCTTCAGACCACTGTCTTCCTACTTTCTAGATGAAAATTAGTAGGATAGCACTCAGGCTTGCTTTACTTTCTGAAAGCACCCAATCCAACTATGATCCATGGAGCCAGCCTTTCATGAAGTCACAGAGGCCCATAAGCCCTTCTTAGCACCCTCAGTGAGACACCCTTGATGTGGTCTTTCTTCTGCAAAAGATTCTAATAAGCACAACTGTTCAACCATGGGACTGTTCCCTATCATCTCTAGCTGGTGAGCATTGACAATTAACTAAGCCTAGATCAGCGGTCGGCAAACTCATTAGTCAACAGAGACAAATATCAACAGTACAACTATTGAAATTTCTTTTGAAAGCCAATTTTTTTTAAACGTAAACTTTTTCTAATGCCACTTCTTCAAAATAGACTCTCCCAGGCCGTGGTATTTTGTGGAAGAGCCACACTCAAGGGGCCAAAGAGCCGCATGTGGCTCTCTAGCCGCGGTTTGTTGACCACTGGCCTAGACTATCAGTCCCATTGTACATATAAAAACTCCATTTTATATTTTTAGTTGCAGATTTGCAATAATTGACATCAAAAGCAACTATCAGGTGAAAGGTTATACTCTGTTCAGTACTTTACCAAAGGTTTTCCCTCATTTTTAAAACTCACCAATGGCAACCTTGCTCATGGCATTTGAATTGCAAGTCAGGCCTGCTGCAGCTGCATTGTCTGATTTGTAGGGCCACACTTCTGGTAATAATGTGCTCATAAAAGCACCCGACTACCTTGTTGCATCTTCAGTAGTAGTGGTCATTTACTTTCATACTGAACAACTTTCCCATAAGTTGCTTCCTTTTATTTCTCTTTATATTAGACATTGATTTTGAAAATGCTCGAGATAAGTTGTATTTAAATACACTTTCTATTATTCTAAAAACCCATCTATATGGTTTTTAGAATAATAAAAGGGTATTTAAAAATATTTGTAATAAAAATTTGCTGTGGGTCTGAAGGAGTGAAAAACACTGGTCTGCAGTTACAGGTGGACAGTTTGTCCTTTAGACTTCCTTGCTTAAGTGGAGCTGGAAAGCAAATTTGAGCTGGTACTCAGGTGTTCTAATATTCTGAGTTCTTACTCAGAATGGCTGCCATAGACTGGAAACTAGTGCTGTCATTCTATGAAATTTGAGAAGTCAAACAATTCTTATTTGGGTAGTATATCTTAAGTGGAATGTCTGATGTTCTAAGTGAATTCAGGATATGCTGTTGCATTAATTTAAGAGAAATCCATTGTTTCCCACTTTATATTAAAAGAAATTCTCGAGAAACATTTCAAGAATGGTGGTGTAAGGGTCTCTAAAGATTTGGTCCTCCATAGAAACAAGGAGAACTCCTGGCAGAATTTTTCAAAATTAACTTTCTCAAGCTCCAGAAATTAACCATAGGATTAATTAGGATACATGAGAAACGTGTATTAAATAGTGTATTAAATAAAAATGGTTGACTCTCTGTAAGATTAATAACCTTTATGGTGTTTTACTAGTAACATCTTCATCCTATTTCTCCCCAGCTCTTAGGTAGTCTTGAAAACCAGCAACCTGGAACCATCATAGCAGAGAAAAACAACCACTGAAATAGTTTGGAAGTACTCAGATAGTTTTGGCGTTAGCCAAGGGGTCCCATCCTCAGAGAACTGTCACTGTTTGATTTGTTGGGAGCTCCCTAGAAGTTCCAATGTAGGGCTTATTTTTATTTAACAGATTCAATGAGGAAAGCCCTAGCTTCAGGTTGTTTGTTGGGAATAAAAGAAAAGAGACAATTATTTAAATAAACTGCCTGAGATACTAATACCTGTTGATAAAAACAGATTGGTTAAAAAAAAAAAAATAAGGGAAATATGAGAAGTGAGATGTCCATAAAAAGGCTTTAAAAACCCCTGACAGCCTTAGCCAGTTTGGCTCAGTGGATAGAGAGTTGGCCTGTGGACCAAAGGGTCCCAGGTTTGATTCAGGTCAAGGGAACATATCTCAGTTGCAAGCTCCTCCCCAGCCTGGGCCCTGGTTAGGACTCATGCAGGGGACAACCAATCAATGTATTTCTCTCATATCGATATTTCTCTTTGTTTTTCCCTTTCTCTTCCACTCTCTAAAAATCAATGGACAAATATCCTCAAGTGAGGATTAAAAAACAAAAAACAACTAGAAAAATAAAAAGCCCTGAATACTCCTGGGCTAGTGGGGCTGAGGGAAGTGGGAGTGGGGCCAGAGAGCCACATGCATGTGCAGGGTTTGCATGCCCAGAGAAAGATCTGAAAAAGCCCTTTCTCAGCTCTGGATTGTCTCGAGACCCTGCATAAACCGGAATAAAGACTTAAGTAGAGGAGACAGCCAAGATGGCGGCATAGGTAAACACCTACATTGCTGCCTCGCACAACAATTTCAAAACTAGAACTAAAAGACAGAACGGACATCATCCAGAACCACAGGAAAGCTGGCCGAGTATAAGTTCTACAACTAGAAGGAAAGAGAGGGGCTCACAGAGACCCAGAGGAGCTGCAAAAAGTTGAGGTACGGAGACGTGCGCGCTGAGAGAGCGGGTGCCTGAGTACCTGGCTGGCTTTCTCTGGCGTGAGGGAAACGGAGACTCTCAACGGCATTGAACCCCTTATCCTACGACACTAAACCCCAGACCCAGCCGAAACTCATATGGGGGGATTTTGGACTGTGAAAAGGGAGAAGTGCACGGAAATTTAGGGGAGTCGCAAAAGATAGGAGGTCTGGTCATGGTCGGTCGCATGCACACACACGGCGCCGCCCGGAGGACATATTGCTGATTGTGCTGCTGGCTTTGGCGACTGGGCGGGCGACAGACCCTCCCAACTGTGCCACTTCTGAGTCCACTGGGCCCCTGTTTCGGGCGAAACCCTGGAGACCTAGACTCCTGTGGTCCTGGGTTGCAGGGGAGCTGGAAAGGCAGCGGCCTAGAGGCACTGTGGGTGCGCGCGCACAAGGACCGCTCCAGCAATTACCCAGTCACGTGAGACTCCGGGGCCGTGGAGGGCGGGGCTGACTGGAAGGCAAGGCGGTCCCTTAAGCCCTGCGACTCCACCCATCCCAAGCTCAACAGAGGCTTCTGTGGTTTTGCAAGTACAGAAGTTTCCCTGACATAGTGAAAATGGCAAGACAAGGGAAGGGATCAAATACAAAAAAATGGAGGGAAAAAAACGACTGGATATAGAGTTCAAAACCACGCTTATAAGGTTTTGCAAA